>VXAA01003207.1:148655-330213 GCA_013399115.1 Anseranas semipalmata
TTTTTTCTGTAGTGATCTTTTGAACACTGGTTCAGGGATGTTACTGTTTGTAGTCCTACTTCATAGCTGTGCATCATGTATTTTTGCAAATCCGTCAGTACAGATCAGTGTTAAAATTGATTGAGCACCATAATGGATATTCAGATTTTGGATTTCTTCACTCTGAACTTTTTGAGCTATTCTCAGGACAGTGAAAGTGTCCCTGATACTGCTTCATTCCCCGATTCCCCACTTTAATTGCACAGGCTTGTTCACTTCATATGGTATTTGCACACACTTTAATATATAAAACGTCTGCACTTGATTTCCTTGTTTCTTTTAAATTAAAAATATTTGATAAGGAAACCAAAGAAAATGTAACAGGGGATGTTTCTCATGTAAAAATTATGGTGTCAGTCTCAACCCTCTTTTCTTATCAACTGAATCTACTGCTTTAGCAGCACATTGCCTGCAAGTTGCATGCCACTCCAGAACAGCGGTAGCCAACCTGCAGGCCGTGAACCACTCCACAGCCTGTTCCCAAACACCGCATCTTCTGGAGCTACTTTCTGCTGCTGCTGTGTGTCTGCTGAAGTGGTTGACAAGGAACTCAAATGTTGCTGGGAAATAATAATTCAGATGGTAGTACTCTGCTTCCGCTGCAATCATTACTGGGCTCTTGTCAAGCAACGTGAGGGCTCTCTGAGAAGAGGTGTGAACGTGCAGCAGACCTAGCCATACACAGAGTCTGGAGCTGGAGAGTCTGGTGAAGGTGGGTGGCCTACCCGCACAGGAAATTTGGGCAGTGCTATAGAGGATCTCTAAGTTGTGAGGGTGCACTGACGAGTTAAACCAGGTTTAAAACTGCTTTGAGTGACCTGAGGAAGACAAATCACTGCAGTGTTTGTTTCAGTTCCCTCTTCCCTTCACCTGTACGCACACATATTCCAATCTTAACTTCTACTTCTCTCTCTCTTCCTCAAATTCTTTATGTATGACTAACTCATCACTACTTACTTTTGACTGTCTCACCCCTTATAAAATATGGTCAGGCTCTCTTGAAAGTAGACCTGGTAAATGTCATGTTTTTCTCATTTCTGAAGATCTTCCCAAAGACAGCTGTATATATTGTGTGCTTTTTAAGCAGGAAGTAATTAAACATGTAACCTGATGTCATACACTATGCAGTGATGCACTCTGAGAGTTTGAGCAAAGCTGATTAGCCACAAGTTTGAAAGGAGTGATTCCAAAAACACAAAACAGATGTTCCCAATGATTAATAAGTGGTGTGCCTTTTACTCAATTATTTCTATCGTTATTATGTATCTACACTTTGATCACTGTGATTTGTCTTAGAGTTGACATTGGATCCTCCTCTGCAAATCCCACTCTCTTGTTTGGTCTGTTCTATGGGTTTTCAGAAATTCCTTCACCATTGGTTCAGAAATACTACAGTGAGGCACAGGCATATTTACCTTTGTGTTGTCTCAACTTGCTTACAGCAGCACTAAGTAATGCAGGAGTCATCAGAAACCATTTGTGTCTGTCCTTCATCATCACTCCAAGCAGTGTTAGTAGCAAAAGGTTATTCCTCTGATGCTAGCCCCACCGTGGGAAAATTGCCTAAATTGTCAGTGTAGACACCACCCAAGTGCACATGCCCTTGCAGATAAGATCTTGTGTGGCTTCCTGCGCTTCATACTGTATATGGAAAGAATAGTCATTTTTAGATGAGACAGAGCCGAATGCATTCAAAACAAGTAGAGAGGATCAGGTATTGGTGCATATGTGTTCACCTAGAAACAGTCACCATTTTCTCATATTCTTGTTTTTGCAGTCGCGTCACTAGAAGAGTGGTCTCTGTGCAGAGGCAGCTGTGGTGCTCATGGCTTGGCCTGAATGCATCAAGTTTGTGTAACTTCCCCCATGCTGTGGTCAATGCACCTCCACACTTTTTAGACATAAATTAAAGTAGTATTGTCCACCTTTGAATTCTTTCCCATCTTCATCCAACCTTCCTTCACTGTATTTTTAAAGTCTTTATCCTCGGTAAGCAAAACAGCAACAAAATGTCCAAGCATGATTTTTGCTTTCCCCGTAACTAAATCAAAGAATGATCCAAAGCTCCCTGAAAACAATCAGAAGACTCAAAAACCCTGATGAGATTTAAATCAGGTGATGGGTCATCACCTTTTTTCCTGTACTAAGCAGTGGCTTCATCATGTACCTGTCCCCTGTATGCTTGGGGAATGAAAGGCAAGAGAGAGATGCAGCTTTGGGGCTGGGGCTGGAGGGTTTTACTACAGGTTAAACACTTGTATATGTTATTTCTTTGCTGTTTTTAGATTGCACTCTAGGAACTCTCTCTGTGTGAAGTATTTTTGTGAACAGACTATTTGTATCACCTGTCAGGTCTGTAACACATTCTCTTTTAATAGTTTGAGGGAGGGTGGGTAGACTGTCCTAATAAGTTGACGATATGTTAGAGTTCACCAGAGCTTTGTGGCGTTCCTGTGCAGTAGCTGGTTTTTGCTCTTGTTTGTCAGCTAGTGAACTGGGGGAGGCATCTGCTGTTTAGGATTTTTGTTGCCTTGCTGATCCAACCTGAGCCTGAGGATCTGTAGCTAGATTAACATGACTGCTAGCTTCCAGCTACCCTGGCTAGTCTCCTAGCACAGCTTGGAGAGCGCAGCACTGCATATGGGGAAACGCTTGTTTCCTGGGTGGGGAGGGGGATTTTCACCATTTCAGTTACAGAATGCTGTCTGCCTAATTAAAGCGTTTGTTTTCTAACTACAAAATGAGTCTACGAATGAGGTGTTTCTTTTCTGGAGATTTTATCATCCATAAACAGACTGTTAAAAATAGGGTCGTTTTACACAAAACTTGTTTGTGGAGTGAAACAATTCAAAACATGATAATAGCAAAACAAAATCTTAAAATAGCCTAAAGTTGAGACCACAGACACAGCTGCCAAGCACTTTCATCTTTATTACAGTTACTCATATCTCTTCTCTTATTATTCCTATTGTAAACATGCTGATTTTATCTAAGTTGTCCTCGCTGTTCAGCCAGCCAGCCCATGTAACTGCACCCTGCAATCCAGCCTAGTTGTTTGTTCCTAAGGCCCAGGTCAGGCGTCTCCGTCCACGTTTAGCTTCGTGCATGGGAGAGGCTGCTGCCCCGCTACCGACGGTGCTCCCGCTGCAGGAGGTTGCCGCCGCTGTCCGCCAGCAGCACGGTTTGTCTGCCTGCTCCATCACCTGCTGTAGTTGGATGATGTTAAAATGGTGCTAAAAACCTGCTCATGTGAATTGCTTGAAGCAGGTGAGCGTTCGTGGCAGGGTCAGCGTTCCTCTGGCCTGAGCTGGGTCTGCCGCAGCGGGGTTTGGACGGCGCCGTCTCTCCGCTCGCTGGCAGAGTGAAGTCATTGCCCCGCACCCTGCGCAGGGCAGTATACGCATCCAGCCAGAGAGGTGAACCTAGCCTAGCATGGCGTGTGTTCATCTGATTAAGTCACCCGTACTGTTAATAGAGATGGAGATAAAACTGTGCCATTTAGATAACAGTTCTGCAATTAGGTTAATCTGAACGTGCGTGTGAACATTAAAAAGCTATTAGGGAAACCACTGTATGCCTGCATGCTAAAACTAACAGATTACTTGTCTAATAAAAGGTACTAATGAGATCAAATGGTGAAACAAGATTTTGAGAGGTGCTAGTCTTTTCTTTTTATGCAGCCAACTGAGATAGCTGGGAAGGGCAAAAGAACAGCTGTCGAAGTTTTGGAGACACAAAGCCCTTCTTCAGGTCTAAAACAGAAGTAGCAACATTCAACTTGTGTACAACTTAAAAATAATTCCTCTGCTTGCACTTTATGATGTTAATCCGATAATCTGGGAGAAAAGGTACTTGATGCTTGTGGAGCAGAGTAGCATGTTAGGCCCTAAACAGGTGGAATTAGTTATGAGGTCTGGAGTGAGAGAGAATTTGTTGCATTTAGCTGGGCTGCAACATTATAATGTGACTTTCTATTCAATATCACTATATTAATGTTAGTTCCTGGTTTTGTCACTTAAAACTGTCACTTAAAATCAACTCTTCTGTTGATTTCTCTTTTTGGGATCAAGCATGGACTGTTAGTGATGCAGTGTTTGTTTTGTAAAAAAAAAAAAAAAAGAAGAAGAAGAAAATAAAAATATTTGCCCACTGATAACTGTGCATCTTTATTCTTCTGGACAGTCAAAATGAACTTAGGTGGTGTCTGTTGCTTAGTTGCTTTTGTATACAGTCTTCGATGCAGTGCATGTAAAACACACATGAATTTCCCAGAAGGTAATGCAGTCTATGGCTTCTGCTGCATCTGTTCTGAACAATGGTAGGATGAGTTGGTAATTTTGACTGTGTTGCTTGGCTGAGTCTGCAGAACTTGTGCTTCCCGTGATGACATGAGGTGTCATTTGAATGCTAGGAAAGATCACAGAAAATGTGTTTCAAGGTATGCTCCTACCCCCACTTAGGTTATTTTTCTTGTTAAATTTTTCTGTAAAGGTTTTGTGCAGGTGAGGTGTAACAGTGAGGTTTTTATTTCCTCAGGGAGGCAGGGGGGGCATTTTCTACTTTATTATGTTTGTTTATGTATTCTAACAAGTTCAAGGAAAAATATTTTTAAAAAACAAATCCATCATATTCATGACCTCTATCTCTCAAAGCAAAATGAATAACAATATCAGACAAACCTGTTTAAGAGAATAGTTTTCCTGTAAGTCCTAACATATCGTTTTTATCCTCATCTGAATAAATAGGCATTTGTGAACTATGTTGATGAACTGTTCTGTTTCTTTGGCTGTTGCTTAGCGTTACAAGCATGCTGCAGTAGGGTCAGAGGTGCAACGCTATCAAACTTAAATTTACCACCATCTTGGATGTTGCAGCCTAACTTTGCTAAGTCATTTGAAGGACACTTGAGTAAAACCTCCTTGTTATGTAGTTAACAATTATGTTAGGACTAATACGTAAAAGTGCTAGAAGGCTCCTTGCTCTTATAGTGTTTTGTTCCAGTAGATGAAGTAATATTAAAGAAAGTCATTACATGCTTATTTTGTATTTGAGATCCAAGTATTCTCACACATTACAGAAATTAGACACTGCTAACTGCTTAAAATCCTAATTAGTTCATGTGCCTCCCAAGCAATGTGCAGTTAGATATTAATACGCTCCTGTAATCACCAAGCTGGGACAGGAGAGACAGTAGCTGAGCCAGTTCTTCTCGCAGCCTGACTTACTGTAGTGCACCATAGCTGAGTTTCCTCATCTGCAAAAGATACTGTTTGGGGGTTAAGTTGTGAGTGTGGCAGGTCTTCGCTTATCAAAGATTTGTAGATACCACAGAAGGGCAAAATACAGTTCTTACCATCTTTTAATTGTGATGAACCTTAGTACATTCAGGGGTCTGGAGCTAGGCAGAAATGACAAACACTAAGACCTCTTGATTTGGTTTGATCTGGTTCAAATCTGAGTAGTTTTCACAAGATACAACTATTTTACAAAATTTAAAAGGCACTGCAAGGTGGATATTCAAGTTAATTCAGTGGGTCAGTTTTTTTTACAATTATATTGCTAGAAAGTATTCTTCTTAGCCAAGTTTGTCCAAGCATTTTACTTTCTCTCTCTCTTTCTGCCAGACAACCTGATCTTTAATTTTTATGCTAGGGTATGCTGCTGCTTACAGTACGCAACACTGCTAGGAGTGTTCTTGTACATTTCTAAGTGGATTGTATGTGGCCAAATGTTTATACTTGAAAACATAACAGAAATACTTATCACATTAAAACTTTCTATAGTAGCATGTATACTTAACTTTGGAATAATGCCTCTTTATCCACTGTGTTGTTCTTTTCCTAAATACACATTATTTTTTTTTTTGTACTTTCTAGGCAGCCATACTGAGTATTAAGCTAAAATTACAGCCAGATCAAGATGTGGAGAAGGTGAGTCATTTCCTCTGCAGGCTTCTGTGTCTTCGGATCTACCTTTTGTTACGCAGGAGATCCATCAAGGCACTCCAAGTTATGATGTGTTTCACTTGAGGCTTTATCTTGTTTGCAGGAAGTCGCTGCTGCATCGCTAGAGTACCTTTACATCTAGAGAAGTGACAGAGTGTATTTTGTTAGACCCCATTAAAGCTTACTAGACTATTTTTCTAGCTAGAACCACTGCAATCAATTTTATCTGTGTTCTTGACAAATGGCTATCATTATGGTAAAGTTTATTGGTTTTGCTACTTGAAGCTTTGCCACTTTGGCTAATATTTGTGTTGAAAATGCCACATCCGTCTTTTAGACAGCGCTGGTTGATTAAGCAAGGCTTTTGTGACTTGCTCGTCATGTCTGAGCAGTAGGGAATGAGACAGCCCTCTGCCAGGTTTCAGTCCCTCTTCCTGCACATAAGCGGTGATGCCCTGGACCCCTTCCATGCCTTCTGCTTGCTGCAGCACTCGGGCTGTTGAACATTGTGACCAAAGGCACGGCATAATTCTGTAAATGTCATTTGCACTAGGTATTATTTCTTTTCCTAGATGTGTACACCACTACTGTTTCAAGATAAAATTAACTTGATGGAAGAATATGTGGGAGAGTATCCTGAGCTCCAGTGCAAGCTCTTACAGATCCTGGACACCTGGTGTGAACCCAGTTTTAATATCAGAGACATTGCAAGGTAGAAATATTTGTTGAATTTCTAAACAGCTGGGGCCAACTGGCTGCCAGAGGACAGTATGTTCTATGGTTGTCTATCTAAGATTGTTTTGTCAGCATAATGGAGTGCAATGTATTTACTTTTCAGCTGAGAATGGGGAAATTCTGGTGTCTGTGCCAGAGTCTTTTCAAATACCTTAGCCAGTAAAACAGAGGTATCTTTCCTATTGACAGATGCTTAGCTCCTGACAGGAGAGAGGAGTGCAAAATGAAAACTATGTAGTAGATCTTAGCAATATAACAATATCAAAGCTCCCTCCAGGAGGTTGTACTAATCAGACTCTCGTGCTTTGCTACAGACAAGGCTGAGTTTCAGTATCGGTTGTACAGGTTTGGCAGGAAGATAATACTGTGATGAAGTGGCAGAAAAACAAGAGATGCAAGTGGTTAACCTTCATGTTCTCGTGAAATAGCTGTGTGTGTTTTAATTTATAAATTGCCTCTCACTAGAATAGCTCCTGTCAGTCACAAAGCCAACAGTACAGTAAAAGTCACAATATAGCTGCAATGGTTGCAGCCTTAGTTCTGAAAGAAGATGAGAGGGAATTGCTGGCTTTCTCTTTCTTCAAAATAAGCCTCTGGACTTGCTACAGTCATTGACTGGGAAATTTGTGTGGTTGTGTTGTTGGCTTTTTGCTGTAACTCAGGAAAGGTAAGAGACTGTTCTTACCAATAACTAGCAAACCCTGATATCTCTACTGTTAAATACCTACTTTTTGCAAAGCCTTAGGCAATTCCACATTTTTTTTCTTATTTTGTTTGTTTGCTTACAGACAATATCAAGGCCTGTCCAGGTACAAACCAGAGAAACTGAACCGCAAAATGCTAAGCAAGCTGGTCTTCAGGCTCCTAGACCGATTTAACGTAGATTCGGGTATGTGATATTGCAACATATTCTGGAGTTATCTCACCAATAAAGAACAGATGAAGTCAATTTGTCTTCTTCCTTGTTCAGCAAGGAATCTCTGCTGTAATTTATCATGGGGAGTTTCAGAGTTTAATTAATGGTATTGAAAAACAAAGTTGGTGAGTTATGGGAATTATCACTTTGTGCTGTCGAAGAATGAAGTGCTTGTGACTAATAGACTGCTTCTTCCATGATATGAAATAAATCTTGACCTCAGAATGGTTCTACGTAAACACATGATGGTCAGCTTTGAGTTATGACTCTGTTCCGCTCACATAAGAGGCAAGTCATTGCTCATCTGGAGATCTGTTTTCTCGAGTTATGAGTCCGTCAGTTGTGAAGAGATAACCCTTGCGAAGCAGGAGCCTTACAGCCCTTTGTATTCTTTCTGTAAAATAGCGTTGGCAGCAGGGAATTTTAAGACTCTTCCAGTCTTCTGAGAGAAGTAACACATTTTACATCATGGAATAGATCTGCTTCACTCCCAGTTGTCTAATAAAATAATCTCCTTTGTTTTGCTTTTGTTGTTAGTGGTGACTGTTGATCTTTTTTCTTCTCTTTGGGACCTTACATTGGAAACTTTTAGATGCACCATTAGGTTTCACCCTGCAAAGCTTTCCGTTCTCAGCAGAAGATAAGCAATTCTCTTTTCTTGGACTGAGAAGTGTTTTCTAACCACAAATTGTGGGCTTATTATGCCTGGCAGCAACATTGTATTGCATATTAATCTTCATATCTTCAGCCTGCTGTTCAAAAGTTAATAAGATAATCCTTACAGACCCTCATTGGAGGATAAGTAAATATAATTAAACTCAGCACGTTGGTGTGAAATCTGAAACACAAGGGGATGATTTATTTAACATCTAAAACCTTCCCCGGAGTTTACTAGTCTTCAGTAATTTTTCCTCCTTTGTAAGGCTGGTCATTCAGTAGGCTGTGTTGTCCTTTATGATCTGTAAAGAGCATTGAGTTGTTCCCCTTTCTTTATGAAAGATTCACCAAGGGTGTGATATTAACTCTAAATGTGAAATGCTAAAATTGTTCACATGCAAAATCCCGAGAAAGTTAAAAACAAAAATCTAGGAGAATGAGAAAGAAGGGTATGTAGCTGTTGATCTCAGGTGCTCTCTGTGGGATGGCAGAGTGTCTTAGCCTGGTGATGGTGTCCCAGTTATTGTAGCTGCCAAGAATAATGGCAAACTCTCATTGGACCTCCACAACAGATTCACAGGTGAGGAGTCCCCTTGAGATACACAGAACAAGAGTCTCTTCTACCAACACTTTCAGAGAGTGATTTATCCTGTGCCAACTGCAGTGTCTACAATGCAGGATAAGTCAGCTGCTAGAGAGGACTGACCCCTGTATTGATGTGAGATGGGATGTGGGCTACTGATTTAGTAAAGATGTCAGACTTGGGCCAGCTAAAGCCAAGGTTGGCTGACTCTCACTAACAGACTTGTAGATGAAAGTAGATGTTCAATTTTTTACCTAATATCACATGTAATTCAAAGCAGCACTTCACACTTTGCTACACTGTGGGCCTCTTAGTCTCCTTTGAAATGCTTTGGACGCTTTGAATGCCTACAGAGGAATTTCTACCTTAGTGCTGGTTCTTCTTGAACCGAATTAGAAAATGGTGGCAGCTGGAATAACATTGGCTTTCCTCTTCTCCCCTCCTCTTTCCTCTCCCTTCTTTAGTGGAAGTAAATCTAACTGTGAGGAAAGAGAGTGCAAAATGAAGCAAGCTAGGTAGAATGTACAGATTTAAAGAACTAATTGCTCTAGTTCTGAGCAGCTCCACCAAATTCTAGCAGTAAGGTGAAACTCACACTTCTGGTTACCTAACCTGATTGTGGGCTTGCTTGATGCCGCAGTCTTCTGCTGCTTTCTATCTCCTCTTCTCTCATGACTCCTACTCGCTGAAAGAGGCTGAGAGCAGCAGCAACAGAGGGAAGTGGCTTTTGGTGAGAAAGGCTGGAGGAGGATAGGGTTTCTTGGTATGAGAAGGCAAGCTTGTACGTGACTTAGTTATTGTAGTTCCAAATCTGCTTTCATATTTCACTACCTAAGAGCTCAATGTTGTCCACAGAAAATTTCACTGACTCCTAAGCAAAACTTAGGTGTGTGTTGATCAGCCTCTAAGGTTTGAACCACCCCTTGGAGCTACCAGTCTTAAAGTTCAAAGCCAGACAGGGGATCGCCCAATAAAAATAGGTCTGGAGCCTCAGAAAAAAATAAGTCATCATCTTAGATTAGTCCACCTTTTCTTTTTCTGAACCATATTACAGCATTCCTGCTAACATACATAGCAGTGCATGGTAAGTGGAGGATTTTCTTTTGAGTCCCAGAGGTGTCCCAATAAACTATGTGTGGATTCCATATAATTAGCTTTACTGGGGAAGTAAGAAGTTGGGCAGAAATGGCAAGTGATTGAGGAAATAGGGTTTTATAGAGTCTTTTCTCACACATGGGTCAGTATGCTCTGGTTTAACAAGCCTTGTAGCTATTGCAGACTAATTACTTAATACTCTTTGGAGACCCTGTGAGATCGACTTAGATTTACAAATAAAAGTTTCAGTCAAAACAGTTCTCAGAGATGAGGGAACAGACCCTAACTAGGTTTGAAATTGTTTAGTCTGTTTTCTACTGTGTTTTTACACAGGCAATATAACACAAATAGTTCAGTGGCGTTTTTTAGTGAAAATTCATTGAGTGTAAGGTAGAAATGGTATCACTGATAAGTACAACTGTCCTCATTTCTTGGGCCTACTTGTGTGACAATAAAGCACATATTAGTGGTGCTGATGGAAAAGAGATGGTAATTGAATGTGCAGTTAAAAGTTGTCCTATAGCAGCATAATAAATTGACTAAGCACCTTAATTCCTGAATGCTATGAATGTGTTTTTACTGTGGTTTTTAGAAAGCTTTTTTGCTTTTTTTTTTTCCCCTTGGTTTAAAGGGAAATGTTGTTCTTTGCATGGTCACCAGGTTGTTCCTTTTGGTTTAACATTTATTTTAAATCCGGTGTGAATTTTCTAAATGAAGCCCCAGAACTGTCTTGTGTGATAGAACGTTGTCACTCCGATAGTGATGGGGCAGCAGAGGGCAGACGAGGGCTGCTCAGCAGTCGTTGCCTTTGCTCAGGTAAGGCACAGCTGTTCCCAGGCTTCTCCAGGTCTGCAAGAGCTGAGAGCAGGGCGCCGGCAGTCACCAGGGAGAGCTCCAGCAGGGACCCCTGGGTTCTCTGCACTAAGCACTTTCAAAACATGTTGTGTTAGAGAGAGGAATGACTATTAAAACTCTACAAGAATGCCTTTGGAACGGACGATATTTCAAATGTTTTTACGTTTTCCTTGTTAAGAGCAGAAGGTTATTCCTTTTCTTTACATTTGCTTTACAAGGGTTGTTCCCCCATAATTCCATGGTGCTGTTCCTTCAGAGTTTTTATTTTTAGCTTTTGTGTTATGCACCAGCACATTTCGGTATAACACTGTGACTAAGGAGAGATCTCTAGGCTTAGACATTAGAAAGTAGGAGCCTTCTGCTCCTGAGGTTGAAGTGACTGTAGAGTCAAGCTGCGGAAGGAGAAAGGAAGTGAGCATCCCAGGGTCCATCCTTGGCCCTTACCTTCTCAAATGCATTTTTCCTTGCTGAAGTACAGGTACTAGAAGATGATCTGCTTTAGACAAGAGAAGCTGGCCAGCAGCTCCAAGATTTCTGTTGGAAAAGTCATGCCACCCTTGCACTTCTGAGCATGAGTTTGTCATATCCAGATGTCTATAAAGACCACACAGGAGCATTTTTTCCTTTAGGCATAGATTGAAACCCATGTGCTATGCTCTCTGTTCTTCCTCCAGTCAGCCAGCGCTGCAGACAGCAAAGCTAGCAGGTAGCTCAAGGGTTTGGGGCCAGTCTGGGGCTTCTGCTGTTTCACCTTCCCTTCTAAGGACCACTTACCCTGATCTGCAGTGGCACAGAGCATATTATGAGAGACAATGCATCTTTGAGGCTACAACAAAAAGAGGTTTTCTTGAGTCCTGCCCTACCCTCCAGTAATTCGCGTTTAGGGAATAATCTCATCATAATATACTGAGATTAATGCACAGCTCACTCCTCATCAGATTCCCCAGCAGTCCTTAGCAATACCAGGATAAAAGCCTCTAACATTTCAGGTACTCTGATTTTATTAAACCAAGGCTGCTTTACTTTGTCCCAGAACAAAGTGTGCTTTGTGTGGGACCTTCTGTTCTGCCAGGGCAGGGTAAAGGAATCTCATTGTGAATGGAAGTCAGGCTCTCAGTGTAACAAGAGGATTGGGTCTCCATCCCAGCTCAGGAGTCATTTGTGACCTGGGAGCAACAGCCACACACCACACCTAAAAATGTATTGCACCATGTCCCCAGAAGACACGTTACCAACGTTACATGAGTGAAATAGGTGTGTATTAATGGTTTCGTACCCTGTGTGACAAATAGATTTCATTTTTACTTCCTCCCTGTTGCTAATAGTCATTAATTCTCTGCTAATGGCTGACAGCAGAGTGGAATTTTTGCTTCTGAGTCAGTCCCAGATGTGAACTGTAGTTCAGTTGTAGCACTGTTATGGTGGAGCTGCCAGGTTAAGAGTTAACACATGGCTAAGAAGTGCTTTCCTAGTATTATACTATTTGTACTCCACTGGTGCTCCACAACCCAGGTATGATCCCCAAAGTCCCCCATAGTACAGACACTGAATAGAAGGATAGTTCCTGTGAAAAACTTAGGTTGTTATCTTTTGCTCCTGCAAACAAAACACTGGTTTTCGCTCAGGAGACTTGAGTTGAGATTCCTGCTCAGTCTTAACGGGATGTGTGATCTTGGGTAAGTTGCTCTTCCCTGAAGTGCTTTGATTTCTGCAGGTGTAGGGCACAGATAGTCATGAATCTGCAGTGAAAAGGTTTGGCAAAGGTTCTGCAGTGCCACCTGTTTCATCCTTCCTGCCCCAAAGCAAAAGGAGCTTTCCTTCTGTTATTTCTGTATAAAATGTATAACTTATACTTAAAGACCTCTGAGGTAGAAAGTTCACAACCTCCCATGCCAATCTATGACAGTTCATCTCTAGTCTTGCTGTTAGATTTTTTTTTTTTTTCCTCCAAAATGCTAACTGGAGTTTCTCTTGCTATAAATTAAGTAAGTCGATTACCACCAGCTTTATCCACTGTGAATGTGGAGGTCTTGAAAATTCCCCAAATGTTGCATTTGACAGCATAGAAAACATTACTGTAATAAAGATGAGCAACAACTGCTGCTTCGTCTTTCCAGGACACTGCTTACTGAGTCACAGAAGAGTATTGGACCGATGTGACATGGTTTGTTTGTGTGTTTTTTGTTTTTTTTCGACAATGCAAAGGCTGTTACTTTTCTCTCTTATTTTCTAGGTGCTCACAAGTAATGTATTTGTTAGAGTATATGTCTAGAAAATATTTTTTCCTCTTCCAAATATAGTTGCTGTTTGCACTTTTTTCAGCTTTCTCACCTGTGCTTCACATCTTCTCAGAGGTGACTCTCATGTAGTCATGGATGGGTTACAGGAGGCCCATGATTTGAAAGCATGTACTGCACCTGAGTGCACATGCTAACCTGATTGTTCCTTCTCTAACCTCAGCTGTAATCTGTTTGTTGCTCTATTTTAGTTAGCACCTCTGGTTGGTCCTTCTCTAATGAAAAGTGAAGCAAAGCAAGTATTGTAATCTTTTGCATGCTTCATGCCCTCATTCATCAGCTTTCCTTTTCTATTGAGTGGCTGACTAGCACTTTCCCTGGTCTTCCTCTTTCTGCTAATATATTTTCAGAATAATTTCTTTCTAGCCTTTATGGCTTTTGGTAGACGCATCTCACAGTTGACTTTGGGCTTTCTGACTTTTTGTGTTTGTTTTCTGTTCTATGTGTGTAACCCAGTTGCACTTTCTGTGTACTTTTTTGTTGTATCTGAGGTCAATAAAAGCTTCTGATTTACCAGAGTTAGTCTCTTACTTCAGTTCCAGTTTTTCCATTGCCAGCTCTTCTTAGCTCCTTTTCCCCTTATAAACTATTTCCACATGAAATCTTACCTGCCAGTTCTCTGAGTTTATTGAAGTCCATTTTGCTTTTATGTTGCTGTTCTTCCTTTGAACTCTTCAATTCATTGTCTGTCTTACCAAGTTACCTTTCATCCTCATGTTTTCAAGTAGTCCTTCTCTGTTGTTTATAATAAAATACAGAAAACTGGATTCAAATTCAGTTCCTTTCTCCATCAGAATAGAAAATGTCACTTGTGTCTTTAACAATGTTCTAGGGTATCTGTATTCCTCTGTCCTGACACTTAAAATCCCTTGGTTCAACCAAGTGCTGTGCTTTGGATATCATCTGGAGTCTCACAGAAAAAAACATTCAGTGGATACTTTTTAGTGACCTAAAACAATCATACTGTATTTCTTTCTGAAGTGCTTTGAAATCTTTAAGTTAGGTGGTGATATTATTAACTTTTATGTAGATCTTATGTTCTTTAAAGAGAGTTACTTTCCATGAGCTGGTGATCTCTCGTTATTGGCATAATATCCTGAGGGATAACTGCTATAATTTCCTCAGGTCCTTTGAGGGCAAGGATATGTGGTCACACAGTGGAAGATTAACTTAAAAATAACAGCTTTAAACATTTGTATTTGAGGTGGGAATGTTCAGGTTATGATGTGATGCTTCAAGAGACTCTGAGAAGCTGCCGTAACCAGTGCTACACTGTTTCCTTTCCTTCTGATTCCAGAGTCTCGTATTTAGAGATCTTTCTTCGTTCTCTCCGTTTTCAATCCTCTGGGCATGCCACATGTGTGGCACGGAGAGTGTTGTGCTCTGAGGCCCTCTGAATCAGTAGCACTGGTTTCTCCTTGTGTCCGCTGATTGCAAGTGAGGCTGCAGAGAATTTTCACTTCACTGTTTTCTGTTGCCATTTCTGATTGTTGATCCTGCTCCTTCTGGCTACCAGCAAGATGGTTTTAGCCACTGAAACCCCAATGAAGGGTTTGGTTACGTCTTTCCATGTACATGCATACCAGCAGCTAGCAAGAACTGACAGATACGTATGCTAATCGTGTTTAATCTATTTTATCTTCTGCACTTATCACTCGTTGCATTAGATTTCAAAACAAGGTGCTATGTGAAGATCTTGTTTTTTGCAGTTGTAATGAGGCATATCTAATGAAGCCGACAGAAATAAAAATAAAAACAACTGTTGCTTGCTAGCTCAGCAAAACAATAGTCACCTCCCTCTTTTTATGGATACGGAGTCTCTTTCATAGATATATATTTTATTGGATAAGCTTTAGCCACAAGTGTAAATCCTGAGTAACATGTTCAAAACTGCTTCAAAGAATTAACAGCACAACTTCCATTTAAATCAAAATTAATGCAGCCTTTAGAGACTGGAGGTGGTGCCTGTATGAGGATGCAATGTAATTAAAGGTGTGAAGTCATTGACTGTGAAGGATATTGAACCAGCAAGTGGATCTTATCATTCAGGGGTGGTAGAACCAGAGATATCAGTAGCCAAGGATTAGCATTGGTAATCATGGTTGAAAGTGTAAATAACAGTTTGTAGTTTAGATAACCTGACCATGTGTGTGTCTGTCCATCATTGTTCTAAGTTTGATGGCATCCTGCCTTCCACTTAGTGAGTTCAAACTTGGGGAAGGAAAAATGTAATGTCTCGACTATAAAACTTAAAGGAAGTTCAACTATGTTGTATACTTAAATGTCTTTTTCCTTCTTTTAGCTCTCTGCCCTAATGTCATAAATCAGCGGCACTTAAGAACTCTGAATTATCTCTTTTACAAGAGGTTTGTTGAGGTACGTTTCTGTATTATGTGGCATGGGTGTGAATGAGTTTTTTTATTTATTTTTTGCATTTTGAATAACTGATATGATAGAAATATATTGACAGTACATGAACAACCTCTTGTGATTGTTATTATGTAGGAATGCATTGGGTACGCCACTGGACCTGTACTTTCTGTGAGTGAATAGTTTGTGTGTTCATTCATATTCTAATGACTGGGTGTTATGATTGCTGAGAGCTGGATGCTTGTTCACCTCAGTATCCTCAGCAGTGATCTGGGACACAGGTACATTGGCACATAGGTAGGTCAGGGTGGAATCTCCATATGTCCTGTTTCAGCAAGCTCAAATAAACAAGGAGCATACTGGATAGAGAATAATTTATTATTTTATATATATATATATATTTTTTTTTTTTTTTAAAGAACATTTATTTAAGCACTTTGCATTGCTGGGTTCTTTGTAGCCACTTCTTTGATTTGGTATTGGTGGCCCCAAACCTGCCACAGAAGCTTTTTTATGCTAACAGCGCTGTTACTGCTGAGCAAAATGGTAGTACTTTCAGCTCCTGAACCATTCTCTGAACTAACTTGACTTTTGTCCAGTTTCTGAGTCTTCTTTCCAAATACACTAGTACTTGTCCTGACACTGAGGGCTTGTGGAAATAGGAAGATGCCATTAATTTTTTCTAAGGAGCAGGTTTCCAGGAGGCAGCTTGAAGTTTGACTTGCAGTTAATTGCAGAAATACTTGACAATGCTTTCTCCTGCCCTCTCATGAATGCCAAGTCACTGCCCTTTGGATGCTTTTGAGCACACTGCAATGGGAAGCACATTTCTCTTCTTGTTAACAAGGCAGTTTTGGTGCTTTTCTTGATTGTCTGGCATTCAGCATCATCCTGTGCCTGGAGATAGATAGTTCCAGCTGAGAATAAGTTTTTGTTCTGCCTCTTCTTCTGGAAAAACAGCTTGCAAGTGTTGTATCCAAGTATATTAATTGGGCTGTGAAGGACATGGACCACAGGAGACTGAACAGCATAGAGAAATGTTTTCATTTCATGAATTCTGAATTATCAAGATGTACTTGCTAAGCATTTTCATGGAGCGGTATTTCATTTGCAGTTCATAGAGGACTTCCTCCCTGTAGATACAAGAAGCTTTTAAACAGAGATTTCACAAGCCCAACAAGTTGTTCAGACACCCCTATATGTGGTACTATTGATCCAGTCTTCAGAGATTCAGTTTTCAGGAAATGAGACACCTCCTCCAGAAGTGCCTGTTCTTTCGTTCAAAAGCGGATTCGTTTGAGGTTTACTTTGAACAGAAAGATGGGGTTGAGTGATGGTGATCTGATGACACCATTCTGGCACAGGCAGTTCTGCTTCCAGGACCTCCCGATCCATCAGTGAACGCTCTGGTCTATCTTTCCTGCTTGCCAGATCCACTGACACAAGATCTGGGTAGGCTCGAGCATTTCAACATCCTTCATCTCGAGGCTTTAATGTTGGATGGCATCATTTTAGGGAGCTTTCACAGTGAGAGAGAAGAAAGCATTTCTCTAGGTGTATTTATTTAGCAGAGTGGAATGAATTCTTTATCTGGTGTTCTGCTCTCCCTGGCCTTCCATTTCCTTTGTTTTGGAGTATATGCTTGGTTTAAAGTATCCAAGCTGGCCAGTTACTTCCATTAAGGTACATTTGGCAGCTGTTTCTGGACACCATCCCTTCTTCTGAGAGCTCTTTGGTGTACTATGTTTACCATTGTCAGCTGTGTATGAGGTCTGGTCAAATGGCTCCTTTATCTCAGTAGTATTTAGATTACATGCTTGTATATCTCAAAGATGTTTTGTCTGAGGCTCTTACTCCCTGTTTGCTCCTGTACCTTTCCATAAAAGTGGCACTAGTAGTCACTGTTACCTCTGCCAGAAGTGGGGGGGTGAAACTCTGGCCTCAATGGCTGATCAGTCTCTTGCAGCTTGCATTCTTGGCAAAGTGGAGAGTAGGTCCCATCCCAAGTTTCTCCCAAGGTTGGCTCTGAACTACATTTGAATGGGAATAATAACTTATCAGTTTCCTTTCCCAGGCTTCATGATTCCAGAGGATTTTTCATGACTTGGCTGTGGAGAAAAGTTTGTCTTTTATGTTCTGGAGCCGGAGCCTCAGCCTCGCAGATAATCCCTGAGATCATTTCCTTACTGGAGCCTATGGAGACAGCTCTCCATTGGGCTAGCTGCTGAGGTGAACTGTCTATGGACACGTTACAAATCTCCTGAGGTGGAGGCAACAGCAATGATCCATGTGTTCCACCAGAGCATGGCCTATTTCAGCTTTGCTCAGCAATGTATCTGTCATTGCAAGAGCACTACTTGAGCTTTGAGGCTTTCAGAAATGCTGCTGCACTTTGCAGAGTCTTGTTAAGGTGATTGTTTTTTTTGCGAATGAGTCCCAGCTTGAGGTAATAAGGAGTGTTTGAGGCCCTGCCGGGTGAGGATCTGTGTTGCCTGTGTACTTTTGATTGCACATGAATTTTTGTCTTATGTGCTGTAGTCTAAATAGTTGTCTGAATTACTTGATCTAAGCTGTGTTTTCTGCCATGCCCTGGTTGGTGACATGTGAGAAGCGCAGGTTTCCCGTGCGTTCCAGTATGCGTTTCTCAATCACAGTTGATGCCAGCATGTAAGACAGTTTTTTCAGCTTGTTGTATGTAACATTCTTCCTTTTCTAAGATGTCTCAGAAGTAATTTTGCCTTTTCAGAAAACCATGACTCAGGAGAATTGGACAGATCATGTTCAGGTGAGTATGGATTTCACTTTCCCATTTTCTCAGGTTTTATTTGCTTGGAGATTATTTTTAAATGTTCAAAATATACAACTCTGGATATCAGAGTCCAACTATTATAATTTTGCACTTCCTCATAACTTTGTACGCATATAGCAAAATTGTTTGTGCAGGGAAGAGCAAAGAAGAAATAATGTTTTTGAATTCCTGTCATGTCTTTAAAAATGCTCTAGTTTAGCTCTAGCATTTAGATGAGCTTATCAAGTACATTCCTTTACTTCCATGCACTTATTTGTAAGTGAACACTATAAATATTAAAGTTACTTAATTACAAGGAGGAGAAAAGGAACTTTTCTTCAGGCAGCTAACAAGTTGTATGAATAAAACCAGACAAATGTTAGATTCCCTCTACATGCTCCACTTTGATCATTTTGAACAGGTTTATTATGTGACTGTTAGATACTGTTACTTCTACATCTTGTACTGTAGGCCATGAGTAGTTTTAATAACACAGGAAGAAGGGAGCAGTATTTTTTTTTTCTTGGTATATAAACAGGAGAGTTCAGGCAACCGTGTTTTGGCCTGATACTACAATAAATACATATGTGACAATGGAATATTAAGAAATTCCATGGTGACAAGCCATTAGTGACAATTTATATGCCCATGACATCCCTATTGAATTGCAACTTCATGGTGAGCGTTTGCTCGTTTTCTGTAACTCCTCTTGGCTTGAGTTCTGCAGCCATTAAGGATTTTTGACTGTCAGCAAATTCTGCCTATGAAATCTCATTTGAATGATCGGTGTGGGCCTCTGAGTGGTAACAGGACAGTCCAATTACTAATGATCTTAGGCTCTTGAGATTTTATGCGCTATCTGTACACATCAGATATGGTTGCATTTTAAGCATGAGATGTTTCTTCTCTCTTCCATGGGGTAGAAGGAAAAAGGACTGTGCAAAAGCATGAGGATATGTTTTTTAAGATAGAGATGGTTGATAAGATGTCCAGCATCCCTTCATGGCAACTGTTAAACCTACTGAGCGCCTTCAGTATTGAATATTCAACTTCTATGTGTAGTTTATTGTACTCATGCAGAAGGCCAGACTTTGTGAGGAAAGAAGGGGTCTTGCCTCTTTATCTCAGTGGTCTTATCCACTGAAGGAACTCTTTAGGCATTTTTGTGGGTTCCCTTTGATTCTCACAGGCTTAAAGGCCTGCACAAGTGCAGGCATCTGGCTGGATCAAGACCTGAGATGAGATTGGCCATGAAGATGTAGCAGACATCTTTGTTACAACTGGATATACTTTGGTGTAGGCAGTGAAGGGGGTTTCTGCCAGTGCCATGGTGGATAGTGGGAAAAGCCTCCTGGTTAACACACACAATTACAGATCATGTCAGTCACTTGCGGAGACGTGAGGCTTGGGAATAGATGCTTACAGAAGAGTTTGGTGCCTGGTAAGAAAGCTTCCTAGAGAACTACACAGAGCTCAGCTGGATGATGGACTATGGCAGGAGGTAGTCTTTGCTTTTTCAAACTATTGCAAACTGTATTTCCTGATTGCTGCCAGCTTATTCGGTTTTGATAACTATGTAATTATCACACAAGTAGTGCTTAAACTTGCCTGTTATCAGCCCTGACTCTTAGTGCTATCAGAGATTACTGTCTATGGCATCACATTAAAGCAATCGGAATCTGTACCTATGCATCTGGAGGAAAATGAAATAATCATATGTGCAGATAGGCTTCTGCTTCACAATGCAAGCAGCACAGTTGCACCGAAAAAAAGAAAAGTTACAAAGGAGGAATCTCTGGGCATGTTTTGTTTTTCAGTGCAAAAACCAAGGCTGACTTTATCTTTTTTTGAAAGACTGGGTTTTACAGGGGGGAAAGATTCTACTTCTCATTCAAAACTTCACCTATGACCTGGCACATTTTGACCAAAAAATATATATATATCTATTAGGTAGTGCCTTGTAGAGCTGGAAAGAGTTGTGGCTTGTGTCATATGTCCCATTCATATGTCTGGTTCTGGCTCACAGAGAGTTTCTATCTCCCAAGCTCTGCCTGGTGATGCAGCATTAAAGACGCATTGCGCTGAGTAGGAAGCAAAGGGTGGGATGCAGTGTGACCTCTGGTCATCTAGCGGAATGGGAAACAAAACTCCCCAAAGACTCAGCAAGCTCTCAATAAGAACTTTTGGATACATTTTTCAGTTTCAAGTCAAAAGAGCTTGAAAGTTTCCGTGGGTTTAAAGCTCATTTTTGTTTAATTCTCTGCTGCATCCATAACAAAAGACTTAAATTATATAGATATTAAGAGCCCTGGTCAAAGTCCAGTACCTCCTTGTTCAGTGGTGCTGGCCACATCACATTCAGTACAGTGGGCGATAGACATTTCTGGGCTGGTATTTCTTTTTGTTCTCCCACAGCAGTACAAGTACAGAATTTTCCTGTTCCTGCCCTGTAGGATGAGCGAAGGTGTGATCCTGACTGCTCATACAAAAGGCAGAAGCTCTGTAGTTAATTGTGGGGCCAACAGAACCTGTTTTCAGCCCCATAGCAAACTGGTTTTGCCCCATCCTCCCTGCCAGCGCCTGTGCTGCAGATCTGCTGGCCAGGCTGTGGCTGAGCAGGCAGCGATGGCAGCTGCGGGTAGGCAGAGGAGGCTGGAGGGAAAGCAAAGGGATCAAAACGTCTTCATACCCTAGGGAAAGTGCCCTCATCAACTGCCTGTTGGCAAGCCTGGCTAGCCCAGGAGGAGAGCTATGTCTGTGCCTCTTCTCCAAGCATAGATGCCTCGGGGGCAGAGGGAGGGGAAGAGCGCTCTTCTTGCACAGTGCCAGTTGTGTTGCTATTCATTAGCTTGCCTAACTGATCCGGTGAGCTGCATGGAAACACACAGGAGAGAGAGTGCCTGTCTTCACAAGCAGAGGGGAAGGTGTGTAGGATATTGATGGTAGATATGAAGGGGAAAAACAGGCAGGGCATGAGCCAGCTGTCTGTATTGCTATGTGCCCTTCTGCTTCCATTTTTGCATGCTTAATGTTTTTCATGGCCTTAATCAGCTGCGGAAAGATAGTAGAATTGTGTACAGCAACCACAGAACAGTTGATATGATGCTATCACACGCGTACAGGACTGGTCTTCCTGCCAGCGGCTGCACAGAGCACTTGGCCAGCAGCAACAGGGGCTTTTTGAATGCTGATGCTTGCCTGGAAATTCTGCAGGAAATAGTCACTTTGTGACTAAAAAGCATGGAAGGCATTTTTCAATCACCTGCCAAGCTTTTAAAAAGCAGGCACACATAGAACAGTAACATGTATGAGGGGCATAGTAGCGAAGCAATGTTGTATCTAACAGTGTTTTAGATGTCAAAGAACACCTGAGATGCTCACATGAGGTTGGCAATATAATGTGGGACCTACAGGAGAGCACTCCCTTCTGCGTGGCACCAGCCACCTGTGTTCAGGTCACCTGAAGCTCCCTGGTTTAAACAGGAATGGGAGGGTCAGGTACTTTGCTGCACCTCTTTTAGCATGCAGTGTTCTCATGGCTGTTCCTGGGGTGATCTTGCAATTGTGCCCTTCCACTCTCAGCTCGGTTGATTAGTGCCAAAGTGCCCGGTATGTGTGGAGTCACCCACGCCCCTTTGGATCTGGTCTGTTCCACATCGCAGCTGGGCCTGTCTATATGAGCAGAGAGCTGCCTGGGAAGCTCCGAGGCCCTGATGCCATCCACAGGTGACGGTCTTATCTTGGCAAGGAAAGGCTGGGATATCTGAGGTGTGTACAGGAGGAATGATGGAATGTTATGGGTGTTTTCTGAACAGTTAGAGCCCAGAAGGCACATGCGTGACTGGTGATTCTAACATCCGGAGTATTTTTGCAAGAAATATTTCAACCGCAGCAAAGCTAACCAGTTGGTACAGTTTAAAATGTTATTTCAAGGTACTTTGATCCAGGAACTATACGTGTGTTTGCATGGACTTCTGCTATGAAATTCCTTCTCCCATGGAGCAGCGCAGGGTGACAGAGAACAGCAAAATGGCTCTTCATTTGGGGCAATAACTAGAATACAGTGTCGAGTAAGGTTAAAACCAGTTAGTTTTTTTAGGACTGTCAGAAGATAATTCCCTATTTTGCAAGAAGTCTGGGACAGTGAAGTGGTAGATGTGGTGCTACCACTTTTTCTGACCTTAAGCCAAAGGGCCTTTTGTTGCTAAATCAGAAAGCTTCCCATGCTAGTTTCTGTGCTAGTGTTTGCACAGGGGAAATTGTCCCTTAGTTCCTCAGGTGTTAAATCCTAAACCATTCCAAAATTAATGCTGAGAAAAAGGACTGGAGTTTGAAACAACATTATGTGTTCTTCGGGCATTCATTGTGGGCTGTGGCTCTCCATCCATCCATCCATCCATCCATCCATCCATCCATCCATCCCCTTTGCCAGCTAATGGTTGGCACCAATTTATCCTTCACTTGCCTTGTGTGACCTGAGAGAAATGAATGTGGATATGGCACTTAGAAAAGTGGCCCCTCTTTTGCAGCTATCCTGCCTGCTCTGGTCTTGCATGAGAATGAAGCAGATGAGCTCTGCAGCCAGCTGTTCCCCATGTTCAGCACTGGGAGAGGCTGCAGCTAATCTCCTCTCCTTCTCCAGCTGTGACAATGAGATAACTTATTTATTTTAAAATTTCTGACCATGAAAATCAAACACTGTGAGCTCATAAGTCTCATTCTCTGGGTGACTGGGGTGAGATGCTTGCTAGTAATTCATAGCAAATGGATAACCCCAGTTCCACTAAAATTCTAGGGATGTTATGCTACTTTACAGAAAATATTCAGAGATCTGCCAAACAGTAGACATAAAAGCGAACTGCCTTCCCTTATGTATAATACATTTGAAAAACTTTTCGCAATTTCTGGTCCATAGGTGTAAATTATCTTACACTACAGTAGGGAGTTGATGGAATCTTATGTAACCAGTTAAATAAATGGCAAACATCTAAATGGCAAACATCCTCGTTACTGGTGCCAAGATCCTAATGCACTCTCTCTGTACAGCACTGTTTTGACACCAATTAAAATGTAACTACCTCTGGAATAAAATGTAATAGCTGTTATGCTCAAGGAAGTGATTTTGAGGGGTATTTAAAGGGCAGAATGCAATTACTTTTTTTTTTTTTTTTAAGTTTTTGTGGCCAGAACACCTGGCCAATAATCCTGCTCTGGGGAATCTTTAATAAGAACAAGAGGTCAAAAAGGCTACTTTGCAAATATCCATATCTAGTGTCCTTCGCTAGAAGTCCTCAGCTGAGGCAAACTTTTAAATTGGCTCAAGATTGTTTTGAGTGCAGCAACATCCCTATAGTGTAAGTAACTTAATATCTGTAGGGAATTAGGCAATCTGTGCAAGGCAAATGGGAATGATATTCAGGAGGTGATTAATAAGCAACATGTCTTTCAGTATAAGTCTGCCTGTCAAATTACCTTTCACTCTGTTTGAGTGGACTGTCTAATCAGGGATATAATGGATTTCATCACTCAATGTTAAATCTAGACTGGCTGTTTTCCTGGAAGGTAAAAAAACCCAAACTAGTTTAACCAGCCGTTGTGTGGTGTCCCATGCTAGCATTTATGGCCTCTTTTTTAGCAGGAAGTTAAAGCAAGTGGTGATTGTTTTTGTACCTTCTGGCCTCAGAAGTTGCAGGGGAGGCATCATCAGCTGAAACAAATGCTCACGGCTCTGCCAGCGCTGCTGCACGGCGTGCCTGAGCTGAGGAGCTGTCCCGCTGGAGGCCGGGCAGCGCCGGGGTGCGGGTGTGTGTCAATACGCTGGAGCTGCTGCTCACCTCCGACTATTTTGCCTGCAGTTTGCCTATTAAGCTATCTGTGAAAGAATTGTATTTATCTTTCCACAACTTTAAGCAGCTTCCCAACAGCTGCCACTTAAAACAGAGATTTTTTTTTTTCCTTTCCCTTTTGCAAAATGGATGGTATTTAGACCTAGACAAATGACAGATTTAAGATCTGGTAGCTATCTTGTGAAGCCAGAGTGAGGGAATTGCTTTATATCAGTTGAGACCTGGCAGTCTTTCTTCCCCCATGCTGCCTCCATTGCTCTTTTCATTCCTTTTCTTGTGTTTTGTCACCTGGTCAGGGACTGACCAGAAACTCCGTGGTGGTGGGAGTGTTTCCAGTCTCGGTCACGGCAACCTCTCTGCTTTTGCCCTATGCCTCTTTCTTTAGATTTACTGTTCTTGTCAGAGGTCTCTGGAGAGAACATACAGCCACAATGTGATGTAAAAGTATATTGTACCTAGGGGGATATTAAAGCATGGAGAAACTGGACAATGAAAGTAGCAGGCAAAGTATAAATTTCCTTCTATTTTTCAGTTCAGTTTGTAAGTGGTGTCATATACTTACTGATAGCTGAAACAACATCAGAGTTGCAGACCACAAAGACTTACTGATAGGGCTGATGCAGAAAACAGGCACATCTGTGAATGTCTTAGGAAAAGCATAATGTAATTCTTCAGTTACTTTCTGCTTTCTGGATAGAGAGCAGTAGTAATGAAGTTAACACTGTTATTCTAAAAGAAATGGGAACTTCTGATTTAACAAACCCACAGCTGTTGTGGGAGAAATACATGGGAAAAGCCAAACATGCTATGTGTTCCGTACCTTCCTATATAAAGAAAAGTCTAGCAAAGGATGAATCCTACGCTGAAATGTAAATACCTCAATGTACCTCCTGCACAGCTTAAAGAGAATTGTTTTCTGTAAGACTTGGAGGGCTGGCATGCCTAATAATAATTACGGTAGTTTTATTTATAATCCAGCCATTTCTAGATAAATAAATTGTGGTGAAGCACAAATATACTAATGAGTTCTGGTGGAATTTTATGTTAGGTACAAATAAGCTAAGAAGAGCTGCCATTTTTTTCCATACCATCTACCAAAATGTCAAAAACTTGAGCAAAAATCGCCCACGAATTTCTCTGGAGTGATGGAAGATGCATTTGCTCAATAACATTGGAAAATCAGCTCACATTTACTTAAGTAGGGATCTGCAGGGCCAAGCTCTAGGAATTTAGCAGAGGCTTATAGGAGCTGGGTGTCCATCTTCTGCTTCACTGAAGTTTTGGCAAGTAATTCTTCTCAAAGCTCAGGACCTCAGTTTTAAAAGTTTTGTCCTAATAGCCTTTATGTGCACACATATTAAGTACTAGAGATTGAAGAAAGGAAGCGGAGAGAACACATTGGGGAAAAAAAAATCCTTAAAATTGTTTCAGGATGTCAGAGATGCTTTCTGACATTAAAATTCCTGCAACCAGAGAGGGCTAGCTTGCTTCTAAGCAGTATAATAACATTTCTGTCACTAGCATGCATTCATTAAAAAGCACAGCTTCATCAGAAGGAGATTTGGTATGGTATAAAAAAGAGGGTAGTTGGCTTATGGCTGTAGGTTGAAAGGTCAGTATTAGATTAAAGAGTAAGACCATCAGACTCAACTGGTGTGCCCTGGTGGTATGTTGAATTCAACCAAATGGGAGAAGTATTGCTTTTATGAATAATATAGGAAGTACTATCCTTCAGAAATTTATAGGAACATGTGAGGCATCCAAGGTCCTTAAAAGCTACATCATGAGTCTAATATAGCAGTTTCCAGGATACCTACTACTGACTCCAAACTGCATCAGCTTTGTATGCCACAAAGAAAAAATGAGGACAGTCTCATTCCTCTCCTGAACTTAAAACAAACAAATCCTTGTGTTGTTTTTGCTCTAAGACAAAGGGAATCATATCAAGAGGGCTAACATTGACCTTTCCAGAAGAAATAGGCAAAGAAGAGGATGAGATATTGAGCTTTCTGCTTCCTGTGTAAGCACAGAAAGAGAGGATGTATTCACTGCTTTTTGGAAAGTGGGAGGCAAATACGTTATCAACAGAGCTCCATTTGCAAGTGGGAGATGCCTCTCACTTGCAGTTCTTCGGCAGGAGACTTAATACTCTTGTCCTGTGGTAGTTTCTGCATGCCTGGGGACGTGCAGATATAGGGGGCTACATCTGCCCAGTTTTACTAAAGATTTTAGCTTTGAACATGTTCACACATGTGCACAGATCCACTCTTACGTTCTTATCCAGGTAGCAGTGAAACTATCCAGTCATTCAATAAACATCCCAGATTATTTAAAAACCCTGTAATCGATCGGTACCTGAGTGCTTGCACAGATAGATACTGGATTCTAAAGGCCTGTGCAAATCAGCTGCCTCTCACAAAGATGCTTGGGCTATTTGCAATTGATAGTTTGGCTGTATTATACTTTTAGGCGAGATTAGTTCACCAGTTCCCTGCCAAGAAGGGAACCACATAAACAGAGGATTGTTTAAAAAGAAAAAAAAGTTCCTCTCAACGGAGAAGTCATGTAAATGGGAAGAAACAGGAATCTAATCTTCCCTTGTTCGCTCTGAAAGAATGCATATCTCTGAGGAATGTTGTAATTATGGATTTAGGAAATCAGTCCAATTTGCCAGGGTGTGAATTTCAGAGTTCATTCAGTCAACCCTCTCAAGCATTTCTCCTTCAGAACAAAAAACACCAGGAGTTTAAATGTACCAAAAGAGATTAAAGGAAAGAAAAATCTACTGCCAAGCTTTTCTTTTGGTAAAGATCCTGCAAAGATACTTATTATTGCTTTGGCTGTGAGCCAGATGAGGTTGTGAATAGCAAAATAGAAATAAGTGGTAACCCATGTTTTTCCTGTGGGCATCTATTTTTCATAGACTAATGATGTGAAGAGTGAGTGCTCCTGAGCAAGTATTGCCATCGTCAAGACTTTTGCTTGTTCACTTTGAAGACTTTACTAAATAGAAACTGTCCCCTGCTGGGAATGCCACATTAGCATGTTCTTAGAGAGAAAAGATTCGAAAACCAAGTTCCTAACTATATTCTGAAGCAAGCCTGGGCTGGAACAGGTCAATTAGCAGAGCGAAACAAGGAAGAGGGCTAGGTGTGAATACAAGGCACAGTGAGGCTCAGGAGAATTAAGGCAATAACGTACCCTGAGCATCTCTGGGGATTGCAGTGTGACCTGGAGAAGGGCTCTCTAAGGCTGGTCGTAGGCTCTCACAAACCAGCTAAGAAATGAAGCAGCAGTGAAGAGACTAAGAAGTCTGATGGGAGTGAAGCTCAGGGCTGGGTTAAAAGGAAAGCAAGGAAATTAACTTCTTTATTCTGTTCTTTGGCAATGAACACGGGAGATTTTAAGTTAATTCCTCTTCAGAGCTTACAGGCCTTTTAATTAAGGTAGTGATAGAGCTGAGAACCTGGAGCTCTTTGATGACCAATCTTTCATGTAGCTATTTCCACAAGAAAAGTGCAGATCTGAGGAGAATTGCCAGGCATTAGCACTGTGTCCAGGCAGCATAACAATGCATCCTGGTATGGAAAGACCCCTATGGAAAGCTGTTAAAATACATCCTGAGCCAGGACGAAGTAACGGGAGATTCCTGCTTTGTTGCTTGGCTTCATACCTTGGAATTTGACCTGAGCAGGGAGAATGGAGTAGGAAGAGAAGGAGAAAGAGGTTTCCAAGGCTCCTTCCCTGCCTCTGCAGATCCTTCCTTCTGAAAAGTCTGCATTGACTGTGTGGAGCTGGCACAGGCTGGACCCAAGCAGTAAATCCTCCTGCCCCGTTGTGGACCAAAAGTACTGGAATTCCACATCTTTTTAGAAAGGAAGATGAGTTTGTGAATTCTCATTATGTATATGACGGGGTATGGGAACATTTAATTGAATGATTGGCTAGGTTAATTGGTATACTGGTTTAGCCTGTTAGGGTTAATATTAGGGCTTTTCAAAACAAATGGGAAGGCGTCGTGGTGGCTTCAGTTCCTGTGCATCCTGACAGACTGACTAAGTGTAATCCTGCTAGTTCGTGTAACAGCAGCAGAGGAGACACAGCGGCAGTGGTTTTGTTCCTGCAGGCTCTTCCTCCTTGCACATCTGCAGTCTCGCAGTCTCGTAGTGAAGCAGTGCTTTAGTTCTCTGTTCTTTCCCCTGCAACGCTGTTGTTCTCTGGCAGTGTGTGGCTGTCACTGCAGTCTCTTGCTGTGCTTTTCTAGCTGGAGTGAAGTTCCTGCAGACATATCTTGTAGTGCAAATGCATGGCATACACTTGTACTAAGTTGGATTTTGGAATAATTGTGTTTTGATAGTAATCCTTCAGGCAGCCTCAGACATCTGCTTAAGTCATAGTTTAACAGAAAGTGTTGTGCTTTCCTCATGCAGGATTTCATGCTTCAAGACACAAAATAAAATAAAATTATGTTATGGTGACATTTGTAGAAAGTTTATGAAAGTGCTTGGCAAGTATATAAACCTTTGTCGGCTTGAGGGACCAGAGAAATGTTGTTGGGTCGTAAGATCAGTCTCAGTGAACTTCAGTAGCAGTGTAGGTCACCTAATGTGCAGTATATGGTGGGAGCCCTTACTTTCTTAAACTGGAGAGCACAACTGGCCATTTGCCACAGTGACACTTTGTTTGTATGTGTGTGTGACAAAATGACAAAAGGCAAGTAGATAAATGCTACTTCAGAGTACACTGGGAAGATAAGGGTTGCCAGTTTGTCTTCAGTGCACTGTTATTGGTCTTAGACAAAGCATCTACTGTGATAGGTAACATATTACTTTGTGCTCTGAAAGAGTTTGGCCAATTTCCCCATCCTCATTCATCTTCAGTCTTGCCAAGTGCTGGAATCTTCCCAGAAAATATCTCCAGCCTGCCATAATGGGACCAAGAGGTGTGAGAAAACTGGAAGCATATCAAAACTGTGTGGCTTATTTATTCAGAGCAAGTCCTAGGTCCTTTGCTGATCTCTGTGATGATTAATATTCAGCAATTCTGGGGCCAAGGTTAGGTTAGAATTCAGAAGACGCCTCTGCAGCAGTAGGGAAAAGGGTTTTCTGGGAGAAGCACAGACCCTCAGAACAGCCTTCACATTGAACTGAGTCACTAGGCTGAAGACAAAAGAAATGATATCTTAAAAAGCAAGTAAGGTAAAGTTACCTTAGTCTATTTGTTAAAGAATTGTATCAATTTTGCTTTTTATGGATGCCATGCAATTATTTCCCTCTCCAAATAAAGCTTATTTGAATAGGGTTAGTTTGGCTCTATATCTCATTAAAGGCATACATCTATGACATTCGCTTAACAAGTAGTGGAGGGAAGAATAAGTATTGCAGGTGAACGCACCCTGGTTTTGTGTATCCACATACCTGGAGCTGTTGTGGGATGTAGTTGAGGAAAATGAGTTAATTATGGGTTAAAAAAGAAAAGATACAAGTTCTGATGTTCCCACTGTGAAAGTCCCTCAAAGTGTAAGGCTACACCTACATTGCTATACAAAAGAGGACCATGAACTGGTCCGTGGCCCCAAGTGTCACTGGCTGACTCATATCCACACAACCTCAGGCTGCCTTCCCTCCTGGGAGATTTGTCTGAAATAGATGGTAACATGCACGGAGGGACAGATCCATTTGCACCGAGGGACAGATTCCTTTGCTAATGCCGTTCTGCAAGCACAGCAGTGGTGACTAATCAGACAGTAAAAGCAGATTTTTCAGGACAGCATTTAAGAGGCTGCATTCATATGCTGGTGTGGTTCACCAGCCTCAGTGAGGATTCAGCCTCAGTGCTGAGCTTTACAGTCTCACAGATGTATTACGATGCCCTCTTTCCTAAATTCCCCGGCATCCTGAAGCAGCTGGGGGATTGTGCGGCAGACTGTTTGCTCGGGCATGGTGGGAGTACTGTTGTCGTAGAGTATTACCCCTTTGCCACTAAACCTGGATTTCTGTCTGGGCTTGGGCTTTCTGCAGCCAAGATTGATACCTATGTCTGCTACTGGAGTTAAAGTTGGCAATGTTTGTGTTAGATTCGGAGCAGTAAAATGTTATATGGAGAGCTTTTTCATCTTTGAAGTAGAAAGAGTCATGTGCCCTGTGAATGGAGCTGTTGCTAGCAGACAGTTTGTCTGTTATGCAGAGTTGAGTGAAGTTTGCTATGGAGTGTTCAGTTCTCCAATGTTGAGTTTGTTTTGTTTTAAAAAAAGTCTCACCTTCTTGCTTAATATTTGTTGAAAATAATCTCTCTTCAGTTCTGATTTTGAAAGCAGAGTTTGTTCTTCTACCTCTGCTATATACCTTGTCTCATCTGTGGCAGCATGAGCAGATTTTGGAGACATGATGATTTCATCTGGCAAAGATGAATGACTTCCCTCGGGGGCCGCCTGACAGAAGTTTGGAAAGAATCCCAATGCAGGAAATGTATTTTGGATCTCTGCGTAATACTGTTGAGCATGATCAGGACCATCCTGTATTCTGGGTAGACGAGATCTTGGGTGTTCTTAGCCCGGGAGGTGCTTGGAACTTGAAAGCAGCAGTTGCTGCAAGAAGCCACCTGTCTGTGCGAAGAGGAGCCTTGGTGCTTTGGAAGGCACGGCAGCACTAATCACAGAATCAGAGGCTAGTTTCAGTTTGAAGGAGCGTGTCGAGGTCTCTTGTCTGTCCTCCTGCTCAAAGCAGGGCCAATTTCAACGTTGGACAAAGTGTTGCAGGGTCCTATGTAGTTCCACAGCCACTCTGGACCCATTTCAGTGCTTCGGCACTCTCACTGTCACCTTTTTTTTCCTTTATGCCTAGCTGTACTTTCTGAAAGGATCTGACTCCATCTTCTCTGTGGTGGCCCATGATACAAGTGAAAAGAATAGTTATATTCCCCCATACACCCCAGCTTAGCCTTCCCTACGCTGAACAAGCCGTGCTCCCTAAACTCCTCCTTACGCATCCTGTGCTCCAGCCCACCAGCCATCTCGGTGGCTCTTTGCTGAAATCTCCTTTTGTTCTGCATCTCGCTTACACCAGGGTGCCAAAACCAGGCCCCGTGTCCAGGGATGGTCTCCCAGGTGCTGAGCAGGGAGCGATCGCTTCCCTCAGCCTGCTGCTGGGCGTGCAGTTAGCCCGGTGAATTTGAACAGACAAGCTGCACGTTTGGTAGTGGTGTCTGGACTTCTGAATGAGAAATTGCGTTGGTGAGGTTGTGAGAGCTGCAGAGAGAAAAATGGAGCTGGACGCATCTCCTCACACGGTATTGTCCTAGCTGGTCGTCACAAGCTGACAGCTCCATTCAGGTGTCCCAGGAGCAATAAGCTCCTTGTGAGGAGCCCCAGCACAGCCACACGTTGGCTTTAAGCGTTGCCTTTGCCTTGATCCGTTCAAGTGATATCATAAGTTAGGCTCCTCTGAATCGCCTTTCAGAAGAGCCGTCTCTCCCAGCTGATGGCATGGGGAGACTGGGAAGCTGAGTCTCCTGATTCACAAAGCTGAAGTTAGGTAGTGTGAACATGCCCCAGGGAGCCACATTGCCAAAGCTTTGTTGAAAGAGAGAAGAAAGACCACTTCCCCGCCATTGATGTGGTAATGGCCTCCAGAACACTGAAGTGTGGCTCTGTCAATGACGCACTGATTGCTATCTGAAAGTCAGTCTTCTGGGATATGAATGGAGGCTATTTTGTTCTTCTTCAGTTCATAAATTAGTGCATCTGAGTAGCCAGGGCTGTGTGAGAGAGAACAGCTCAAGTGGTGAGAAAGTCCATCTTTCTCATGCTTCAGTCTTTTGTGCATTGGCCATGGGTGAGTGGCCTGCTGCTTTTACAAGAAACCCTGTTCAGAAGTGAGTGTGAGTAAAGTTGGCATCTTTTATCTGAGTGCCATCCATTTCTTATATCTGGAGGTCAGGATCCCCCTTCTCTCGTGGAACAGGCTGTGACCCTGCTCTGAGCATGTGCTCAGGGTCCCTGCTCTGCTCTGATGCGTAAATCCTTTCCTTAAATGAGGTACTAATGCAGCATCTCTCTGTGTAGTACAAACAATGCTAATTTCAAACCAGAAATCTCAATCACAAATAAAGTAAGAATGAAAAAAACACGGTAGGATGTTCCAGGGAATCTTTAAAACAAAGGTATCTGCACAGTACCTGCAACACCGCAGTGATTTTAGAAATGCTGGTGGTGTCCTCCATTGCTTACAGTGGTTTTGTCCTCTCCAAGTGCTTCTTTTTTTTCCCCCTTTTACAGTTGCTGGCTCTAAAATATTCTGCTTGACATTTTCTCTGCACTAACAGGACTTTTTTGTTATTTCTGGAAGCACTTGAGAACAGGAGAAGTTGGCCAAGACATTCAAAAGTTAAATTAAAATCTGACTCTGCAAATAGTCAGTGTCACTTGTGTGAATAACTTCACTGCCCAGTAAAAGATATTGGGAGAAAGTGGAAAATTGTATCAGACAGAAATGCAGTTAACTCACAGAGATAAAAGTAATCTAGGGCTGGTGAGTGTGACTTCCAGAAAAGATATTGGAAATTTGAATCCAAAATTATTGATAACAATGGAGGAATTGCTGATGCTATGTGTTACGATCAGGACATTGCTAAGCTTGCTCTGTACTGATTATTATGAGCTCTGTAAAGCATTCAGCTGGGTAAGAACAGGATTTACGGGTAGGTAATCCGCAGCAGTCATTTGGAAAGCTTTAATCATGGATTATTGTTGGTGTCAGGAATTTTTGTGTGTGCCTATGGATTAAAGAACGTATGATATGTCTAGAATTCAGAGAGGGATGTAAACAAGCCTCATGGTATAATCTTTTCTTGCTTGGAGGTGTCGCTGATGTTGATCAGAACAACCATGCCAGTTTCCTCTTCCAAGTGTCTATATACTGAAAACAAAAGGCATGAAATGTCACCCCTAGTGAAACATTTGTCTCTACATCTGTACCCACATCTTCTGGGGCCAAAGCTTCCACATTCTTGCTTCTGGCAGAGCTGTTGTGGTGGAAGCCTTTCCCCTTTATAGCAATGTTATTTTTTTCAGTTAAAAAAAGAAAAAAGCTATTTTCCATTTCAGAATGCAAGATGTAATATCTCTGGAGAGATTAACCTTTTTTCCAGAGTTGTTATTGTGGCTGAAAGAATAAATCTGTTATCATTAAAAAAGAAAAAAAAAAGAAAGAAAAAAAAAGAAAAAAAAAAAGAAAAAAAAATCTGCACCTCATTATTTCCAGAAATAAAGCTGACATAATGAGATTTATTAAGAATTGACTCTGGGTGAACTGAAGAGAGATCCAGCCCCAAAGACTTTGTGTTGTAGAAAAAAGGCAGAAAGACAATAGGATGGACACAGGGGAACCTAGAAGAGGGAATTGCTCTGTGATATTAATAAGAAAATATGTTCTTTTTGAGAAGGACTCTGAGAAGTGGCTTGGCAAACTAGGCAGGAGGAGTTATTCAAAACCCTTCATGTCCTAGGTGCTTGGCTGTTGCATAAAGCAGAGATATGAGAGAAGCACAAAGTATCTGGACTGGAATGGCCAGGAGAGGAGATCTGGAGGAGGAAGTGTAGAGGGCAAGAAGCTGCAACATGATGGCTTTCCTGCACTGCCCTGTCCCTCTGTTCCCTCTCCTGCTTCTCTCCTGGAGCTGAGCTCCTGGTTAGTTCCCAGCCCAGCCCCTGGACCCCCATCCTCCTGACACTGGCTCCTGGCTGTGTCACCAGCCTCTTAGAAACAGCAGTAAAAATATTCCCCCACACATCCGTGAGAAGAAATGTGTTTTGGCAGTTGCCGAAGTCACAGGGGTGCAGACATAGTGCTGAGGCAGCAGTTTTTATGGGCAGGCTGGCTTCTCCTGTGTGCTACCTGGGATGCCAAATTTTGCTGTGGCTTTTCTTCCAACTCTGTATTCCCTCCTGCACCTCTAGAGTTTTGTTTGTTTGTTTGTTTGTTTTCCTTCCTTTTTACCTCGGGGTCAGCAACAGGTTTGTTTCCTGACCTCTGTGCAGGGTGTCTGCTTTGAAGAAAACTTCTCACCTTTTTGTTACTAAAAGAATGTGAGGAATGAGGCCCTGTGGCCCCGGCATACCACCCAGCCAGCGGTGTTTGCACATGCAGTGGAGGAAGAGCAAGGTGCCTGCAGGCCCTGGGAACAGACTCTGACCCTGCAAGTGCTGCTTGGTAGGGCAGTGAAGGAGACATGGTAGTGGCACGTGCACCTGAGAATTTCATTCCTGTGGCTTTTCGCTATGCCAGAAAATACTTGTTGGTAGTGCTAGCAGCAATATAGCCGTATATCTACAGATCCTGATCCACCATGTAGAGTTTCAACTTGTTTTAGCAATTAAGTTTTCTTGACAGTAATAACTTCTAAGGCAGATCCGTGAGTAAATCAGTCAACAGGACGGGCTAGAGAAATGAGCTCCTGATCTGACTGCAGTGGCCCTGGGACATTTGCAAGTGCAGGTGGGTTGGTTGGGCAGAAGGAGAGGGTTATTGCCGCCCCTCTGTAGCTGTCCTGACTGTTGGTGTCACCACTTTCATATTTCCTCTTGCAGCTGCTGTGCCACAGCGCCTTAAAGAGTACCGACCAAGAGGGTAAACAAGAGAAAAGCTTTGGTGGATCTGACTGTTGCAGTAGAGACTCTTATGGGCCCATTCATCTGCCTCTGCCCATAGCTGCTCCTTAGTGCCAGTGTGGGCTGCGTGCTTGATTCCCCAGTGGTTCAAACCACAGACAGCAGTGAGTTTGTGCTTGTGCCCCCAGGCTCTGAAATGTGCTGAGGCACATGCACACTGTTCTCTCCCACCAGAAAACATCTGGGAACAGGGAACATCTCAAAGTGCCCTCCCCTTTTGCATGTGCACGTAACTCAAGCTCCTGCAGTGACTCTTGAGATCATGCATGTCTATATCGCTGAAGCAATAATCCAGTTGTCATGTCCACAGAGGCCTGGAATAGACACAAAGGGAGGAATTTCTTGCACCAAGCCTTAGTCCTTCACAGCTGGAGCTGTGGACATCTGCTCTGGGTACCTCTTATAATCAGTGGGGATAAAGTAGGACTTCCAGAGCACAGTTCGTACAACTTATTTCCAATCCAGGAGGAGACCACCCACAGTCCAGACCTGATCAGCGGTGCTGGCTGGGTCTGTACTAGTGCCGCAGGATGTCTGTCTGCACAGTGTCAAAATGCAGCAGCGTTTTGCTACAGGAGGGGTCCGGTGCCCTGATGAACGAGCATTGTCCTCATAGCGAACACCAAAGCCTGTTGCTCAGGAAAGCCTTGCTGTGTCCTACCTGGAGCCCATGTATGACCGACAAATTATGGAGTTCTAGTTACCCATGCAAATGCTCTCAAAACTGGAGGAGATCTCGTGCTACTGTCATATCTGGAGGGAGACTAAGCCATCCTATTGCCTCTCCCAGTGCATCACGTCACGGCATCACTTCAGAGCAATGTGTAGGCACAGAAAGGGACTGAAACAATCCAAACCCTAGCCCCATCCATAATTACCAGCCTAATGAGCTCGAAGACCTGTACTCTCTGGTCAGTCACTGGTTCTGATTTTGCTTAATTCATTCAGTATCTGAGATCAACCAAATAATATGCTAGTCATCAGTCTGGCTAAATGACATTGTTTTACCCTTGTTTATCTCTGCTGCATCTGCAGCCTTCAGACAAGGTCGCATTCCCTGAACAAATGCAGTTTGGAGCAGCCTTGCTGCTGAGAAATCCAAAGACACCGGTGAGCTCTCAGTGGTCGGATGTGCTCTTCATATCTTGGCAGAAAGAAGTGCAGCACTCACTGGGCTTGAGCAATGTCGCTCCTGCAGTGTGGGGATCCTTTCTCCTTTCTGCTCTGGTCCAGGACCCCCAAGAGGATGCTGCCTCCTTAGAGGGGGTAAGATACGCCTGTGATGGAAATTGCACTGACGGTCTTCCTTCACCCCTAATTCTTTGCAGAGCACAGTTGGAGAGAATCGATGGCTTCAAGGGCACCTGATACAGTTGCTAATCAATTACTGTGATTTGAACACAGCAGCAAGATGGGCACAACGCTGCAATGTGCCCCAGGAATTACTGCCTTATGGAGTGGCTGATGAGCTTCAGAAGCTTAAGATCCAAGAGAGGTAAATACTCAATTTCATGCCTCTTCACTGCCGATTACTTATCATACAAAGACCATGTATTTGCTTAAAATAATCTACCATAATGCTTCCTTGGTGAGACAATTTTCCAAAAACTTCCTTCATTTACTGAGATCGCGTCTTGGTGAGGAACATGCCCCATTCGCTTTTCATAAGCCTGGAAATGTCTAGAAAGGTGCATTTTAAACTCAGTCATGAGTTTAAGCTGTATGAGAAGCTGTGTGAGATTGTTTCATGCTGGGGATGGATCTTCAGACTCCCTCTGCCAGATCACCAGCACAAATGAAATGATGTGGGTAGGATCTGAACATGCATTTATTTTACTGAGTTGATTACGTGTCTGTGTAAGTTTTCCATATACTCTACATTCCCCACTGTACTGTAATCCGGTTTAATGCCTTTTGGGAGACTTGTGGGCAACAAAATTAAGTTCTTCAGAATTTCCTAATCATATTTATTTTCTTCCTCTTTTGACAGCTCTTAAGCCAGTCTGTAATTTTTGCTTCACCCAAAGCTCTCAGAAGTAGTGGGGATTTCTGACATTTGGGATCAGATCCTGGAAGAGTCATGTTAATTGAATTTAGGATAAAACTGGACTCTCAGGCACAAATTTACCAAGTGAGGTTAAGAAGCCTTTAGCCCCCTAATTAGTTTCTATCCCCTTTCTTTGCTCTAATGCAATCTCAATGATGCAGTACCATGGTTCCTCTCCTGCTTTGGGACCCCCTTGTTGTATGCAGCAGGTTAGCGGGCAGCAGCCACCATTCCTGTCCTGACTTCACTCCATTGCATGACCGATATCAGAGTGCAAAGACAGAGGTATAAAAAAAGCCCTTATATTAAGAAGGGTTCTTACAACTCCTTGATTTCAAGTGCAGAGAACTGTGCAAACAGCCCCAGCCGAGGCTCGCTGTGAACCTGCTGGTGCAGGAGGGGCAGAGGGGTAGGATGAAGGGTCTGCTGAGAGAAGGGATCAGACAGGTTCAGCGCTGCGTGCAGCCAAAGCTGGAGGAAGTTGAGAAGAGGCTCAAAATTTAGGAAGACCAATATAGCCAATTAAAGGATTAGAAGCTGTCTGATCTCTACAGTGAGATAAATGTGGAGGTGTACCAGAGATTTGTAGTTCTGGTTCTGTATATTCTGTGCTGTGTCTGGGAGATAACAGCCCCAAATCATCCTCTTCACGCAGCAATATCCCAGACAGTTGCTTGGCTATGCTGTACAGAGGAAGAAGGGCTGTATTTGGATAAATGACGCATTGCAAATAATTTGCTGAGCCTCAGTTGCTCACTTTTTATTCACGTGACTGATGGTGTTTCTGCAATGCTTCAGTGAGTCTGTCCACAAGCTTTTTTAAAGCAAATTATTGAGAGATTGCCTTGTTTGGCACCCTTTTTTACACTTTTTTTTTTTTTTTTGTAGAAAGGCCTGCACATATGCAGGCTACTGCCAAGTCTTGAGGAACTGTAGAGATTGCAGTGGTGCTGCATGAGGGTCCTGTCAGGGTCTCACACAGGACTGCACAGGAGATCTGGAACCTTGGGCTGGGTGAGGTCTGGTCCCATAAACACACAGCCTGGTAACCTCTGTGCCCACATGTGTTCATGAACCAAACTCCTGCAAGGCTGCAGGCTACCACAGTCCTAGGGTTCAGAGTAATTGCACAGCCACTTTGCTGGCCTGTTGCAAGCAAGCAGCATTTACTCTACTCATTCAAGGGCAGGAATTCATCTAGTTGGATTCTCTGCATAGAAGAGGACCGATCCCTGAATGCTCAATGCAAATACAGGAGATCTGTGGGCTATGTAATTTCACTGCAGCAAAGCTCAAAGCTTTGCTGACATTCGAGGAGCAATCACATATTTCCAGGTAAAGTCAGGGCTTTTGTCAAAAATAAAAAAAAAAAGAAGAATCAGAGTCATAATTTTGGGGTCCCCTAGGACTCTTCCGTTGCTATAGACGTCAGTCACCTTGTTGCAGGGTGCTGTGCTTGCCTGGACTTGGCACCATTTGCCTGATGTCTCTCTTTTACCCTCATGTGTGAAATGTGGTGGTGTTTTTTTGTTTGTTTGTTTTTTAACGTGGAGATTGGTGTTTCTAATTCAGAAACCAGGTGAGATTAGAAGAGAGTTTGTGGGAAAACCTTGACCACTCCCAAGAGGTAACTATTTACAGTTTTGTACAAGCTGATAGCCGGTATCTTTAGCATCCTTCAAACATAGCCCTTGGAACCAGCAATATGAGGGAATAAGTTCATTTATGAGGCTGAACTTTTCAGTGTGTGTGATGGAAATCTGAATCTGACTTGAAATGGATTGTGGGTCCAGGATTTGTTGTTGGTGACATAACGCATTGTCTGTTCGGGGAGGATTAAAACCAGCAGAAAGTTGATGATCACTTCTCCTCTGGTAGCAAGTTGGAAGCTTTCAGCTCCACACTCTTGGTGCGAGAAGCAGAGGCAGGGTCTGCATGCCCTTGCTTCTCTGCTACCCTGCATAGTCTAGGGCTTTCACATGTCACTGCAGAACATGCAATTGCATCCAGATGACTTGGGTGCTTCCTTTTACCTTATGTTCGTAGTGGAGGACTTTCCTTCTGGTATCATATGTCAGAATTATGAACTCCAGTCAACAGTCACTGGATGCCTTGTTAATGCTGACCCCTCACTAAGGAGAATATTTTAAGCAGAGCAAGCCTGAGACTGGGCGAGGTTACCTGCTCTCACAAGTTTATCATCAGGTTTATTGTCTTCAGCACTACAATAAATTTCCGTCTCCTAGAAGAGGTGATTGTGAAAAAAAATGGAGCTTTTCTTAACTAAAAATCATATCTTTGGAGTATAGATCGAACTAAATTGAATTACTTATGAGTAATTCAGTAAGTACCTACTTCTTAATGCTGATGATTTGGGGAAGATATCACAGATGGTCTTAAATGGTTCATGTGCTGAGCTTCATGGATCTGATCTTTCTCCCGGTGCAGATCTGCACTGGTTCATGTTCAAGTCCCATGTACCCTCAGGAAACATGACACAGTTGTATTCACCCTCAAAACACTGTCAGCAAAGGCCCACTTCTCCAGACGGTACATGGCTCTCTCGGAGCACAGGAAACTCTTGTCTGTCTAGGACCTGCTTCTGCTTAGCTCTGATGCGTCAGTGGAGCTGCCTCCTCCTCCCTCCTGAATCTGTACCAGCCGCCTGTTGGGAGCCAGGAGGATTTTGCATGAGGTGTAATCCCTCAGAACACAAAGGGGTGGTTAACAGGAGTGTGACCTAGCCACAGACTGTGCATCTGGGGAGATAAAAAACAAAGAGGTCAGGAATCTCGCTACATGTCTCTCTGCTCCAGGAAGCCCATATCATGTCCGGGTGGAGCAAAGGCACACTGATTAGGGTATGCTCTGCCATTCACGACGAGTTGTGGCAGACAAGCAAAACCCTTTGTTGCCCCAGTTTACTCATCCAGTCATGACACCTGCTGCAGTAGCTGCTATAAAATCAATGGAGCCATGGAATCTAATAAAACGATTTTTTTAGCGATATTATTTATTGAGCTAACAAAGCAGCAGGTTCCCAGGGACGGTGTTCATACTGTAGAGAACAAGGTGGTACCAGCATATAAATGACATCATCTCTGTGACTGCTCACACCACATGCTGCTTCTGAACTCTGCAGGTGAGAATATTCCTGGAGACCTGAGACTGCACACCTTCATTAAATATTTTACACAAATATTGACTTCCGCATGCACACAAACCCATGGAAAAGAGTGTTTGTACAGTGAAAGCTGCTCTGCTACAAAATTAGTCACACAGTCCCCTAAACATAAGGTTACTAAATATTTTCTCAAATAATAAACCATTTCAAGTCTCTATGGGAAAGAGACTGTCCAGAAATTTGCGATATGTCCAAAATAGCTGGGTATTTTTATTAGTTTCTTTCCTCTGATTGCATCATCTGGCTGAGACACCACAGCAATATGCTGACCTTCCAGTTACAAGGCCATTTCAAGAGACTCTGCTGCATTTTGTAAAAAAAATGTGCTGTGTAAGATCCTGCTGTAGGAAATCAGACCATTTCTGCAGGCATCTTACCAACAGTCCCAGGGTGTTAAATACAGAGATACTGAATTTCTCTGTGTGGTACTGTCTGAAACCCAAGTGGAGGGAGTAGCACAGGCAAGGCATGTGGTCTGTGGGTTCAGCTGGCAACGTAGTGCCATCTGTGCAGTGTAGGACAAATGTTCTTGTACAGCCTATGCAGACATTTTACAGGGAAGGAGGTAGAGGAGAAGCTGGATAACAACAGGCAGTCCATGCAGCCTTCCCAAGCCATTGCACTATAAAATGGTGAGACAGACTCACCCATTCCCGGCTGGAAGTGATCTTAGAGTGAAGCAGTCTCAGGTTCTCTTTCTGAGCCAGTTTATGTTGGGGGGAAGTGAGAAGCTCCTGTTTGGACACAGTGCTGGTCAGAGATGTCTTCTCTGTTATGTATTACACCGTGGGAGCTAGCAGACTTCCATGTTAACCTCCAGGGCAAAAAGCAGTAAATCTAAAATGTGTTATCTCTGAATGGGGAAACAGCTGCCCAGCTTTGTCATCCAAGTTTCATCAATTCTGGGAAAGAGAGATGAGCACTGAGGACAGGGTCTGGGACTCTGACTATCACAAGTGTTTTGGTTTGACTTTTCTCTGCTGTGGATACAGTGCATTAGTGTGGTGAGGTCTCAGACACAGTGCCATGTCTGTGACCGTTTATAGGAATAAAAAGAGAAGATGAGTCAGGATGCAAGAGACAGAGATTACAGGGAAAATGAGGAAAGAGAAAGAGTTAGGCGGCATGGGGAAATAGAGAGCCAGGTTGAAATAAGGGGCTTAAGACTTCCTGATCCAAAGGTTCTCCAAACCAGGATTTCCCCTCATTGCATAGTTTAAATCTGTTGCATCTGCTTCTGTGCAGGGAAGAAGAGGCCACAAAAGCAGAGAACTATGAAGAGGTCAAGAAGAAGGATTATTACCAGCTTCCTATTCCACGTGCAAATATTCACTTCCTGCAGAAGTGGGAAGAGATGCTGCAGTGCTGGGAAAAGGTGCTACAGGTGAGGGTTACTCTGGTGTTTACTTTGCAAGATCAAGGAGCAGAACCTCCGTAACAGGCTGGTATGTGGGATTGTATGTGGGTCACTGCCATCAAATGTCTCCCTCCACAAGTCATGGACTTCAGTGAGGCCTAAAGGCTTGTCTGACTGGGGAATGTGTTGGGAATTGCTGTAGCAGGGAAGCCCCATGGGGGTAACTCAAGTGTGCTGTGAAAGTCACTTGAGACTGTTGTAGTTTGCACACCAGCAAAGAGATACAGTTGTTGAAAAGGAAACACTTGTATTCTGGATATTGGTCCCAGCTATGTTTAAGTGTCCGCAAGTGCAGAAAGTTTTTGTCTGCATTGCAGCCTGGACAGATTGTTGCCATTGACATGGAGTGGAGGCCTTCGTTCGGCATGGTCGGGAAGCCCCGCGTCTCCCTCCTTCAAATTGCTGTGAGGGATGAGGTGTTCCTGCTTGATTTGCCACAGCTCCTTGAGCAAGCTGAGGTGAAGGGTGAGAAGGACAAGCTTCCCTATTTCATCCAGATGCTCTATTCAGATGCAGCCATCACTAAACTAGGTAACATGCTTCTCTTCTCCCCGCCTCGGGTCTTTAAAGCAGCTTAGCTCTGCGTGAAATGCCTAGGTCCTGTTGGAGTTGTCATTTTCACAATCCAGTTATCATGGGATCACCTTTTGTAGTCCTAGGTATTCAAAGACTGCCATACCAAGAAGCAGGGTGAACAAATAACTGGTAACAGTAGAAATGTCTCCCTGTTTTGAGTGAGACCCAAGATTTCTGAGTTAGCCTTCCCACTCGGGCTTGGGATTGCCTTGGTTAGTTTCATATCAAACCCCAACTTGCACCCAACCTTGAGTGGTCTAGGGAATTCTGCTGTCCAGAGCTTTCTGGATTTGCTGGCCCTGTCCACAACCAGTCCTGCTGGACACCAACATTCTCCAGCTTTACCATACCTGGTTTTAGATTCCGTTTGGAGGCTTTTGGGCAGGACTTCAAGGGCAAATTCATAATCCTCTCGTTCAAGTTCTTAGAAGCTCAAGGCTTCTTGTGGAGCTTGCTATGTTCACCTTTCACCGATCTAGCAGAGTTTAACAAAGTTGAGTTTAAACTCAGCATTTTTCATCCACCTCTTCTCTCCCAGTCTTGATCTGCAAGAGTATCTCTTAGGAACAGGAGAGAAGGGAGTCTGCATTGTTCCCTTGTCTGAACACTCTTTCCACTAAAGTTTACACATATATCGTCAGCATTTTGACTCCAAACTAGAAAAATGCTGCAATGCATTAGCCATGATTTGAGTTTTTCTAACTGTGTGGTATTTTTTTCTCTGCAGGTTATGGGATGTCTGGAGACCTTAGCAGTCTTGCAGCCACATGCTTTGCTTTGAGAGGCATGGATAAACGATCACAAGGTGTAGTGGACCTACTCACAGTAGACAAACAAGTAAGGGTGAACATGTGAAGATGCAGAAGAATGTTTCTCCTGCCTGTGCTGGTAGATAACTGTCATGATTTCACAGCATTGTATTTTTGTATTTTGTATCCTGTAATGGCAGGGAGATGGCTAAGTGAGTGAATAGACCCTTTCCACTTCTGGCTTTGAGGGTAATCTGATTCTGTAGCAAAAGACAGAAGCATTTAGTTTTCATCAACTAAAAAGTGAGTGCTTGATATACTAATAACCTTTTCATAGCCTTCATACAAGCTATGAAAAAGTAATCAAGATGGAGATAAAGCTCCATTCAGCTAGGAGGAAGTTTCTGAGCACAAGGCATACTTGAACTTGGTAAGAATAGATTCTTCTGGAAACACTGATATTCCAACATCATGTGGTGTTGAAGCAGATATCGTGGAGCTAATGATTTGTAGAGAACTCTTTGTTTCAGAGGGGCTGCAGGTGGGTTCAACACAGGAATTTCTGTTCAGCTGAGATACAGATGTTGATGGGTTAGCACACAATAATTTTCAGCAGTCTGCAGCAATGTTAAGGACAACCATTTTAATGGGTAAAATTTGCAGAGTATGTTTAAGGCTGTGGGTTGGGGAGGACCCAGATCCCAAGGACTAATAGCTTAACCTGGGAAGTGCCGTGTTGTCTGAAGTACCTGCCAACAACTATTGCCTCAGTTTTATCTGTGAAATGGCAACTTCAGAAAGGCTGCTGCCCACTGTGTTGCAGGAATACCTTTTCTCTGGATCCAGGAGGAGAAAGGTGCTGAACTTCTATAGAGTTGGTGTCCAACAGCCGTCAGTATGGCTGAGCACCCTGCAAACCTCCATGAAGTCCCAGTCACAGCCCCACTGCTATGATGCAATGTTGTCAGACAATGCACTTCTTTTTCCTTCCATGGCTATGAAGCAGATTTCTTTCCAGCAAGTGTGTTTGTTAAGCAAATAACCAGATGCTTTATATATCTAATGCCATCCCAGCCCTTGTCTGAGACAGTAGGATTCAATGTACCAGGCAAGATATAAAAATGATAGATGTAAAAATTATACCAGGCAAGATATAAAAATTATAACCACGTGTTTTATATCCTTCTCTTTCCATCAGCTGCAGAAGAGCTCCATTGACTGGAAGAAGGGTGGCCGGAAGGTCGATGTACTGTCCCCGGAGCAGAGCTATGAGGATAGAGGGTTCAGGCAGCCGGAGAAAGGGCTCAGCCTCTTGGTACAACATGTACTGGGAAAACCTCTAGATAAAACAGAGCAGCTGTCTAACTGGGAGAAACGGCCACTCCGGGAGGAACAGATCCTCTATGCAGGTCTGGTCACTGACTCTGTCACAAGGTGCTACATTTGTCCATTGGAGGCCATGTTTGTCTGTTGTCTGTCACCAGGAAAATCATTAAGTAGCAAATGGAGAAAATGGCTTTGCAGATTAGTTCCTGTTCAGAGGAGCCAGCACATGTTAAGTTTGTCCTTTTGCAGACATGGCTTTAATGGTTGAAGTCTAAACTGTCCAGTGATTCATTATTGCCCTTATTAAAGAATTCCTGTGCTTTGCAGATTCTGTCTGATGAAACATCATCTCAGTGGAAACTCCTGTCAGTAAATGAAAGGAAGAAAGTCCACTTCCTTCTGCCTCATTTCACAGCCTTTCTGGGCAACAAGTACTGTGTTTATTTGTCATAGTGAAGTGCTTGTTAAAGCAGGGTTAAAAATGGGTAGACATGGTGTCAGAGACTGTAGCACAGAATCAGTACTGTGGAGGCAACAGTGGCTTTTACTGCTGATTACCCCAGAGTCAGAAGTCTGAGTCTAAATCTTTTCCTGAGGCATCAAAGGACAGCCTACTGAAGCGAATGAGCCCTTTGTTAAATTCAGCTATCCTTGAAGTTGACACAGTTCCCAGAAAAATTAATCACCAAGACTTGTAAAACTGGCTTGGAGACTTAGTTCCCGTTGCAAGGAACAGAGGCCGCATGGCAGTGCGTGTGGGCAGGTGATTGCAAACAACTCAGTTATTACTTTTTAAGATATTGCATCTAATGGGGAAGTTACCTTCCCGTACCTGAGATGCAGTAATGAACCGTGGGCAAGCCACTGCTCAGTAACAATGGACAGTCAAATGGGTTGGCTGAAGCTATCTTACCTGGTGGTTTAAACAGGCACACTACAATTTGCATTATGTGACATTCAGAGGCAACAGAGGGCCTGTCAATTTTGGGCTCCTCTGCGTTGACTCTGTGATCGTGCGTTAGGTTATGATGCTCACTGAATCAGTAAAAGAATACAGGGTATGACACTAGTAAGCTGGAGCTTCACAGGATGTGTGCATTCGGTGGCATTTACAAAGTTGAGGGCTCTTCCTTGCATCAGGAAAGCTTCTGTTTGACTTTTGAATGAAACCAGGTAATGCTCATATTCCGTTTTATTTCAGCTTCAGATGCGTACTGCTTGCTGGAGATCTATGAGAAACTGTGTAAGGATCCAGCGAGCTTTGGTCTGAGTTCAGACCTGACTGAGAGTCTGGTGGGAAAACCAAGCATAAAAGCCAAGGCAAAGAAGCAGCTGAATAAACAAGAGGTACTGTCACCTTCTGGACAGGTTTGTAAACATCTTCAAAGAGCTGCATGTTGCTCAAGACCCCTGCAAATCATATGTTGCCTTGTCTCTCAGTCATACTATTAGCTATGCCTGGCATGCCTGTTTGTAGTCTGTTCTCAGGACTATTGCAGCAAACATCTTCCTTGCTCCTCCCTTTTACTGCTAAGATGTGCTTCTTCCTTTGCGTGCCTCAGTTCAGCTTTCCCTGCAATTTTAGGTTCATTTGTCTTTGCAAAATGTTGGTACAGATCTGTGTGGCAGAATCCAGCTAACCTTGCTAGTAGAAATGCTCCTTCTGCATTTCCTCATTGGCGTGGGTTTGAATTCTGTGGCCTAGATGTTGCATTAATCAGGTTTCAAAACTCTGACTTCCTTACTTTTGCTTTTAACTGAGCTTCTACATTTTGGTTTCACAATGGAAATGCCTCCTTTATCGTGTCTGCAGTAAAAGTCTGCAAAGTCAAAAACAATCAATCAAAAAAGTCTTTCTGCTGATGGTTTGTTTCTAGCCCCCAGCCCACCACCACATACGCTGTGACTGGCATACCCCCTGCAATGTATGTTGTGGTAGAGCCTTAAAACTCAGCTGGCAACTTGGAGTTATTTGACTGTTTAAATATTTTGGAACGTGACTGGTCCCTCTCTCTTAGTAAAAAAGTTCTACTTTTAAAATGCAGCCATCTGGTTGTTTATGCACCTATGAAAACATCAGCAGAAAACAAGTTTTGTTTATTAACTGACAAGACTCACTATGGCTGTGTATCCTTCCAAGTAGTCCCAAATGTGAATTTAGCTCTTGAAGTCAGTACAACCTTCCATGGTTGGACTGAGATACTCTTGATTATAGCTGCCTTTTCAGGATTCTCCTTATCAAGCATGTGTAAATGTACAGTATCCCATTAGTCTTAGTCAGACAGTAAAATACAAAGCTGCTCAGTAGTTTCTTAAGCACTCTGTGTTCATGGGAATATTGTATGTTACAACAGATCTGACTGGCTGCTGTAGAGATGGGAAAAGTAAGTACTTCAGGCTTGAATTACCTTGTGAACTCATGGGTCATCTTTGTGTTCTGTACAGTCATATTCATTAACCGAGAGGTAGTTGATAAAACCTGGACTGGCACTCAAAAAAGCAGACTTCTCCTCCTGACTCTGTGTCCTGCCTGAATCCAAGCTCTCTTTGCCGGTGTTTCCTTGTCCACTATCTGAAGTGGGGCTAATGACACTGTTCTCCTTTAGAAGCTTTTTGCATTCTGCTGGCACGAAACGTGAGAAAAAAGCTACGTATGACATTGCCGGCCATTGAATAAACACGAGCTAAGAGCCAGCTGCTGCTCCTTTACATCTGTTTGAACAGAGGCAGCAGCAGGGTTAGTGTCTTCCAACTACCTCAACACTGAAGGGTCAGCTTGATCTGTTATCACAGCATTCTGATGCCTCAGGGCATGTCTGCATCCTCCAGCGTCCTTTCAGGAGCCAGTGACAGTCCAGCCAGTCCACCCAGTGCTGCAGAGCTTGGAGCGCATATAGCAGCATCTGGGAGGTGCAACATCACACAAATTGAGCTCTAGGATCTGAGCTCGTTCACACAGAAAGCCCAGGTGTGTCTGCATGGTGCTCCACAGCATTTCCAGGCCTGAGTCAGCTCCTTCAGAGCTAATCTGAAATGCTGCAAAGAGCATAGAATCACAGAATCATAGCCCCACATAGATGGTGGCTGTGTCCTTCGGTCATCCCAGCTGATTCAAGTTCCTGAAGGCAAAGTTGAACCCTGGAGATTCATTAATAACTTCCCTTCTCCATGAATTTAGCTATTGTACTTCTGGGAGCCTCCCAAAGACAAAGTCTCCAACTGCAAGAACTCACCCAATATCAGACATTTGAAGTAAAATAAACAGAATTCAGGCACTGTCTATTTTTAAACTTCCAAAGATAACGAGGCTGAAGTGATTGCTTTGTCTACCTGTTTCTCCCTCTGTCTGTCAGATCACCTTCCTACAGAATAACTTTGGCACATTTATATTAATTGCAGTCTAATTTGATAGGGGAATAGCAGTCTTGAAGATGTGTTTCTGTGACTTTATGGAAATCAATGTCTGTGTAGAGCACAGAAGGCCAAGCTGGTATTTCTCCAGGGAAAGGCTGCAGATCACTGCTTTGGGTGGCCAGTTGGCCAGTGAGTGAATGACTAATTCAGAATTAGCCCCATCATGTGTTGCCTCCTGCCCAGGTGGTAGGTGGTTGATAGAGAAAGGACATGAAGGGGGAGCTGGAGGTATTGCAGAGCATGGGAGAAATTGAAATACAGGTGGTAGGGGACAGCTGGGTTTATCATGATTGGGTGAATGCAGGGAGGCAAAACACAAGTGTAGTGGCAATCAGCCTTCTGTTCTGCTGCTTACAGATCTCTTGCTTTTCTGTAGCAATGCAAAGGATCTGACAAGGATACCTCACGTCCGCCTGCTCCCATTTCCCCCAAAGAGTTCAGTGTGGTCTGCGATAACATGCTGCAAGGCCTCGGACGCTATCTTCGCTGCCTTGGTGTAGATGTCCGGATGCTGGAGAATGAGGATGACCATAGGAAAGCTGCTGAGGTTAGTCATACGTGCATTTCTCCCATCTGCATACCTTGGAGAAGGCCTGCTTCGTACTGAATTACTGGTTAGTCACTTCCAGGAACTGCCCAGCACATGCTTCCTCCTGTGCCTGTGCTGAGACCCAGTTTTCTGGTTTAGCCTGAGAAGCTGTGTCATATGGCTGCTGGTGATTTGCTGGTCCCTACAGGAGTGTGTGTGGGGTTGGCGCTCCATTTCCAGGAGAAAGGAAGTGAGCAGAGAGTACTGCGAACTCAAATCTTATTCACAGAATCTTAGGATGATTCTGGAACAATCATTCTGGTCTGAAGGGACCTTAAAGATCATCTTGGTGCCATGGGCAGGGACACCTCCCACTAGACCAGGTGGCCCAAAGCCCCATCCAACCTGGCCTTGAGCACTTCCAGGGATGGGGCATCCACAACTTCTCTGGGCAACCTGTTCCAGTGCCTCACCACCCTCATCATGAAGAATTTCTTCTTCATATCTAATCTAAATCTAATCTCTTTTAGCTGTTACCCCTTGCCCTGTCACTACACTCCCTGACAAAGAGTCCCTCTCCAGCTTTCCTGTAGGCCCCCTTTGGGTACTGGAAGGCCGCTATAAGGTCTCCCCAGAGCCTTCTCTTCTCCAGGCTGAACAACCCCAACTCCCTCAACCTGTCTTCACAGGAGAGGTGCTCCAGCCCTCTGAGCATTCTTGTGGCCTCCTCTGGACCCTCTCCAACAGGTCCATGTCCTTCTGGTGCTGGGAGCCCCAGAGCTGAATGCAGTGCTCCAGGTGGGGTCTCAGAAGAGCGGAGCAGAGGGGGGGACTCGACCTGCTGGTCACGCTGCTTTTGATGAAGCCTGGGATACAATTGGCTTTTCGGGCTGCAAGCACACGTTGCTGGCTCATGTTGAGTTTTTCATCAACCAACAACCCCAAGTCCTTCTCCTCAGAGCTGCTCTCCATCCATTCTCTGCCCAGCCTGTGTTTGTGCTTGTGCTTGCCCTGACCTAGCTACAGGACCTTGCACTTGGCCTTGTTGAACTGCATGTTGTTTGTACAGGCCCACCTCTCAAGATATTCGAGTCTGTGTGTTTGATAGAATAGAATAGAATAGAATAGAATAGAATAGAATAGAATAGAATAGAATAGAATAGAATAGAATAGAATAGTTCTGTTGGAAGGAAACTTGAAAGATCATCAAGTCCAACTGCCTGACCAGTTCAGGGCTAACCAAAAGTTAAAGCATATTATTAAGGGCGTTATCCAAATGCCTCTTGAACACTGACAGGCATGGGGTGTCAACCACCTCGCTAGGAAGCCTGTTCCAGTGTTTGAACACCCTCACAGTGAAGAATTTTTTTGCTAATGTCCTATCTGAACCTCCTCTGGCACAGCTTTGTGCTGTTCCTTCATGTCCTGTAATCAGTTACCAAGGAGAAGAGACGAGCACCTCCCTCTCCATTTCCCCTCCTTACGAAGTTGTAGAGAGCAAAGAGGTCACCTCTCAGCCTTCTTTTCTCCAGACTAGACAACCCAAGTGTCCTCAGCCTCTCCTCACAGGACATGCCTTTCAGCCCTTTTACCAGCTTTGTTGCCATCCTCTTGGTGCATTCAAATCATTGACAGCTGGGAAGTTTCAAGTCATTAGAAGAATATAAACAGAGTATAAAGGTGAGACCTGCAGTCTCCAGTGTCTTTGATAAGGCAGCGGTGGTGCTTTTGCAACTGGTCAAATATCGGAGAAAGGGAGCCAAAATTCACTTTGGTTTCTAATGGACTCCAGTTTGGGCTTACAGGGAAGGTATTTGCCTGCCTTGTGCCTGGATCGATCAAGAAGAAACCTAATCAGAAGATGGCTGTTCAGTATGAATGGGAAAATTTCCATAGTAAATTGCCGTATAGCTTCCTAGCTGGCTACCAGCTTGTGGGATGACTAAAAGGTGATCAGCCACAAATTGCAGTGAAATATTTGGGAAAGGAAGAGTCTCTAGCATGCATGGGGACAACGAACATTGATCTGGACTCCCATAACCACTTTGGCCTTTCGGGGGAGAGACACATGCTTCTTCATTTCAGACATATTTCTACTATGCCAGAAATGGAGATATCCAGCCCACACAGTGTGTTGCTATCAAATGTGCACTGATCACCCAGCCTGGTGCACAGGATGTTTCCTCTTCAGATGTCTTTTTGGCCTGAATCCTCGGCAAACTCTTAACTTCTGCAGAAATAATTAATATCTCGTCTCTGCCAAACTTGCACAAGTCATTTAAACAAACTAGTTCTCACTGCCTCCCCCCAGAGCCCTGTCTCCGCTTCTCATCCTGATACCTTATCGTGCTACGGACAGGATGTTTTACATTGCTTTCTCTATGGTGACCGGACAAACATCCTTTCACTATCAAAAGCTCTTGGAGTGTTACCGTATTGCAGAGCCTTTGATCTGTGCTTGGATAATCAAAGATAAAAATAGACTCCTCCCACTCTGCTTTATATCTGGCAGTCTTGATTTAATAAAAGTTGAAATGTTGACCACTGCACACCCGAAAACCAGCAAATGTTTCTGCAAAGTCCAGGATAAAGATTTGGATCCTTGTCACCAAACACAAGATAGACAGTTTGGATGTTGTCCCAACACAGTCTCAAACTAGTGTCACCAGGAACATGTAAGTGTGTACAGAGTTAGTGTTTGTTCTTCATTAAAGTCATTTCAATAAAATGATTTATCAGCCAGGTTACACATCTCCTTGTGCCAAGCACTCCTGAATAGCCTGGCATTTGCTCCTTATTGTTCACTGTCACTAGTCAAAGTGACTTCAAGTATTGGTAGGCAGAGGGGTCTTGTCCTTCACCTTCTATTCTGTGAGATCAAACTTAAAAGCCTGAGAGCTTTGTAGGTTGTGCTTGGAAAGCTACTGATTTTTTATTTTTTAAACTAATGCATGTGATAGTAATAAGAGTGATGATCATGCATTGGTTTGAGAAAACCCATTCTCAGGATAAACTTGAAGTCTGTGTCCTGTGCATTGCTTCACAGTGTGCTGCTAAATGTTTTATCTTGTACAATACTTGTCATGGCAAGTTTGTCATGTCAGATCTGCAATCTCAGATCTGCTGGCCTGTGAGAGCAGGACCTCTGACACGAGGAGCCAGTGTATTCCACTGTTTGCCCACATTTAGCTTCTGTGAGAAGACACCAATTTGCATTCTTGTGTATTTCGTGGTGTCATTTAATTAGGACTCGACTGGAGAAGTGGTTGATTAAAACTAATGTCATAAGCATAGGCACAGAAAGTCTTTAATAATGGAAAAATAATATAAATTATTACTGGAATTTTATTTCTTTGTTTAAATCTGTCCTCATGTTGAAGGCAAAGAGCTCACAGTCCATCCATACAAAAACGTCTTAGCCTTCTATTAACGAGCACCAGCCTCTCTGGGAAGAGCAGCTTTGTGTCCAGGTATGGGCACCGTGTCATTTTGCAAGTTGTCTCATTTGTTGGGGTGGCAGCAACATTTTTACCACGTTGCATTTATATCCTAGCTGTGGTGCAGTAAACGCAATTGTTTGGCAAAGCTGATACGCAGTGGGGGGATAAATATTTGAACCAGTTGTGCTGGACCTGACTTAGAGCAGCCTATGAACTGAGGGACAGGGGTTGCCATGTGCTTTCCCTGAAACATGGTCTTGCCTGGCAGGGCTACTCTGGTCCTGCACTGCGGGTAGAAGGTGCTTCGGGGCACCTTTGGGTAATGGCCCAAGCCTGGCTCCCTGCTCTGTGGCAAAATAGGGAGGTCTTTCTTGAAGAGGGTCTGTGTGCATCCAGTTGTTCCTCACCAGGGGCTTCTGACTCCATCCCAAGTCTTGTTATTTCTGCATGAACCCATTCCCCTTGGGATTTTGTTCTGTTACATGTAGAGAACCTGGAGATTTAATATCTCATATGCAGCATCCTTCTGTGTGTACAGCTGCCATTTTGGGGGAAAGCCACCCTTTACATTCCTATTTGTTATCTCTATAAAGAACACAATATTTCTATTTAAATACATTTTTCTTTACTTTAATCACGTCCTATCCCAGTTGTGTTTCCGACGAGGTCTTCCAGCTTGTCTTCTGCAAGCTTCTCTTTGCAAGGAATCTTAAGCCCATCTTTTGGGCCTTCTAGGTGGATAATTGGAAGGAAGTGGGAAAGTTTCAGTGGGTGTGCCTCTTCTCTCTGCAATTTTGCAGAATTTGGTGGAGCAGTGGGATGCTCCTCATACTAACCTTAAAGGATCACCCACCAGCCTGAGGTAACTACAGTAGGTCTTACAGCGCTGCACTTCAGAAGTGCACAGGAGCTCCTAAGAAAATCATGTTAGTTTCTTAGGTCACTAATGTCTAAGAAAAGACTTGGTGGAATCTCAAAGCCCTTTTGAGATTCAGAAGTCCTCAAAGTTGAGCTTTGGGTTTGTTTTATTTGTTTAATGGACTGCACTCTTGGTCTTCAAAACCATCTTCATCTCTAAGAATAATCTGCACACTAAGGCAAACTTGGTATCTTTTGAAGTGTGATAATATCCAGAAGGCTGGTAGAACTGGCTTCCTGCAGCTCCCATTGTGTAGAAGGTTCCTTCACAAGGTTATATGCACTCCCCTAAAACTCCGGGTGAAATGGCGAGTTGGAGAGGACACCTGGGCTTGGCTGGGTCTCAGAAGCCAGAGAGAGCAACGTGCACCTGGATCTGAATTGTTCTGGGCTTGCCCCCTGGTTTGGATCCAGGGGACACAAAGGGGACTTCTAATACTGCAGTTAGCAGAGCTTCATGTGTTGGGGGGATCTAATCTCTGATCTCATCTCAGTTTTGAATGTCTTTTTCCATAGTTTTGACATAAACCACATTCCTTGGGTTTGCTAGTCTTTCTACCTTCCCACCACTATGCACAATGAATTCGCAGAGAGCAGATGAAGAACTGTTCTGCCTTTGAGATTAGGACTTAGCTTTTGATGTTTGGTCAGCAGAAGGAGAACTTCTTTGGAGACATTGATACAAATGTGCCTGAGTTAAGACACAAAGCTAGGTTTATCGTTTGATCTAGCACTTAAGGCCATGTTACGAAATCATGCTATAACTCTTTGCAATTTATGATTTTCAGGAATGCTGAAGAGAAGTCTAGGGTTGAAATACCAGCAGTACAGCAAGTGCACTGCAGGACTGGACTGAGTGCAGTTAAGCTCTCAGTTAACTGTCTGGGACATTGTATTTTAAGAGAGCCTCAGATGACAGGTAGGGGACTTCAGGGTTGGACTGAGTTTTGTGATCTGCTTCTCTAGTAGATTGCGGGCTGGGTACTTTTCCAGCACACATCCTGGAGCAGATGCTTGCTGTCTACTCCTTTCTGTCCACTTCTGTCTGAACTGGACCCTTGTTGGCCTAGGCTTAGGGTCACTGCTGGGCCTCTGCCACTGCAAGGCGGTCACAGCTTTTCCTGGACTGCTACCTTGCAAAGGGAACGCTGCAGTTTGCCTCTTCAAGGGCATGTAGTACTGCCCAACACGTGTCATGCAAGGCCTTGGCAACAAGGTCAAGCATAGTTTCTCTTTCCTTTAAATTAGAAATCTGCGTCCCTGTGCTGCTGTTTCTTGAAACCTTCTTTGGCCTTAGTTCAGAATCCTTTAGGCTGTCACGAATCTTTCTGTTGCCAGTGCTGGCTTCGAAATATAGGGTCTCTCTCTGCCCTCTCTCATCTGTCATTGTCCTTCCAGGTCTCTCTTGTAGTAATTCATTTGTGTTCATTCACCTCTGCAAGATGATAGTTAGCTAAACAGACAGGCATGTAAAGGGCTAAGTAATAATCCCAATTTATTAGGGAGTGCTATTCATCCAGAAGGTCTAAGCCTTTTCCAGAGGAAGTTGATATTATCTTCTTAATAGATTGTGAAACTGAGGCCAATGCCCTCTCTGCAGCACTTGGGATGGAGCAGAAGACCCTGACACCCACCCCAACATGCTGCTTGCATCCTTTCTGTTTGTATCTCTGAGCACACATCTCCCAGATGGTCCCAGCGCTGCACTTGGTTATTTCTTTCAGGGGAAGAGAAGGAATTGCGCCCTTTTCTCCAGCATGTATCCTCTGTGGGTTTCGGTCAGATGTGTGCTATCACATGGGTTTTCTGGCTGTGCGTACTTCTCCCAGTGATTGTTCCAGAGGCGGAAAAACATGCTGGAAGAGTTACTGCTTTTCTCCTTTTTATTTGATGTTCTTTGCCTGTCTCTGCAGAGCCATTTAGATAAGGGGATTTATCAAGCTTGAACTAATTAACCCTGGATGCAGGAAGTCAGAATGGAGTGTTCCAGCTGTGGAATCCTCAGACTTATCCTGAAGCACACATGGGTCTAAAGGAATTTCATATCTCTTTTCCCGTGTCGGCAAATCGCTATGGTGAAGTTTTGCTGTTGCCTTTCTGGACTTCTATTGCTAAAGTGCCATGAGGGTGTTTTGCTGGCAGGGCTGTTTGGTAATCCAGACTTTATGTAGTAGGATTGTATGCAGAAAGGGTTGTCTCTGCTGCCGTCTCAAGGTTTCTGTTCCTAGAGTTTTTTTCCTTTATTTGTGAGAGAGAGTTGATTTTGAAAGAAATGCAGTAATTTTGCCTGTAGGAAGATGCTTTAGAAGTTCTTGCCAATTGCTTTCTCAGTGCAGAATTGGCAGCCAAACCAGTGACTTCATAAAAGAAAGAAGGAAGGAGGCTACCTGAAAGGTCAAGAAGTGGGTCTTAAGAGAATAGCTATCCAAGACAGAGTTGTCTAACTGCCTGGGAAGTACAGCAAGACTCAGATCCCAAATCTATCCTCCTGCCAGGGTTAAAGAGTGATCCAGAGAGAGCTTCTGAGACTCTGATCCAAAGGAGAGACCTCCATGACACACATCTGGAAATAGTGAAAAATATGAGGGCTTCCAGCAGAATTGAAGCCAGAGAAGAGAAAAGCTCGTGCCTACCTCAAAGTGCCAATCTCTTGTCAGCACTAGCAGAGCAAAAGTGCTGGTTTACATGGGAATCCTTCTATCACTACGGCCATGAAACTATTCCCCTCCTAGAGGAGAGGGTGAAGTGGTGGGAGGGAGCTATGTCATTTAATCATATGAAGATCAGCCACACTTTTGTCTTTGTGAAGAACTGCAGTTCCATATTTAGTATCTACTTTTGGCACCAAACCATCTGAAAGTGTCTCGTACTGTATTGCAAAGGTTGGAAGTGTGGATAATGAGACCCCTGTTAATTCAGTACAGACCTTTCCCTTGAAGGACAGGACCTCTGATAAAAGCACAGGATTGCAAGCCAGGAGACAATAAGCTCTGATGGAGATGTTCTTTTTAGCCTGGAACGGGTGCATAATTGCTGTATGTCTGCTCTTGGGCTGTTGGAAGAATAACACTGTCTTATCTTTAAGGTGTGAAGATCATTCTGTGAGTGTCTATGAAGCTCCCAAACGCATTTAATGGTACTTGTCTTTTTTGCTGCAATTACCTGCTTAGGGTATTTTTCCCTTTCTCCCGTTTGTATTGCTGTGAGAGCAGAAGTGCTTGCTTCTTAGTGAACCACATTGGGGAAACAGAAATAGTCTGGGTTAAGGAAAAAAAAAGAAAAAAAGAGAAAGCTTTTTGATAGGATTATTTCAAGGTGGATCAGTTCCCTGGGCCATCTGCAGTGCAGATGCACAAGTAGCCGTTCCAGCACATGTGAGGCAAGGCGGGTATTGGCAGGGAGGGGACATGTTTTGAGCGAGCGATACCTTAAGCTGCTATTGCTGTCAAAAACATCTTGTTGGACCAGACACAGATACTCTTGGCCTAGTGTTTGTCGACACACAGAGAAAGACTCCATATTATCAGTTCATGTTCTTTCTGTTTTGACTGAGAGGAAAGCTTGAATCCAGTGGTAGCTTCAGCCTACATTCCTTATGATTTTTACTGTTTTTTCCAGATTGCCCGAGAGGAAGGAAGAGTCATTTTAACCTCTGGACTACCATATCAGACTGTAAGTGTTCAGAGCTTCTGGCATTTTTCTGGCATTGTATCATTGTCTGGTGCAGGATGTGCAGAGTAGAGAAGAGGACAAGCCAGATGTGAAAGCAACAGCTGGCTAGCCTTTTCCATGTTTCCTGCACTAAGAACTACGTAAAGGGTCTTGTGAGGCTCTCTGTTGTTTCTGAATGGACAAAGGTTGGGCTGAAATGTCTTTTATACACAGTACTTCATCAGTGGGGAGCACGATTGCCCTCCATTAAAGAAAATAAAAAATCAAGCCAAGCAATCCCAGAACAAAGTGTTTCTGTTTGGCCTCACTGGCAGGTGAAAGACAGCTCAATTCCCATGCATTTTATCACAAAGATTCTTGTTTGCTGACTGGCTCCGCACTGACATAGTTTCAACGCTTAAAGACTATTCTTCAGGCTTGGAAGGGAGAGAATGGAAGCCACCAAGCATGGGTCTCAATGGAGGTTGTGGAGGTTTTATGTTTCTATAGATACATAAAAAAAAAACAAAGCAAAACCCAACCTTGCCCTCAGCACCAGAAGTTCAGAGCCCTTCATGAGACATACTTCAAAACAGAGTGTTGATGGGAATATATTGAACCTGTCAAGTCATTGGTTGCAGTGTCATGATGCCTTCTGCAAGTCCTTTGCTCTTCGTTATTGCCCCAAAATTCATTTGGAAACTATTCTGGATTACACACGTGAGCCAGAGTGCAGGGCTTCTTTGTTACAAACTACCAATATAAAAGCTCCCAACTGTTCAAATAGTTACTTGGAATATTTGCAGAACTTAGGTTGTTAATTTTCTGGATAGTAGCTAAGCGTTGAAGAAAACTCCCCCCATGTTAAGAAGCTGTGAAGCAAGTGCAGCCGTGCCATGCTACAGGTTTCTCATCCAGACTGTGGTTCCTTGAGCCTACAGTTGATACAGTAGGTAATTCAGAGTCCGGAATGATCTTACTTGGCAAAACTTTAATTTTAAAGTACTGTGTCAAAATCACAAAAGGAAAATAACTGCTTTGCAGTGTACAATACCTGGGAAATGTCTGGTTCCCTTTGTTCCCTTGCCTTTGTGTGCCCTACACACTGGCAGAATGGCTCTGCTAGGCTCTTTTACACAAGTAAAAGATGTAGCTGATTCCAGCTCGCTGTCAGTACTCATGATGTTCATAAAGATGTGTCTGGACACTTCCCAGTTCTTGTTCCCAGAGAGACTTTTCTGCCAAACATCAGGGGAGTGTCCACTTCAACCACTTCAAACTCTTTGGCCATCAGTGAACTCTGGGTATAGGTGTATAAACTAGAAGGGGCGAAGAAATAAAACTGTCATGAGACACCATCTCCTTGATTGTGCCTTTGCATACAGTGTGTGATCTGGCAAGGTTTCACGTGAGAGCTGTGATTAAATTCAGTTTCCTTTTGCTATCCCAGTCAGCCTCACATCAACAAATGATAAGTTAAAGGGAACTTGGGCAATCATGTTTGATATATTGAACACTGTACTGCCTCAGTTGTCTCAGAGCTATTTACAGCAGTGGCTAAGTGTTAAATTACCTGTTGTGCTTGTTAGGTCAAAATTTAGACTGTAAATGCATATTAACTGCAAATGTTATTTGTAATTAAAACCAAACCAAGAGTATTAGGAAAAAAAAATTGCACAGATCAGGATCAGGATGCATGGAATGTCTCATTTGTTGTCTTTTTGGTTTATGACTTGTCTTTTCAAGCTGCAGTCCCAGGTAGGAGAAGGAAGGTGCTTCTCCGTGAACTGCTCAGAAAAGGCAAAGGAACAGGCCCTGCAGGTTTTGAAGCACTTCAATGTTCACGTAACCCTGGCGGACATCTTCAGCCGCTGCCAGGTAGGACAAGTCTTGTCTGAGTTTAAGGCCATGTTCACTCACCATTCATGCACAGCAAGTGCTGCCTCAACCCCAACCCCCGTTGGGGCTTTGCACTCGGTGGCATGTGCTTGGTTCCCAAGATTTCTGCTTGAACTTTGGCAACATCGTGCAAAGCTGTGAGAAGTTTTGAGGCTGCTTACATCCATCAGAGGTGTTGATGACCAAGTCGAAAGAGCAGAGGCACTGCATCTGTGACTTGCTAGAAACTCTGCTGTTTTCCGAGTTTTGGTACTTGGCATGTGTTTTGGCATTGGCTGTCACAGTTATATTCTCTTTGTTCCTGTGTTCTCTGTCTAGGACACATGCTGTTTTAATTATAAACCGTGTTTAATTATGACTCTGTGATTCTGATAACATTTAATTACTTTAATGGAAGGATTTTTTAGGACCGTATTTTTTTCAGAAGCTATTAGGTTAGTTCATGTCCATGCTGGTTGATGACTCCAGATTGTGCTTGGCACTGGATATCTGTGGATTGTTTTCAAGAAGAAATTTTAATTGTGTTAGCTCAAATCTCCCTCTCTTCCAATTTCACTCTTGTATTTGTTACAGTAACATGCTGAAACCTATCCCTTCAAAAACTGTAATATAAGCCAAATTGCGACTTCAACATCTCTCATCTTATCAGTGTTCAAAGAGAGAAAAAGAAGAAACTGCAAAGATGGCTAGAAAAGGAGCTCTCTCCTTGGAGTAAACAAGCCAGCTGAGCACTTCAGTAAAGTTTGGCTCCGTGCCTTTTGGTTGAGCTAGCAGGGTCTCCTGGCCTGGTGGAACTGCACAAGTTTTGTTGGAATAACAATGACTCCTGGGCAAACACAGCAGGGAGCATTTTTTGGAACTCTGCATATATCTGATGCTGGTTGTTGAAACCATGTCGGTACCCTATAGAGAAAATGAGAGTTGTCCAGCTGTGCAGGTTATATATAAGATGAGAATGACGTAACACCATGTAGATTGGATCGACACAATATGGGCTGATCAGTTGATCTTACTGCAGGATAAATGTGTATGCTCAGATATAAGGTAGTGCATTCAGTCTTGTGGTATTATTGTTCCGAGAACAGATTTCAGCTGTTACACAGTGACATGCTGGCTTTTTTTTCAATTTAAACAAACAAACAAAAAAAACTTGTGGATTTTCTGATTCCCTCAGATCCCATAAAATGTCAGTGTTCTTCCTGGTGGTTGTTGAAATACCAGAAAAATAAGCACATACAAAAAAAAAAAGTGCTGCAGAAAACTGTGTGATATGTGTAATAACTGCAGAAGGCTGTGCAGCATGCAATCTAAAACTGACCCCTTGCCCATGATCTGGAATCTGGAACTGTTTAACTATATGGCTTTTTAGTACGTGCTGTCTTAGTTTACAATATAAATAGGGGTAATCAATCTGGCTAGGAATATATACTAAGTGTTCTCTTACTTCCAGGAGAAATGCCTTCCCTGTAAATTGTGGTGGTAGAACAGCTGCATGTTTTATACTGCTAGGCATGGGAAGATGCTATTATTTGTCAAACTGCTCTGTGTTCTGAATCATATATTTACCTACATTTAAGGCTTTGGCGTTTTGGAGCTGATTTTGTTCAGCTGTCCTCTACAGCCTGTGCAAGTGATGCTGTTGTTCTCAGGGAGAAGCCCAAGCAGTTACAGCTGTCTGCCTAGCAGACACTCAGCCTGTTACAGGAGCAGTCAGCGCTGCAGCGTGTGGCTGTTCTGTGTGCGAGGGAGAACAGCAGTCAGCAGATTGAGAAGGATCATAATGCGTAACTGCTGAGAGTATTGACTGCCTGCAACAAAAATGGCAAATTTCTGCATTTAAAAGGGTGCTCTGGGGCCACTGTGGCCAACAGAGACCTCAGCGCTTCATTTGCAGGTTCTTTCTAAAACATCCTAATTCTCTGCAAGCCTAGTGAAGCTAATTGCACTTAATTAGGATGGAGGCTCCATCCTTAAACTGCTGAGCTGTTCCCTCCATGCTCCCTGTTCCGGTCTCTAACCAATTTACAGACCTCAGGGCTTGCAAACTACTCAGAGTTCTGCCACCTCGTTGCAGAAATGTGCATTGCTAATGGATGACCGAGGGTTTCAGCTGTCTCTGGAGCAAGGGAGGGCAGACAGCACACAAGCCTAGGACATCCAAGAGCTTCTGCAGGTGTGCTCAGCAGAATGAGGGGCCCAGGCAATACCAGCTTGTAACCAGGGCCCTCTCTGTCCTCACCTCCCTGCGGCTCGGCCAGACAGTGCCGGCAGCGAGGGACGGCTCAGCTCTGCTCATAGCGCGCTGGGGATTTGTTATCGGCTTCAATCATCCCTTGTAGATAAGCATTTTCTGTGTGTCACAGGAAGCAATGTGGCATCCTGCCTGCCTCCCTCTGTCTCATGGAGCAAGGGCTTGTTTTGTCTCTTGGGCTCTCCTGTAAATGATTGGAGTGAATACGTCAGCAAATATTGTTGCGGTAACAATTAATGCGTGTAGTGCAGAGCACATGGTAAAAATAGGTCCCAAGTAAATGTTGTACCCAGGATTGCTGTAAAATATGTTTCCTCTGTCAGGTCCCTCAGCGGGGATGGACAATCTCTCTTTTGCGGATATAAAGAATGGACTGGCTTTGTAACTCTGCCAAAACACTGCCTTTTTCTGTTAAAACAATGGCAAATACCAGTTACCTCTGTCTGACTTCTCTTAGCAAGTGCAAGGGGAATTTCACCCATATGCTTCTCATCATTTCTGTCTTCAGTTGTACTGGGCTTCAACTCAGTTGCTCTGGTTAAAAGCTCCAGAAATGAGGGCTGCTGCTAGCAGAGCCAGTTACAGCCTTCCAAGTGTGCCCATCACATGGGTCTCTCGTGTGCTGCATCTTAGGGCTCTGTGCCTGTCGTGAAGAAGCCACCGGTGCCCAGCAGCTTTAGCCAGGCCTGGTGTTGTCCTCAGTGAGGAACATTTTAGGGGGCTTGAGTGGAAATAAGATAAATTCTTTCTTTTGGTAACATGCAAAAAAGCCCCAAAAGTCACTTTTCCTAGCTTTAAAATCTTTGAAATAAACCCATTTCCTCCATCTATCTGAAATGCAAATACACACATTTGAATATCTTGTATACACCTTTTCTTCTTTTCAGATAGCCAGAAGTCACTTCTTCAGGAACAGGTGATGTGAAATGCATGCTGGAGGTCGTTCGTACATGATAAATTCAGCACATTGGTGCCTTAGACTGGTCAGAAGGTCTTTGTGGAGTTGTCACGGGCTGCTGTAAGCAGCATTAGGGTCAACTACCGAATTAGCTTGCATGGAGGATCAGCTCTTGGTAACATGGGGGAAGTTTTCACACACCTTACATTTAAGAAAAGATCAAAACCTGCTAAAGAAGGTGTCCAACTGGACAGCTGCAGTTTTGGGTACAAACATCAAACAGCTAGGCCATTTTATATGGGGTTTGACATTTGGCACTCTCGCAGGTCTGTCAGTTCACGGAGGAGGTCATCTCCCAGCCCTGCCTGCTGCAGCCACCCGCGTTCCATGCCAGCGTCGGAGCACGGGGCATGGCTGGTGGCTCCAGCACTGGCAGGAGAATGCAAACTCCATTCCAGCTTCATAAAGAAACTCTTGAAAATGAACATTTTTTGACAGATATTACCTGGATGACTGACTTGGCTTTTTCCATCTTGTTTTTCTGTACCGTCTCATTGAAGGTCCATATGAGCCGGAAGAAGCAGGGGTAGACTGCATCTGCTGACCTTGGAGTGTGGTTAATGCATTTCTGTTTACTGCTCTATTTCTCAGTGAGCCTCAGGTAACAAGGACTTTTGCTTCCTTGGGCTGAGGTTTGGTGTCAGGCCTGGCTGGCTCTTGCCAGTGAAACACTTGTGTCAAAGCAGATAAATTCAGGAGGGGCTGGAAGCTCTTGGCTGTGAGTAATGCCGCTCTGTGCAGCACTGACAGGGTGAAATTACGGTTTGAATGGTGATAAAATGAGGAGATAAACGGTGCGAGTTGTTAGCTTTAAATCTTTATATCGCAAGTGTTTGTCTCAACGGTTTGATGGGAAAACAGTGTGTTCAGTATTGTATGGGATAGCTGATAAATGATTCCTGTTATATAAGAACCTCATCGTTAAAGGTTTATAAGTCTGTTGCAAAATCCTTGCTGGTCTGAGGCTGTGAAGAGAGATTTTGAGCCAGGAGGGCCTGTCTGTCTCCAGCAAAGCTGATTTGTGTTTTACTTGAAAGTGTAACTGCTGCTTAGCTGAACTTTGAGGTTTGGTTGTTTTGTTGTTGTTGTTGTTGTTTTGTTTTGTTTTGAGTTTTGTCTTTGCACCGAGCCTGGGAAGAGCGGGCTCCTCTGCTGCCCAGCCCGGGAGTGCTCAGCTGGGCTCAGGAGGCGAGGGTCCTGCTGGGAGCTGTGCCACGTCCTTGCTTCTGACCTGACCCTTTAGCTTCTACCCTGCCCAGGGCAGGAACCCTGCTTGAACAATACCAAGTGCAATGTGGGTCTGGTCCTAGGTGAGGTTTCAAGGCTTTCCTGCAAGCAGAAATGATTGTAATTATATCCCCGGCAAAAATAAATGTGCCGGGAAAAAAAATCTCCGGCTCCAGCTGCACTTTCTGCAACTGAACAGCCCTGCATTTATTATAGGATTATCTGCAAATTCAAATAGGTTGTCTCTTTCAGTTCGCTGAACGCTCTGATCCTAAATAAGCAAATTACATCACCTATTCTGATGTCCTGTTTAACTTATGACCTCAGCCTGAGCTCTGCAGGATGTGAGAGATAGCTGCTTTATTTCATTGTCTGGAGATCTGATATCTTTTTTCTCTCCCCCCTTCCTTGCTCTTTCAGATTCAAAGGCGCTCACCCCAGCCTTTTAGAAAGGTGTTAGCATGGGATTAGGAGTAGGCGGGGAGGAGGGGGGAGGAGAGGAAACCACCATTTTTTTGAAATTAGGTGCAAAAGTGTTATAACAGTAACAGCAAATGTTTCTGGTTTTTTGTGGTTAAGGTAACGAATTTCATTGCTGCAAAGCTCATCATGTGCAAACTGATTTACACAGTAAGCCTGCTATGGAGCAATACATTTAGCGGGGACAAAGAAAAAGGCATTATGATTAGATGAAAAACCCTGTGCTTGGGGCACTTTGCGAGAACCTTTGAAGCCAGCCTGGGAACTCTGGCAATATTAGTCGATAATTAGTAATATAGATCCCTCAAGCTGTCGTTTAGGTTGAAAATGTGCACGTCTCTCATGAGCCTCTGTCACACCAATCTGATCAGCAGGCTTTTTTGTTCCTTTTATGTGGGTTACTCTGTCGGTCCAGATGATGATGAGAACTCCCAGACATCATCTTTCTCACTAACTTGTGAGCCAAACAGCTATCTCCCTGCTCTGTCATGTCATGGAAGTGGGACCAGGGCAATTTTGTTTTGTGGTCACCTTTCTTGGCTTGGACAACAGTCATTTTATTCTTTTAAATGTAGCAGTTGTCCTTTCCTGTGTGGAGTATAAAAAGAAAAAAAGAAAAGAATTTAAAGGCTATGTATTTCATAAAATGTTTCTGCCTTAAAAGACAGTGAGGGATTTGCCTCAGGAGTTGCTTAGGACAAAAAGCATCTGCAGCTGAAATGGGACTGAAGAGATCATCAAAGAATTTTGAAAATGTCAGTTCTCGGATCCCACGTTTCAGCTTTGAGATGCCTTCTACTGACGCAACGTTGTGTCCCTATTTGCTTCCTTTCAGCCCCGAAATCTCTTTGGAAAGGGACGTGTCACCATCTCAGTGACGAATTAAGAAGGGTCATGTGCACTGGATTTTGTAGACTTGGGAATGCTGAGAAAGAGAATATCGTTTGGAAACCCTCTGTGGTTTAATAAAAGGTTCATCCATAGGATGTAATTTGTCAGCGCCTACAGGTCAGGAGAACCTATGATTAACAGCATCTGTGGTTTCCCCAGATGTGTGAGTGAGCTGCTTACTCCTCACCAGTCCTTAACCTGAAACAAAAACTCAGCCTTGTGCCTACCCACGACGTAGGCTGTGATTTCTTGGTTCAGAGTGTGATTGTTCAACACAAAGGCTAAGGCCCTCTTAATCTTTTTGTTTATCCTGGGCTTGGCAATTTAGATGTAATCTGCAATTTGTGCTGCTCAGATTCTGGCCAGGAAGCACAGCTGGTATTATTCTGCCTCTACAGACATTGTTGACGGAGTGAATTGACCTCAAAAGGTACTTGTCCCTGAGCCTGTCTGAATGCGAGCATTCAGTTGTGAATGCACCTAGCCCTGAAACAGCAGTGTTTCATTCAGAGAGATGGAGCTCTTTTTATTTGGAGTGACTCTACACACAGTTGTTAAATAGCATCAGGGTTTGTGATAATTTGTCGTAGCAAATCATGCTTCTTTCGAATCCCGAGTTGAGATTTTTATTTGCTGATCTCTAAGGCTTTGTAACTGGTAGTGAGAGCTCTAGTGAGTGGTCACTGTTAGGCAGGGAAGCCACTGAAGCAAGGTGCCTTGGTCAGGTTCCCAGCAGGAACACAGCCCATGACTCCTCACCCCACCTGCACCTGATCTTGGAGATACCCAGGAGCACTCCCAGGCTTCACTGTAAGTATTTATGTACCTTAAAGGGGGAAAATAATGGATTTAGCTGCTGCTGGTGGTAGAAAGGGATCATGTGGAGCATGCCGCAGGGGACAATCCTGCCATCTTGAGTGAGCCACGACCCCTGTGTGCTGGGCGAGATGGTCAGCAGGATGTTGTCCATGCCAGTACCACCACAAGATACACAAGAGGGGCACCAGCACAGTACCCAAGTGCATACAGCACAAGTCCTACAAAATTCCCAGCCTGTAACTTGCCTACCACTGTGTTATCATACATGTACAGCTCAGAGCCCCCCGAAAAAAGGGCTCTACTGGGCCTAATTCTCACCAGCAAGCCTGGACAGTAGTGCCTGGTTCCCACAGACTTTACACTTCCCTGCCAAGATTTCAGTATCTTCAGAAATTCAGTGGAGCATGAAGGTCATAGCAAGGGAAGAATGACAGCCTGAGACATTTTTTTTCCCCCTTTCACCAGCTAGGAGCAGACTGTTGTCTCTCTAGCATGTTGACTGTTTTCATAGGGTTAGCGTGAAAGTTTATGTTTTACACAGACCAGTGGAAGTCAGATATGGGAACGCAGCAGATCAGCTGTGTTTCTTCAAGGAAGACAGTCTCATGTTGCAGACTTGCTTTCTCAGTGTCTGCAAAGGCTTGATTTCCAGTGAAATTTCCTTTACAGATCTTTGTCTTTAGGCTCTTTTTGTGGACATAATGTGAGAGACTGTACACAAGGTTTTGGTTTGTATATTTATTTCCTTTCTCAGTTTTTTTGTTTTGTTTTGTTTTTGCTTGCAAAGCTGCAGGCGAATATTAAACTTCAGGGGGAAGAGAGCTGTTAATTTTTCACAGTATTATGTATTACACTGCTCAAAATGATGATGCCAAATTAGCCATTAGAGGTCAAACCTCAGCTGACAGCAAATGTTTTCTTTTGAAGAAATCATCCTTATTCCCGAGAACCATCTTTGTTCTCCTGTGCTAAATGCAAGAAAGGTATGAATGCGTGTTTTTTCCTGGAGGGCAACACTAGCTGGAAAAATGCTGGTTTTAGCCAGTAGAAACAGAACAAGCAAACAACGTTTGGCAGTGAAAACAGCACTTGTATTTAGACTAGCATAGAAAAGAAGACACAATGTAGTACAGAGTAAACGTCCTTTTATACAGTTCTGTACGGCGCTTTTTCTTCCTCTCATGGGTTTGGACAGATTGGGAAGTGCATTGGTCAGCAGTGATGCTGGTGCACTGGGAGAAAGTAATGCAAGGTCAGTGGGTGACAGTGATGGAGTGACTGTAAGGAAAATGAAGAACTCTCTGGAGAAGGCAGTGACACAGCTATAACTCCCATGTGTCCCAAAGAAACCGTCCCCATGTTTTCTCTCAAATGTCATGAGAAAACAAGAGATTTGTAGCCAATTTAAGTTCTGTTGGTTTCCAGTCCCCTGTGCCTCCTGAGGTCAGAGTTCAGTGTATTGACTGTGTCAAGAAGTCAAAATTCCCATGTTTTATACACTGTAGAGTTTCTCCCCCTTTTTGACATTGGTGCCCTTATCATGCTCATTGTTTGTATGTCATGGTGAGGATTAGATGTCCAGCTCTTGGTGTTTGAATGGCTGTATATTTATACTGGTGGGTTCTCAGAATAATAATCCTACACATAGACCAGCAATACAATTAATGGGTCTCATTATTTGAGATATCTCATACCTTAAAAGTAAGATAATGTCGAAGTTCTTGTTTGCACGGTGGAGTAACCAGCTTCATTAGTAGTTCAGGTGAAGTGAATTGTTTTGAACTCATCTAGAAGGCCTCCAGGGCTTTATTTTCACTTCACAGATTAAGATGATTGAATAGTAGTGGATAGGAGCCCTTCTTCTAAACAGTTTGATGTGGACCATCTTAATATCACACCAGTGTTTTCCCAATTCCTGATGAGAATCTTGCACAAAACTCTTGTCCTGTTGTTGCAAATGCAATTAAAAACTTACTATGCCCTTCATGGGGAATGAACGGTTTTGCAGTCATCCAAGATTTGCAGTGTTTGCCTGGGCAGCTGCTAACAGCAGCAGCAGACCTTTTTTCCTTTAAAAGAATGTGTGATCTCTAGGCATTTTTGAAGCTTTCATTTGAGTCAGCATTGTACACTGAGGTACACATACTTGACTTCATTGTAGAATTTGCCAGATCTATAATTACTTGGCAGCCTTTTAGACCTTTAGGCATTAAACTGTGTAACTTCCTATTGGCATAAATTAAACTGTATCTGTTATTCGTAATATTAATTATATGAGAACACACCTCACAGCAAAAAAAACCATACGTCTGTGGACCCCTGTGGGATACAGTTCATGATTTCCTGTTTCATCTACTGCTGTGAAAGCTTTTTCAGCTAGAAGCAGCTAATTCTGAAGATGGTAAACAACTTACATAGGGTTTGGGCTTTTAAAGACTTTGTCTTCAAAAGCTGCACATGGTCTAAATGACTTACTTGATGTCAGAAGAGACCACTTTGTGTTTGTATAAACACCAAGGATTATGCACTGTTTCAGAAACAGAGGCAGGTACAGCAATATCCTGGTGAAACCTGAAAAGAGAAACAGAAAGCTTTTAAATGAGTTTCTCAGTTCTTACATTGTGTCAGTCTTGAAGAAGATGATATTTTGCAGTTGTATTGACAAAATACAGCTCTCTTGTATGCCATAAGCAAGAAAGGATTTGCTGAGCTGTCATGGATGCTGTCTTTGACTCAGTCATTTATAAGAGGCTCGGGATAAATATCTCTCTCTCTTCCCCCAGGAAAGCAATAGAAAACCCTTGGTAACACCAAGGATTTTATAGTGAACTTATCTGAAAGTGTGCTGATCTGTAAAAAAGTCTGAGCAGCACAAACATTTTTTTTTCCAGAGGGCACCCTAGTACCCTCCAATTTCCCAGCAATGGGAGTGGTAGCTCAGAGGGAGAATGACAACATAGGAGTTTTGGCAAAGGTGGAAAACATAACATTCAGGGGCCACTTCTTGTGAGTGATTATGTTTTCTCTGGAGAAGTGGATTTAGATGATTTAGATGATAGTGATAGGTGATTTTAGATGATAGTGATAGGACAAGGGGGAATAGTTTTAAACTAAGGCAGGGGAGATTTAGGTTAGATATGAGGAGGAAGTTTTTCACTCAGATAGTGGTGAGGCACTGGAACAGGTTGCCCAGAGAGGTTGTGGATGCCCCATCCCTGGAGGCATTCAAGGCCAGGCTGGATGTGGCACTGGGCAGCCTGCTCTAGTAGTTGGCAACCCTGCCCAGAGCAGGGGGGTTGAAACCAGATGATCTTTAAGGTCCTTTTCAACCCAGGCCATTCTATGATTCTATGATTTACCTGTCTTAATTCAAGATATGCAATCTGAGTCGACCATCCTTTTGATCAAGGAAGAGCTGGGGGAAAGTGCAGGTGAAAACCTGTTTTTCAGTCATCCTCAGCATCATCTCTTTTCCCACCCATCTCACCTCAGCTTTTCTCTTTGTGGGTCCTGGGGAACCTGCTCCTGCTAAAGCATTTTAGTGACATTTTATGATGACCTCCATATGACATGGAGCATATCATATGTCTACGGTGAGCACAACCAGGTTTATTTTCCTAATGCCCATTATAATGGCTGTGGTGACAATCAGGTGAGTCCAGCTTGAGGCTGTCTTACTGGTGGGAGGGTGGTCCAGCACCTCTGGGCCTCTGCGCACTTGTCCTTCATGTTTGCAGCTCATGCCTGGGGAGGGAGCACATGTGGAGCCAGATGCTGAGAATGGTCCAGCTGAAATGGAACAGAGAATCCATTTGCAGCTGGATCAGGCACAAGGGATCGCAGGAGCAAGTTATGGGTCCGGTGTACTGCTGGCATGGACACCTCCATCTCTGGCAACCAATTCCTGGTGCCATGCCCCTGCCGATAGCCTGGGGCATAGCAGTGAAGAGGCATGGGCAGACCACTAATCTCTGCAGCTATTAGGTTTTTAATTTAACTGTCTAAATTCATGGACTTTAAAGAAGGAGAGATCACGGAGCTGGGTCATGCAGGAGGAAATGAGCTGGTGGTTGGAGAGAAGGAAGTTGGTGACACAGGAGTCAGATGAGGAACACGGTTCCCTACAAACAGGGTCATGTGAATGGCTGCTTGGTGACAGGATGGAGTGATCGATGTGCAAGGATAATAGGTCACTGGGGAGCCAGCCTGAAAGCTGAAGCCTCTCAAAATGTGTGGGACACTGTGGAAAAGAAAGTTAAAAAGACGTCAAGTAAAGCCAAACTGCTTCTTGCACACCAGCCTCGCTCATGGCTCTGGTTAGCGTGCTTCCCTTGGATTACTTTGCACACTCCAACTTCTGAATATATAAATGAGTTGGGCACTAAAGAGTTGTTCACGCTTCCCTCTGAACAGACTCTGGCCAGTGCTGGAGGATTGAGCCTTCGCTCCCTGGAGTAAACCCATCCTTTGGAGGGACCAGCCCTTCCTTGCCCTGACGAACCTTAGCTCTGGCTACCTTCTGCAGTGGGGCCGTTTCTCCCCGGAGCTGGGCCTTCCCTCGAGCAGCGGCATTTAGTGGCATTTACTGGAGGGCTCAGATTACCCCAGTGAAAATAATCGGTTATGCAAAGTTACGCTGTTTAGATTAGGTTTCTTCTGTGTGGCCAGTGAGGTGTGAAAGTCAATCTGCTCTGCAAACCCTCAGGGCACTCTCTCTGTGCTGACTGGATATGATCCCTTCGGGGTTTAGCTGTCGGGGGAAAAGCTGGCCCTGAGTTCAGTTCAAAGGATGCAGAACACAGGTGGTTGCAGTGGGACTGAGCTTGAGAGCCACACAGCCTGCTAAACCCAGACGGGCCAAGCTAACGCGGCCTGACAAAGCGAGCCGGTCAGCCGAGAGCAGGGTGTGAGGCCTGGGCCCCGCTGGGCTTGCAGGCTTTCGGTCGCCTCAGCTGGGCGCAGGCTGGTGGGGCAGAGCCTGGCTGCAGAGCCAGCATGCCTGTTTGTGGGCACACGAGCGCGCTTCTCTTCACAGGCTCATCATCACATCCCATGCAGTAAGCGACAGTGTAATTAGCAAGTTCTCGTGGTTAGGAGAAGGCCTTCCTGCAGCATGAATGTTTCATGGCATCTATCGTATATGTTTTTCACGATTATCTTCCTTGTCTCTCTGGTACAACCACAGATTTGGAGTTCCAGTGTGAGATCAGGAGTGGAAAAGTCCCCATGGACAAACACTCCCTCCTGCCGCTTCCCACCTGCTGGCCTTGGGTCTCAGTGTCATTGCTGCCGAGGGGGACACGGGCTTACCCTGAGATTGAGCTGGCAGGTGACAGAGGAGGTGACGAGTGACCAGGGATCAGCCTGAGGCCCTGAGCTACTGTGCTGGTACGGCACTGGAGCCTCTGCCTGTAAGGTTGCAGTAGTGGCACGTGGTAGCCATCCTAAGAGGCCTGCCAGCTGCTTGATAAGGTCTCTAAGCACATAATGAGCCCAGTAATAAGTATGAGGGATGGTCCAAGGGCTACTGTCTTGTCCAGGTAATGCAAATACTATGTAATGGGAGCGATACTGAACAGTAGCACATGCATATTTAAATCAGCATCAATTTATGCTGCTGATGATCTGCAACTTACCACAGTATCATTCATATTCAACTTTAGTGCCAAAAACAATACTCAGCTGCTTTCTTATTTCTTAATGAAAAATACCTCTTTAGGGTTTCTTTGAAGTCCCCACCCCTGAAAATCCCTGCTATATTGTCATCATTGTTACTGTTAACAGCCCCTGCCAGTATCAGGAGCCTTTCCTGACAGATATCTCTGCAGGGGCTTTGTCAAACACTGCAATTCAGCCCTATACTATAGACAGTTTTAAATGGCTAATGACGGGCCTCCCAGGGGATTTCTGCCAAACTCTGAAAGACCTCCCAGGTTTAAAAGTGGCAGGGTGTCCTTTTCCTGGGGCCAGTCGCAGGAGGAATGCACACAGTCAGATTCTCCTACCTAAGCTGCATCAGCCTGGTTATTTTTGCAGTTGCAAAGACTCATCCATGCGTATATAGCCGGTTGCTTAGCAGAGGAGAGATAGCTGTGTCAGTAGAGGACGCGGAATAAAAAGGCCAAGCTTCCAGAGCAAAAAGGTTAGGTAGAAAGTATCCCTCCACTTTGAGGTGTTACTGCATTTTAACATTGAAAATATCTTTATTTGAAAGTAGCAGAAAAATAGGAAAGGCTTTGAAAAATTAAACCAGGTTCTGTATCAAGGGGAGCACAAGGCTTATTCTTTCCCAGTGTGTAAGGATGATACAGTGATATTTATAGGGTAAAAATGAGAATGTGAATGATGTCTAAATAAGCTGGGCTCCTATATGCTATTTTCAGAAGAGAGGCAGAAAAACACTTGAGGATCATTGAGGGTCTGTTGGAAATGGGTCCCAGACTCTTCTGCCCGTGATTTCAGGAGAGTTTCAGGTTGGTGTAGGCTGGCACAGCAGCCAGACGACGCTGTGCCTCTGCTGCCACTTCTCCTCTGCTCTGGTGCCTCTCCGAGCCCCCCTCATCCCAACACAAGTTCTTGTTTAACTGCAGGGTCTCTGGATCAGGGAGTTGATCCCAGCTGAACAGACCTGTCACAAACAGATGGTTGATATTAACCCAGCTCAGTTCCCCAGTCTGGTTGGCGGCACAGCTGCCCAGATGTGCGTGCGGGGCAGGCAGGAGGACTCTGCCTCTGCTGTGTCAGCACGGGCTTACACTGGCCAAAGCCCTTGCGAGCCTACAGCTGAAAGAGCTCAGGCCAGCGTTTCGACAGCCCTCGTCTGTTCAGTCCCAGCGTTAAGAGAATTTGGCTGATGCCTTGCAACAGGTAGAAGGCTCACCAGGGAGGGTGGTCACCTCTGTGGATATCCAGGCTTGGCCCAGGACATGAAGCCTGTCTCAGCCCTACCCTGTTAATGACCATTAATTTGAAACCCTACTGGCAGTCCAAAATTTGTTTTGGTTCAAATTTGAAGCTGATCTTCAGATTTATAAATGAAGTACACAGTCCTGTGGATGCTCATTCCCATGTAGACAGAAACCATACTATTTTGAGCAGCTTGTAGCTGAAGTGCAGCTCACCACATCTTTGCATCATGGCTAAATACAGTTCGCAGTTTCTGAGTGCATTTCTCAATTTATTCATAGTGAAAAGAGCTTTTCTCAGAGATTAGCAAATGAATTCTCCAGAGAATTTGTAAGAGTGGATTCTTCTCTTGCACTTGCGCTACCAAATGCAACTAAATCTTTTCCCCTTTTAAAGAAATCAAAATTAATACTTTCTCTTCCGTATGGAAATAATTTCAGTTTTTTTACTGGGGAGAAAGCTACCATCTCTTAAAGTGATTCTGTGCCTTTAACTGGGCTACTGTTATACAGAATGGTTGAAGCTTCATTTAGCCTGAATGAAAAACTTGATGCATGTTGCTGAAGAGAGGAAACTGGTAGTGGATGATTTACTTGGAATGCCCTACAGCAAGGAGGTTATAAATGAAGTGGGGGAACGCCGAGAGCACTAAGATCTGAACCAGAGGAAATGCACGAAGCCTTGAAGTGACCTTATGTAAATTCCTAATGATGAGACTTAATTGAACTCATTTTTTCAGGGGTTGTAAAGATCAAAATAACAACAGCCTTGAAATGCAAAGGCCTCTAGATAATGCATATGAGCGTATGGTTACACAGAGCTGAAAACTGCCGCAGGTTTCTGTGACCGGTCAGCCCAGCAGCTGGGTGCTGCACCCGCTCTTGTTTTGGGAGCTGCGGTACCCGGGGCCCTAGTGCCAGCCTCGCTCCGACCAATGCAGTGAGGCTGCTTGAGGTGCACAAAGCAAAGCCCAGAGGCTATGTCCTGCCTCCCATCCCTGTGCTGAAGCTGCCTCTACTTAAATGCCTATTTTAAACTGAAAACTAATGCATTTCTGCACTGAGTCCCAGGAAGCCTGACGTGCCCTCAGATGCTAGCAGTGTGCAGAGCCGCATGTGGCTGGAGACCCCTCTGTGAAATGAGCCGGTGGCCTCAGCCCAGCTCCTTGAGGTGAGCGTCCCGCTGCACGGACATGGAAATCCCAGTGAGGAGAAACAGAGCAGCTCTGGAGGGGTCACCAGGCTGTGCCCTTCTCACTGAGGTTGGTTCCCAATGTGAAATAATGTGGGTGTGTGTTCAGCATGATAGTGTCGGAAACTGATACAGAGACTGTCAAGACCAAATTCCTGTGCTGTTTCTAGAGCTTGAGATTTTTCCCTCTGTACTTGCATTCAGCTCTAGAATTCGTTCTCCTACTTCATATTAATGGATTTGTGATAATATGGTGAAGTACTGATCAAGGAAAAAGGAACAAGCGATCATTTCTGTGAAAAATACTTATCACTGATTCTGGCTCCTAAACTCTTCACTTCTCTGAGCTGTCATTTTCAAAGGACTTGTGCAGTTAAGTACCCAAATGCATTGAATGTCTGTGAAACACCAGCTGCCAAAGTCTCCTGAGCTTCATTCAAAATACCAGATTAATTGATTTATTTAGATTCATAAACAGCAGTGGAGAGCAGGAGGCTCTGACCCAGTGAGAAACTGCGGATATGGCTGTGAACAGCAGGCTAATGAAGATGAAAAACCTCCCCTGTCCAGAGTAATCCAAACACAGCCTTACATATTAGTCTGTTGGCCCAAGTGCAGCTGTTTGTCTTTTCAGTAATCTGAAGCCAGAGTAGTACCCTGAGAAGCAAAGGGGACAGTGACTGTTTGTACATAGCAGAGGTCAGCGGTGGTGCTGCCTGAAATGCACAGCTTCATGCTGCGGAGGTGACTCGGGTGGCACCGCGGTGCCACCACGGCTCTGGGGCCATGCTCCTGTGGGCAGAGCCCAGCTTCCCAGCTCCATCAGACCCAAGGAGAGCGAGAAACCCGGCGTCTTCCCTTCGGAGGGAAGCTGGAAAATCTTCCCTGTATTTAAAGTTCCCATGGCTGCAGTTCGAATTTGGCACACATTTGGCCACGGGGTTATCTGAGGTCATGTACTCAAATAGTTGTAGATAAAACAAGGGCCTGTTTGGATTGGAAATCTCCAGAGGGCTTTTCCTTTGCGCGAGGGTAATGATATTGCAAGAGGACATGAGCCAAAATAAAGATTTGACTCCGTATGCAGTAGCTCAGTAAAATAAAATGAGCAATGGAAAAAAAGAAGGAGAAAAAAAAGGAAAAAAAAATGATGACTGTTTTCATTACGTTATTTTCTGAACTTGCTGTGAGATGGAGGAATTACAGCCAAGGAGAGGGAGTCCTACAGCGTGGCGCCGTCCAGGACTCGGCTCCCTGTGCCGCTCTTCCAGGAAACTCACCGTAGCTGCAGAAAGCCATCGCTTTTCGGCTGCACTCACCTGGCGGCAGGCTCGCCCCAGTGCACCCCGCGTTGGGGCAGGCTCCCGCACCACAGGGGATGCTGCTGCTGCCCTTGCTCCCTGTGCAGCGCCGTCAGCAGCCAGTCCCGTAGTGCCTCTGCTGCAGAGGTTTGTTTCCAAAAATCCCTACCAGTTGGGACGGTTATAAACAGGGAGAAGTTAATGGTTTTTGGAAGTTAAAGAGGGAATTGGATCCTGTCAGACTCTTTCACAGGCCCATGGGCTTTTATGGGAAACTATTTACTCACCACTTAATGGAAGACTGCAGAGCAGAGCGCATTTGGACAAGAAATGTGATTCACTACTTTTCCAAGTTGCCATTCGAGAAAAGCATAAGCTTGTAACAACAGCTCTCTTCCTTGCTTGCTGCCTGCTACAATGATCTTTATGACTTCACAGCCTGTTGTTTTGAAAATAATTGAAATTCAAAAGCAAAATGACAAAGTTGGGAAGAAAATTAGGCCTTTGGGGGCTTTCTGTCTTCCTGTGGTGCACTCAGATGTGGTGCTGATAGATGCTGCTATAAAAGCATCTCTCAACAGGTAATGAAAAAGTGAAGATGAGACAAGAATGAGGAGAAAAAGCTGGAGGAAAAGATGTTCTCCACCCTTCACTGCACTCTGCAAGCTGGGGCTCTGGGCACCAGGTGTAACCAAAATGGGAAATGACTTTCCTCTTGGTGCTGTGTTGTCCTTCCTGTGGGCCTGATTAAAGCACACGCAGGCTGCAGTGGGATGGGCAGCATCAGCTTTGCTGGCCTCGAGGTGCCTGCTCTGTTGCCAGCCAAGGCCGCTGTGTGTCAGGGAGGAGCTCTGCGTCCTCCCAGTCTGCCTTGCCGCTGCTCTCAGCGGGATGCAGTCAGAGGAGCCCCACTGCCCATGCTTGAAATTCCTATTGAGTGTGGTTGGGCAAGTCCTGCTGAGCTGCCAGGTTTTGGATATGTGTTTCAGATGGCATCGTGATGGGTGGCACATAGGCAGTGCCACCTCTGGACTCTTCGGGTGGGGAGATGCTGTCTGAGAAGAGACAATGTCCCACACCACACAGGGTCGTCTAGGCATTGCTCAGACCTGCTGCATATCCCTTAGGGCTTTCCCCTGAGAACTGGGAACTAGAAACTTTGTTTGAATGCAAAATTCATTTCAGCATAAAAGTTATCTGACGATGGCTTACAGCTTTCTTACACTTGTTTATTATGCTGTTTTTAAGATTGCTTGCTGAGGTACTCCAGGCATGGATGCTTTATTGGTGGCTGTGGACACGAGGAACCCAACTCCCACCAAGTTTAATGGGATTGGTGTATCCATCTCCTCTGGGCTGCTGACAAGAATTCAGCCTCAGCTGACACATCTTTGTCTACGTGTTCATTAGAGTTCACTCAAGATGTTCATTGGAGACTTTGGGAGTCTGAAAGGTTGAATTCATCATTTGATTTATTTCTCCAGTTTGGATGGGAACAACTGATAAATTTACGTTTCTGGTGCGGATCCTGAAGTTTACATCTTCACAGTTTAGTTTCTACTAGTATATGCTTAAAATGTATATTCACATTCTTTCTGTTAAGCCTGTTTGTTAGTAGGGAAGGAGTCATAAAAAGGTCGCATATTCATCAGGATTCATTTTTAGAAAGAGAACAAGCCTGTATGCATGTCTCCTTGGAGCATTGGCCCTGCTTTTCTCCTTATAGGGAGTATTTTAATAATGGTAACACTGTAGTTTTTCAGCTTATGGAGACATACAGCAATGTTCCCAAAAAGACCTAGCTGCAGTCAGTGCTACCAAGCGGGTTTCTCTTTGTGCATCCTGTGTTTTTACATGGTGCATGTTGCTACAGGCTTTCCGTATCTTGTAGACATGGTGTTTCTTAAGGTGCTTATGATGTGCTTTTGGTACTTATCTCCCATGCTAATCAAATACTTTAGGTCTATAGTATTCCATCAAAAGCACTTCTGACCTGCTAGGTTTCTTTCTGAGCATGTGTGGACATACTGGGAAAAAACAGCAAGTCCTCACTGACTGGAGAAAGAGGTAGAGGGAGGACTTGGTGCCTGAAAGGATTGTTACAGACCTGTATAAAAATTACATTTTCTTCACAGAAGGCCTGAGTGCAAACCTCATTTGGGTGATGGTTAAACACGAGCAATTTGTTCTGCTGCCGGTCGGTGGGTTGTACGGTTGGTCTGGCTCACGGGTGGCAGGATCGCTTATCCCTGGGCCAGCCAGGAGGGGACAGAGGGTGGCTGATGTGGCATGACAGACAGGCAGTGCCCTTCCAGCAGAAAGCCAGCCAGGACAAGTTAGTTAGATTTTTTTTTCCTTTTTTTTGTAGGAATATGAACTGGCTCCCTAATTTTGTGTTGTTTGTGCTGTGTCATGTGCCTGTGCTGCCTTTGATCCCATACCAGAAGCTTTAATGCTGGATTTACTGTATTGTCACACTGCAGCCTGTGTCTCTCACTCACCTCTCTTGGGCAATAGTCCATTTCAAAAAACCACACCTGAGTTTAGCAGGGTTATTATTATTATTATGAAACTGAGGACTTGACAGAAGTAAATGCCAAAGTTGAAATGCATTTGGCAAAGCTGGGAGGATGAGGGAGAAATTTGTCACCCGAAGGTTCTGTGTGATTTACCATCTGGCAGTTTTATGATGGTGACATTTTGCATTTTTTTTCTCCAGTGCTACAGCAAAAATTAATCAGAAACGCTTTGGAAGGACAACTGTTTTATGGTTATCATAGCATGAGTGCAAGAGGAGGCTTGTCATCATGGCAGCTTGGAACAAATTTGCTGAGACATCGAACTGCCTTTAAATCTCCTCTAGAGAACTTTTGCATTTCTCATTGTGGGTCACTTGTGCTAATTTGGCATCTCTTTTAGAACCATTTACATTTTTCTTTCAACACAAACACTTACCCTCTCTAATAATGAGAACGCTCCCGTGCTTGGTTTTGGGGGTGGTGGTGAAAGTAGTTCAAATCTGAAAAGAGGCAGCTGTTCTCCTTGGCTCACCAGCGTGTTTCAGGCATTTGTTGAGCCTACAGAGGAAACACATTCTTAAAGTCTGTGTCAGGAAACCAGCTCCTAAGGCAGAAAAGTCATGTGAATTTTCAGTGTTCCTGTACGACCGATAATTTGTTACAGCACTGTGGGTGCTACAGTTCGTTTGTGGTATATGTTAGTGAGGACCTCGTGGGATTTACACTGCAACACATTTAGCAGATATAATTCTAATGTTGAATCAGAAGTTGCTGCATGAGAAGGTATGGTTAGGACATACAATTCTTAGTGCGTAGAGACGTACTCCTGATGTGAGCACAGGCCCATGGCTTTGAGCATGCACCAGCCAAGAAACTGGAGCTTTTTCCAATACAAGTGAGACTGTGCCTAAAATATTTGAGCATTAAATGCGTGAAGCAAGGCTCAGATCCTGCCCTGTCCTGCACATCCCAGTGTTGGAAGAACAGTGAGCCTCTAAGCTGCCTGATGTTGATGGGCTTAAAGGCTCCAGAGGGGTAATTTACTGGTGAGATCAGGAGGTTGTTTTATTTATTTCAGAATATGAAGGTGCCAGTGTCTTCTGGAAGAAGACAGTAGTAAATGGGAGAGATGGTAAAGTCCATGAGAGCTCTAACACAAGCAAAATGCAAAGCAGGACCCAGAGCAGAAGTGTCACTGAAGAATGAAGCATTGGTGACCCAGCCTCCCACTGAAGAGTCCCAGAGGGGACATGGCCCTCAGGGTAGACGAACAGGAAGAGAAACGAGCGGTTTCTATTAGAAAAGGAGATGGTGGGACTGAACCTGGACCCAGCTTCTTGAATAGGCTTCACAGATCCCCCCTTTTGTGCCAGCGGGCCTTGATTTCAGGTTTAAAGTAAAAAGTGTGATTCAGATAAAAGTCCCTCAAGCCTAGGTAACATTTTTTCAAAACATCAAAGTGCAAAAGAGCCACTTCCCAGGAGCAGAAGACCTCTGAAAGGGGGATTATTTGTGTGTTGCTTGTCCAAGTGACGATGATTAAAGGTTTCTCAGCAGGCTTGTTCCCTCATTAGAGATTTGAGCCTCTGCTTTGAAGTTCCATCTCCAGCTGGAAACTCGCACAAACCTTTGGGCCAAGAGCCCCTTTTTTCCCTGAAATATTTGATATCAATGCTTTGGTGCAAATCTACAATCCTTCCCCTTTCTTCTCTGCAAATATAGAAACTTTAAATTCTCCTTCGTACCAAGTATGTATCATTTGGAAGCACAGAGCATAATAATGTGTGTCAGAAATCCTTTGCCTTTTTGTAACTAGGGACTATTTTAAATAAAACTTCAAATTGCAGCCCTTGCATTTAGTCCTGCACAGGCTTGGCAGCTCTAGATCAGGGTGCAGATGCAGATGTGAAGGTAAAGCTCTGTTGTGTGCACATGGTGAGGTCAAGGCACGCAGGACTGCTCTGCACACACTCACTTTGGTTGTCTTTTCTCTGCAGCAATACTGGATGAGTGTGTAAAAGAGGAAAGATGATGTACTTGGAGCAGCCGTATGAGTGCATCTGTTCCTTCTTCTCTTGAAAATGCATTCCCAAGGAACCCAGGAGAAATGAGTAGCTTCAAGGTCTGCACTGCTCCCATGCTGCAGTCAGTGCAGGAGGGACCTTTTGGTGGTGGCTGTTGGCCACGCAGTCCAGTGTGCACCTGGACTCTGGATTTCCCTCCGCAGAGTTGGAAGACGTTAACAGTGTTCGTGTGTGGCCCTTGGAACAAAATGTGCTCTCATTGCTGCCGCTGTGGTATCCTAGCCGGGCCTGGCAGGCTGGGATGGATGCTGGATAGATGCATCATACTTGCAGGGATGCTTGGTAAAGGCTTTTAGAAAGCATTTCCATGGAAGAAAGTTCTGTCCCATCATCTCTCCCCCCACCCCCAGTCACAAGCATCTTTGTATAGCCCTTCCCTGTCGCTGTTTTCCCATGGCAAGAAGTGCCTAGTTCAGAAAGCATCAGCCCCAAGGCCTTTGATCTTTTCTTTCTCAAGAGAAAAAAGATTAAAAAAAGACAAGAAGTTAAGGATTTGTGAGGGGGAACAGAACATGAATAGCAAATTCTACTGCGGAGGTCACCTCCCCCCGGCTTTCTTCCTGTGTGATCAGGAGGGCGCGGGGTGGGAAGGGTGCTGAGTGGGTCTATTGGGGAATCCAGGGAGGAGGGGAGTGAATTGGGGGCAGAGGAGTGGGGGTGGAGTGGCGAGCCCTTCAAAAGGAACAATGCTTGCAAGCTTCTGCATTGTTAGGCGGCCTTTTACAGAGAGTGCCATGAATACAGGTTATAAATTCTTTGGCCATTGAGAGAGCTCTCCAAACCTGACTCCATCCTGCACTAAACCAGGCCTGAGCCCTATCAGTTGCATAGCAATGAATTCATTTACATCTGGATAGTTAATCTCCAATTCACTTGACAGTTTATCTCACCCTTGGAAGAGCGAGCAACTCCTGTTCTATTGTGTTGAAGCAAGTCTATGATCATCAGCTAGGCTAGCACCTCTTTTTTGTGCATAGCAAAGATAAGAAGGGTGGGTGTTGATATCTAGCTTATGAAACACACAGATATTACCCGAAGCTGCATCATTCTGCTTTGCTTTCGCTTGACATCGTCCCGATTTTTACCCTTTGCCTCTTCAGTGAGGAAATGCCATCTGACCATATCCCTCCCAGTTACTGACGCAGGATGCTACAACTGAAGCGCTGCTTTTCCAGTACAGATGGCGTAGATGGATGATTTGCACAAGCCAGAACTATTTAGTTTGTTCTCTGAGGTCCCCTCATTTTGCAGTTTTTTATCTCTGGATATTTTGCTCAGCTCCCTCAGGGAGGAAGCGCTGCTCTTCTCCAGCTTGGCTCAGCAGAGCATCTTCAGTGAATGCCAGTGGCAGTGCCCTGCAGCTGCTTCGCAGGAAGCTGCTGAGAAGCCTAGGATGTCCACGGGGATGGGAGAGGCGTCATTCACCCAAAACCCTAGCGAGATGAGGCAAAACCTACTTCTGAGCCAAACCCTTTGCAGCAGCACTGATTTGGTCCATTGTGACTGGGGAAATAATTACAACTGTACACATCCAAGTGGGCAGTGAGGTAGAAGAGAGAACTCACTGCTTTCATGTGGAGGTGAGAACAGAGCCTGTTTTGATGGATAGACCGACTTTCTGTTCGTGTTAGGAAAGTGGATCAGGAAAGGAGACATTGGAGGTCAGAGGACAAAGTTAAGCGTGAGAATTCCTTGATTTATTCGTATTTTTAAGTCTCCAACGTTAATTTCCTGCACTCAGTATTTGTTCATATTTGATGTGGTTTGGACATGATCTGTAGAAAGGCCACTCTAATTAAAATATCCCTCTTCTTTTATCTAGAGTGGCTGCAAATCTTTAACTGGTCCTTTTAACACACGGTACGCTTATTTCTGCTCTGGTCACAAGAATTATGTCTGAAAAGCTGTCTGAAATGTTTAGTGTGGTTAATGCTAAACAGTGAAAAATAGTGAAGTACAGTAAAAAATGATGTGATTTAAAAAATAATAATAATTTGAGGAGGGAAAGCAACTTTGGCTTTTCCTTTTTGTAAGCACTGAAAGAATCTTTGGTTTGTCTGCAACCAGGAAGGCTAGAAACATTTCCTCTTCCAGTGAAAGCTCAAAATGTCACTGATTGCAGCAGCCAGCAGCTGGAGCTGGAAGCATGACTCCAAATCTCCAAAGACTGGTAACAGCTCCTGCCCATCTCTCCATCTCATCTCGCCTCTCCTGGGGAGGACTGGGCGTGAGGAGACCCCGTTCATGAAGAGCAGCTTTGGACTGTCCAAGCAGTATGTCTTGGATGGGACTGTCCCCGTATTACTTGTTCGTGATCTCTAACTGTATTGTTTTTAATTTTGGAAGATTTGGCTCAACAATGTGGCTGTCACTTGTTGCTGGTCTTCCTTCAGACTGAGACTGGAGAGACTGATGCTACTCAGGCACATCTACGAGTCGTGTTTGTTTTCTTTCCGTGTTGTTCTGAGGAAGCCAGTGAGAAACCGGCAACTTAACCAGCCTGCAGTGTATCCCGGGTGTGAAATATAATGGGGCTGGTATTGCCTTCCTGAGTAGCACTGTTACTAGCATCGTAATAGTGATATGGTGAGTGCTGTACAAACACAGAGCAAAAAGACAAACCCCACAGAATTTATTTTGTAGATATAAAGAGGGAGACAGAAGGGAGAGTACGAGGAGAGCAGGCCGGTCAGCAGGCTGCAGAGGTCCTGACCTCCTGAGATGGGGAGAACATAAATATGTTCTTCTTTAATGGTAGCAGGCAGCTGAATGTCACAAAAAGATATGAATGGGTCGGAAGCGAAGTTGGCCCCTCCAGACTGAGCGAGAAGTGATAGGTGTGAGTGGGACAGGCCAGACAGGCAGCTGTGCTGGATCTGAGAGTGAGAGGAAAGTTGGGGACAGGGCGCACAGAGGGGCAAGGTGGCCGTGCCGTGGGTGGGAAATGGCCATTGCGGTAACGCTCCAGTGAATGAGTGGGACAAAATGGCGTTGGCCAAGACTGGAAGAAAAGATGCGGCAGCAGCTGGGGGGAGGCAGCGAAAGCCTTGCAGAGCTGCCTGCCAGAGTGCCGGGCATAGGGACAGCTCGCAACCCTGCGCTGGCGTACGGCAAAAAAACGCAGCTGACAGGGCACCGTGAGCTTGTTCTGATCTCCTTCAGCCTCTCATGGTGCTTGTTCCAGGGCAGATGATGGAGCTTCACCCTCACCCACGGCTGTCCGTGGCATGGCCTGAAACACGGCCTCTCCTCACCTGGAGCTAGCAGCCTGCCAGGGTTTCTGAGCAGCCCTGGAAAATAAGCATGTGCTTTGCAGAGTATTATTCTCTGAGTTGTGATTGCAGATATCCTTGTTTGAAGCAGCGGTGCTCTCCAAAAGGAGCGGGTGGGAGCTGGGACATAGGAATGCAGTGGCACTTCCCTCCATCCTCTCCTCACTCAGCAGTACCAAGGGCTGCAGAGGACAGTGCAAAGCTGAACCACACCAAGGCAAACCAAAACAGAGAAAAATCATTTAGTGTTGGAGAAAATGTCTCCACAGTTTCTGATAAAGGGGACCAAAACTGCTTGTTGGTTGGGAAAGGCCAAGAGCAGCTTGGTCTCAACCCCAGAGGTGGTGGAGAGAAACAAGATGATAGTGGGGCAGTTCTCTGGAAATAACAGCAGGGGTGTTATTTTGAGGGCTAAGAGTATTATTTGTGTGTGCGTATGTGTGTTAAGAATGGCATTGCATGAAGTTTTCCGGGAGTATTCTGAGGGTATGCTGAGAAATGTTCCTTTGCAAAGGCACTGTAAAGTAGACATACCCAAGCTAGCTCTGAATGTGCTGGATCAGTCCAGCTCCAGCAGTGTTAGCATCTCTCCTGGTGATGTCTTGCGGGATACTCCTATGTATGGCATGGAAAATTTACAGATCCCAGTTTTCCTACACAAACCAAACTGCAGAATCCAGGCTTAGGCTGTGTCTGGGTGTGAGGGACATCTCTGCAGGCATGGGTCAGGCTGGCTGGGCTTGCCCTCAGCCTTCTGCCCATGTCTGGGGAGGACTGCACTCCTACACTGGTGACCACAGGGTTGAATGACTCCTTTGCCTTTGCAACGTGTGGACATGCATTTTTAGTTATTAAATGCTAACATTTTTATTTGCCAGCACAATTTTCCAGCTCCATTTACTCCTCGCTCTTTCTTTTCTTGGGATGTTGCTGTGAAACGTGCAAAGCCCAGCAGACTGGAGCTTGTTTCCAGGACCAGCTTGTAGCAATTTGACCACGGAGCATGGCAGGCTGCTGCCCATGGGGACTGCAGCTCCCCGACATGCTCAAAGGAGAAAGCTTGTGCACACCACCAGCGTCACGCCTCGTCCTGGGGAGAAGGGTACTTGCTGTTTGTGTGATGGCGGAAGTGTAACAATGTTTTAAAAGCATTCGTTAATTAGTGTTGGTAATCTGGAGACTTTCTCCGGCTTAGAAACCTCCTGAGGTTTGCACTCCCTCTCCTCCCCAGCAGCTGAGGATGAGCACGGCTCTGCCTCCCCGCCAGGTGAAGCCATCCCGGCTGTGACGGCGCGCGCCCAGCCCACGATGTGCTGCACGCTCAGTGCCAGCCAGCCAGCCTGCTCCATCCCGCCTTCCAGATGCACTTCTATTCACCGTTTCATTTCTGATATTGCTCAATAAATTAAGCTGAGTCCCGTGGTGCACCCGGCGGGTGTTGCCGTGCTGACAGCTGGAGGCCAGGTGCCGGTTGTAGCTGGAAGCATCAAGGCAGTAGGAGCTTGGCATAAGAGGACACAAAGCGGAATTTGCCTTTTTACAGTGAGTTTATATTTGGATTTGAAAAGGACCGTTTTACCCCAAATTGGCCATTTCCCATACTTTGGTTTACCTGACCTGTGTAAAGGCATTTTCCCTTGTTGTGCCATGGTTTTCCTGCTGCTGGAAACCCTGTTTCTGTTTCTTCTTTTGAGCCCCCAGTGGGGATGGCAGAGTCCTTGCAAGTTTTAAGCATTCGCTGTTAACAGCTATGGGCATTTCTCTCTTTTCTTCTGCTTCATGAGAGAAGAAGGTAGGAATATGTTTGTGATGGGAATGACACACTGCTGCTGAGGAACAGCACACGGAGAGGTAATGACTGAGCGCTGGAACAGATCCAGTACCAGCGTGGTGCATCCTCCCACCCTTGCAGTCTGTAGCCCAGGACTGTGAATGCCGTTCCAGTGTGCGATAGCAGTAGGAGGACTTATCCAAGCAGAATTAAGTTATTGACCTTAAAATCTATGGAGAGATTCAGAGTTTGGTGAATAAATTAATGGATGTGAAAAAGCAGCATTCTGTTTCAAAGCACTAAAAAGGCTTTTTTTTTCTACAGAAAATGGACAGGGTTGTGGTTTCTTACATTTCTTTTTTGTGCTCATGTGGAAGACTGATAAGGAATCATTCCTTCCCGGAGCATTAATCCTGCGCTGCCATCACAACTCCTCCTCTAAGTGTTTAAGTGCATTTTTTCTTGTTCCTTGGTGTAGGAGCAAATTGCTGTTTCTTGTGTTAGTGTCTACTGACCCACAGCCATCTCTCCACATGAAAGATGTTTTCTATCTATCTTATCTGGTCTGTGGTTTTTGTTTTTAAAACAGCCTAACACAACTTTATTTTATTTTACTTTTATGTATGTGTTTAAATAAAAATAAATTATAATAAATAGCATTAATATAAATATTATGGTTAAGATTTAAACTAAACAAAATTAGGGTGTTCAAAGCCATGTTTTCCATAGCAGCTAATGAAACCCTTTCTGCTTTGTTTCGTGGTGGTCTGTGAAGTGGGCTTGTGCACATTATGTGCATGGGGTGTAGACAGGATGGAGCAAGACTGCACTTGGCATATTTGGCATTTGGTCATTTGAAACTTCAGTCATAAAGTCTCACTAACTCAGTTGCATGGGTTTGAGTTACTTTTTTTTTTTCTAGTTAGAAAAGCAGAACAGTTCTTTCATTTCTTCTTTCGCTGAACCAGAGCTTGAGAGTGGGCTTGGGCAAGCGCAGGTGAGTTGGCACATGGACAGCTCTCGACGTGAAGAGCAGAACGATGTCATGGTTTACAAACTGTATTTCCTTGTGCAAGTGCAGGGATCAGTGTCTCGCTTAGGACTCTCCACGCCATGTCTGAAGGTTTAGGTCATGTTGTTTTTATAAGCAGGTTTTAGAATTTACAGATGCACACAGGACGCATCTGGAAAATGTCTTAATTAACTGATGATAAACATCACATTTTCATGCTCGGCTATCTGAAAACCAGCCGTACGGGATTGCATGAAATGCTTTCGTAGAGGGATGTTTGCCGCTGTCTAAGTATGGGAATTACTGCCGAATTCACTCCCGAAAAACCAAGCCTCCACCTCTGGGGAGGTGTGAGCGTGCTGGAGGTGCCCCTCCTGCGCTGCGGGGCAGAAGTCTTCTGCTCTGCCATCTCCCTCACAGAGAGTGCAACTTCGTGTGAATATTTGTTATCTTCCATGATGAAAGCCAGATGAATAATTGCTGCTACTTATGCTATTGAACTTTCCTAAAGAAATTCTCCACTGGGTTAAGAACAAGCATGACAAATCTCAACCCAAAGGACTTGGGGAAGGCCAAGGTGTTAACTTATAAGCCATGAAAAACGAAAGCTCTTCATGGACAATGGCTTCACACCGTGACACTTCGCACCCACTGGCTGATGCTTCAGCCTGCGTGTTCGGTGCTGCGAAGAGAAAACGGGGAGCGTGTCCATGCCTTCAGCGAGCAAGGTCATTGCCCCACAGGGGCTGGTTGCAGCCCAACGCCCCGTTTGCTGACGGCAGATCTGGCGGGCAGTTGTCAAATAGCGTCGCTTTGCTTTGGGCAGAGTGGCCCGGGTGATCTGCAGACAGGAATCAAGCGCTCGGGCACTTTGGGGAGAGTGGGAGGGCCAGGGCGAGCAAAGGGCAGCACATTGCTCGTGGGGCTGCGGGCTCTGGGTCTGGGCAAATCTCTCAGCCACTCTTTGGTGGCCATCTGAGCTTTGGGGGCTCCTGCCCATTGTTGGAGACCTGCAGACCTCAGAGGAGAGCAGCCAGGAGCACTGGGAATACCGGCGGTGCCCCACAGAGCTGTCCATGGAGCCCCCTCTCCTCTCCCGAGCACTGTCCTGGGGGATCGCAGTCAGTGCAGGCAGGGTGGAGGTGGGTCTGCCGTGGGGTGGCAGTGGAAGGAGGTGCAGACATGAGCTTTTGTCCCTCCTGTCCATCATGGCGTGCCCCTGGTCCTTGGCACTGCCCTGACAGCTGCAGTGTCTGGTGCCCTGCTCCGATGCCACAATCTCACAGCCAGCGCAGGGCTCTGTTCGCATCTCCTGTCTGGTGGTGGTGGTGGTGATGACATGGTGTAACTCTCCCACAAAGCTGCTGACCACGGTGTGAGGCCATCATTTCTGCGTGTTTCTCTGCAGAGGTCAAAGAGCTGCAATTCCCTGGGGGGCTGGAGGGGCCCCGACCCCGCATCAGGCAGGGCAAGGTGAGCCCACCCCGTGCCTCCAGTCCTGGTCCGCATGTGGGCCGGGAAGGGTTAAGAGAAGGGTGTGGGGACAGGGACCGATCTGCCGGTTCAGGTGGCACTGGGAGCGCTACCTGCGAGCGTGATCCCTGTGTGCCAAAAGTGGGGGCCAGAGGCATTATTTAAACCTCGGAGGAATATATAAAGAAAAGCGTTTTCTTCTTGAACTAATGCAAAAAACAAAGAGCTCATTTCAATGCTTGCCTCCTCTTTCAAACTGGACGGGATCCTGGATTTTTTAAAAGAAAACAAAGCATATTTCAAATACAGGCATTCTTTTATTCCTTTTTTTTCCCCCCTCCAGTTGCTTTCTGCTTGCTGACAGAGATCTCGGAGCCCTGGGGAAGGTACATCTGCCAATGATAATCTCAGCGCTTCGGGAAGCCGGGAGCAGCGGAGCTCCGGGCGGCGTGGGGGAGCTCTGCCCCCTCCCTGCTGCTGCTGCAGCCTGGCCAGGAGCAGTCCAAGCCCTTGTGGCAGGGGCCGTGCCCTGGTCCCCCAGATGAGAGTGTCATCTGGGCCAGAATAGGAAAAAACAGCTTTAGGCTGGATGCACAAGCTGTCCCCAAATCCTGTTTCATACAACAACTTCAGATGCTCTAGGCACACCTGATGCTGCATTCGTTAAAGACTCGGTTCTCAGCAGTTGCACCCACCTTTGCATGCTTATGGATAGTGTCGGACAGCCCCCACTTTTAGTTGTGGAGATCCTGAGGCAGTGCAATGATCCATCCCGTGGCCTGTAGGAGCATCGTGGCCAAGCTTCGGTTTCCAGAGATAGACTGGGACACACCGGGTGCAGAAGGGATGTGTTAGGGCTGTGCTGTGGTGTTAGCTTGATGTTAACCTCTGGATGAGAAGCTTGACAACTGGCAGAAGCCAGAACCTTAGCAGTGCCCTCCTGTGCCTTATCAGGGGGAAATAAATCTTGACTGATTAGTTTTTTTTTAAATGAGAATTCTCAGCAAATAAATGAGCTGCCTGTGCAGTGATAATAGCCTGCTTGGAAAGTGAGTCTGTGGAGTGTATACGTTGCTGGAAGTCATCAAAACCATCTTATCCCGTGGAGTCTCCTGTGCTGAGCATATGTTTACAATACCGGACAGAAAAAGGAATTTTTCAATGGATATTTTCTGATAACTTTTTTAGCCAAGCAGCAGTGTAATTAGGGCCTGTCTGCGTGGGGCCAGGGTGTCTTTGCTGGCTGTGGAGACCTTCTCTCCATTCCTTTCTTACTATTTTGATACATCTCGCTCCAGTTTAAATTGTTGTGCTGAGATTTGAAGGACCCTGAGCACCCCATTAATGGTTTGCCAGTGGCCCTAAGGGACCGTCAGGGAGGACAAGCTGATGCCCAGGGGATGAGCACACTGCTCTGCCCCTCTTCACACTGCTTCAGTGGTGGCAAGGATGCAAATTCTTCCACTAACTGAAGCTTCTGACAGTATTTCTTGCTGTGATTTAGCATTGTTGTTTTTATGCACTATTTTTTGCTTAACAAGTTTTTCTAAATAATTCTGACTAGAATAATCACTAGTTCTAAGCTGGAGTAAGAGCAACCATTCCAAGGATGGTCATAAATATTTGATCACAGTTCATGATGCTGTTCGTTTCCCCCAGTCTTCGCCTCTCTCCTTCCTATCCTGCTGTCTTCTCACCCATAAAGATCCCTTTGTATAGTTCCTGCTAAAAGTCAGTGCTGGAAAATTGACCAATTTCCTGCATGCTGACTGTTTTGTGGATTCATTGTGCTCACGCTCATCTCCCTTGCTGTGTGTTGAGATCGTCCCTACTGGGGAAGAGCAGTAGCTGGACCCAGCCGTGTCTGCAGGTCAGCTCTTGAAAAGTGCTGTGCAAAAGCCAGAGCTGCAAATGCAGTGTGCTGGCAGAGCATGCTATTGTAATAACTCCTTCAGTAGGAAAGGAAACGTGTGCTCCGCTGAGTGATGCTGAGACCATACTTCAGGGAGAGCGTTAGAAAAAAATCTAGAGGTGATTCAGATCAGATGGCTGGGTCCAGCATTAGGTAACCATGGAAAAAATGCAAATTGAACTTGAAGCCCAATCTCCCGATTGTTTGTGTGTGAAATCTCTTGGCATCTCACATCTCCTTTCTGAAAAGCTGGTATTTTTAGATTTACAACAGATTATTTTTGATGCTGGAGGCCTTAAAACTGTTCTGACATGAACCCAAGCTATGCTGCTATCTTAAAAAATGAAGTTTTACTTAAATGAGAACTGAAACTTATTGAACTATACTTCAATTACAGTATAGCAGAGCACTTTAACATGTGCGTGGAAACAAGCCTGGGAGGAAGGGGAAAAAACCTGAAAACGGCTCAGAAACTGGAGCTGTTCAGAGGCACTGCATTGGTTACCCCTGTCTGGAGCTGTACCCTGGAGAAATCAGCTTTGCATGCGAGGCGATCACAGTCCAGCTGTGAAACCCAGCTGAAATGTAAACTTCTCTTAAGTGTTCACGGGAGGCTTGCATCTGTATCTGTGCCTGATTAGCTAGAATTGTGCAACTGCAGTCATTTTTGTTGCCAGTTCTTTCCTCCTTACCTTGACCCATGGCTTCACTCATTTCTCGTGCTGTTTTGTCTTTGGCTTGAGACCATCATCCCTTGTGTGCGTTCAGCAGCAGGCGCAGCGAGACCCTCGCTTTGTGGTCTCCAGCAGCACTACGATACGCAGCTGCATGATGTTTCTGATTCCAGCGGGCTTTCGCGTGCAGAGACAGCTCACCTGGAGCGGGGAAGGACAGACCCAGGACTGGAGGTGGTCGTGCGCACAGACTTTCTGTAATAGGATTTTCACGATGATTTGCTTCCCCTGTCATGTTGTTTCAAATTCCTCACAAGCCATACTTTTCACAGTCTGGATTTTCTCTCATGAATTTCTCAAGGGGCTATCTGGAGGGGAAACTATTTCTCACCATAACAAACAACCAAAGCCTTCATCGTTAAAAAATAAAGCACTAACATGGCCCTACAATGGAACCCTTTGTCAAGTCACATCTGTTTAGATCACCAGAAATGATAAGCCTTTACTTTTGAAAGTAACTTTCTTTTATCAAAATAGGAAAGAGGACTGCAAAACATTCAGAAAAAAATCTGCATGAAACCTAAGGCATGTGACAGTAGTACTCTGTTTTACATAGAAAAATGAGATTAAATTGCCTATATATACAAATACTGGACTTACGCTCTTCTAGCACAAGTTAGGGATGGCTCTGTAGCACAGCTTGCTGCTGTGTTAATATAAAACCAGTGTGAGCAAAAAATCTGACCTGCTGGATACCAAAGCTCTAAGTTCAGTGCTAATCGAAATCGCATTGTTTTTTAGCCCCAAAGTTTCAAATCTGTTTCCCAGAATTTGTCTGCCAGTGATTGCCAAATTGCAGAGCAAGTCTATTCACATGGGCAATGAGGTCCAATACTATGTGAGGTGTATTTGATCATTTGAGTTAAATAATCCTCAGACATTTGCCCCCAAGTAATAAAAGTGCATGCACACCCAAGAGAAAGTTACAAGTGCTGTTATCCCCGCGTGAGACCCGTCTGCAATTACACAGAGGTCTCAGATAGGGTATGCTGATGCCGCAGCAGGAGCAGCTGCCCAGAAACCTGCTGCCTAAGGCCTCGCGCTCGCTATTTGCCAGCGATGCTTCTCTTTCTCTTTACGGTGTGAGCTGCCTTTCTGCAGGTGAGGAGCTGCTAACCACCACCACGGCAACAACACATCTCGGCTTCGTCCTTGGCACTTGCCCAGATCAATTCTCTCCTTTGGAAGTGAAGCTTCCCCTGAAACAAGGGCAAGGTGTGGCAAGGCAGTGAGCTTCAGGACAGAAGGCGCTGCGGAAAGCCCGGAGGCACCGAGGTTTGGGGGAATTGAGATGAGCTTGGTGGGAGCCATGGCGCTTTAGGAAATGGGGCAAGCTGGGTCTGGGTTGTTAAGATGGAAATATCTTGTGGAAAGTCCTGCTCTCTCTGAGGTCACATCAGTCTTGCTACTGGCCGTAGTGGAAAAAGGAACAAATCCCTGGTTTCGACCGAGCCAGCTGAAACAAAGACTGTGCTCATCCTGTTTCACCTACAGCTCTTAAACCATCGTTGCTGCATTGCCACAGAAAGTTTCCCTAGTGGTTAACTGAAATGTCGCAAGCCTCAAATCTGATGTGAAGCTGGAAATAAACTCTAAATTCGCCTACGCTCAGAACTGAAGACCATGTGTTCGTGTTAGGCATCTTCCTTAGATTAAAAAAGGGAGAAAAAGAGGCAAATTTGTCTTGATGGAACATTTTTCCCTTTAGAAGGTCCTTCAAAGCCTTTTCAGAGGCACCGTCAGTAAAGATGAATTGCAAATCATTACTGTGCATCCAGTAAAGGGAATGGTTGTAGAAATTCCACTAATTACATGTAATTGGTTTTGAAATTAAGTGATCTGGCATATCAGTGAGTGACTCTGAGAAGGATTATTGGCTAAGAAAAAGGAGCAGCTTGTTGGAAGGAGATAGATACATGGAAATAATTACAGCAGTGGTTAGTTTCAAGAATTATGATACCAGAAAAAATTAGGCCAGTTTAGATCAATGCATGTGGACGGTTTCCCAGTTAACTCCTGCACAGCAGTACTGAGTTCTGGCAGCTCTAGAGTGACAGGCATACCTTCAGCTTCTTTAGGGGAAAAGGCTGAGCAGCGTGTGCTGAGGCAAGGTTGTCAGGTGTCAATCCTCCGTATTTTCAATGTTAAGTGGTACAAAGCAGAGCTGCTTTTTCACCATCCTTTCCCCAAGCATCTGATTCTGTCAAGTGATTTTATTCATTCATAAATGCTCTCTGGACTGCACGGTCATGCCAAATATGCAACTGTCTGGGTAAAAATGTGCAAACAAGGTGTGCCTGATTCCTGCATATAGTTACCGTAACAAGTGCAAACATGCAGCAGGAATTTGAATACACGAATGAACAGACATCTAGATTAGCAAAGAATTTCTGAATGCAGAGACCTGATTTGAGCAACAAGTCATGACATCTGTACGTGTAAATTATGTGTGCCATTGTACATGGATTTTGAAACTCTGTTTCTAAGGAATATAGGTATTTCTATGACCACAAAGCTTATCTGAGTTCCCCTTTTTAACCATAGTGATGAGATCACTGGAAAAAGAGTTACCCACTGCTCATCACCCTTCCTTATTTTGAATGCCCATGTGTTAAACATCATGCAGTGCATAGTTCAGAGCTTGGATATCTAGGGAAAACAAGATCCAGAGGTGGAGAAGAAAGAATAAGGGGACTCACAAACTGTGGAGCAGTGGTGGGAACAGAAGGGTTCCTTGCATGCCAATCACAAAGAGATGGAAAAAATACAGACTCCAGCTCCTTAGCTCCAGGAGCCCACAGCCTTGAGGGATGAAGGTGGTCAGTCCAGGAAGGACTCTTCTGTCCTCTCCACGTCACCTAGACCCTTGCCACTGTTGTCAGCAGCAGCAAGATGGGAGCCTAAAGCAGCACGGCATCGTGGAGATCTCTGCTTGCCGGCCTCTGTCCACTCAGTCCCTGGGGGTCTGTGTCAGGGATTCCTCTTCTAGGGTTGTTGCATTTTTAACCATAGCGGTACGTGCGTCCTTCCCCGTGCTCTTCCTTTAAAAAAAGACAGAGGGCAAGAAAGGACATTGTGACACCTGAGCTGCTGCTGGCCTGCAAACTCATCTGTTACGGGGAGCATCGGCACTTACCGCTTTCAGACTCTGCCACTTCTAAATGCCGTTTAAAAATACCTGCTGAGTCTCGCTGGACTCGGTCACAAGGGCGGGCGGTTTGAGGCCAGATGCCGGCTGAGAGCCTGCCCTTGCTGAGCGTTTGCTGTTCAGCCGTTGTTTGGGCTCCTGGCTGGGGGCGTGTAGCATCAGTGCTGGCCGTGCTCCTCAGCTCCGCTCTAGCAGCAGTCGCTGTTTCTGTTATTACTGTGCTGTGCTGAAGAGGAAATACTGTTGCCTTTTTTGGAGCTTTTAAAGGCTCTTATTTTTCAAAATCTCTTTTAGAAACCTAGCTTGGAAAATGGTGGTTAGCAGATGCTCGCTGCCACCAGACAGCTGAAGCAATGAAACAAAGGCAAACTATGCTTAGCTGCATAAAACATGCAAAAAATTTCAAAAAAAAAAAAAAGACGTGGAGTGCAAATCATTTTTCTTTTTGCAGGGTTACATGCAACTCAACTGAGTTTGCTGGCTTGGTTTACCGCATCAGTCAACAAATAGTTGTGTCAGCATAAACATGGGAGCAGTGCGTGCAGGGCTGGGTGGATGAACACCCCGAGCTGGCAAGAAAAGGGTACGAGGGCTGACATGGATGTGGGCCTCCAGGGAGCAGAGCACCCTTGGGAGCAAAACCGATAACTTCTCCAATATTCCCTTTTCTCTTGACACTTTGCTCTTGTAGCAAAAAAGGTTGGGAACACTGAGTGTGACCCTACCATAACTAAGCTGCATTGCAGATACCTGGAAATGATGAATGCATCTGTGTAGCTGTACTTTATTTCTCACTTTTATATTTTTTCTTGATTCTTTTCATGCATTTATGGATGCTCGTTGTCTCTTATGTCCCTGTCCACTCTCAGTCCCCGGTGAGCGTAGGTGTCAGTGCAAACTGGGGCACTGTGCCAAAGCAGAGGTGTTGAAGTCCCCCCCTGCTTGCTTCAGGGGCACCCCGTGTGCAGCATTGGTACACGGACAGCATCCTTCCTGCATCCGTGGCTGGAGTGGCACATCAGCAGGTGTGAACAGGGTCGTATGCACACCGTGTTCTGGGGATTGTCGTTCTCGTGCTCCTGAAGTGCCGTACAGCTCTCGCCACCACGACAGCAGTGCAGGGTAAAATCCCTGTAGTGCCGGTAAGCCCATGCAGCGTTAAAACGACGTGGTGGTCTCGTCACCGCGCAGAAGACCACTGCAGAGACCCGTGCCTTCCCAAGGCTGCGAGCCTGCGCCAGCAGCGCCTTGGCTGCAGCCCGGCGCGGCACGCGCTCTGCGCCGGCAGCCCTGCCAGTTCTGCAAAATGTCTGTTTTGTTCTTATTATTCGCATCAGAACTCATAAAAGAACTCGTCCTCAGAACCAGTAGCCAAATTTCTTGCCTGTTTACATCTCATGTTAGAGGCTGGGTAATTTGGGGAGATTAGGGCAGTAAACAGAGCTGTAAACAGAATAAACCTGGATAACATTGCAAAGGGCAGCCCTCTTAAATGTTGTTCTTAGTGTCGGTGTAATTTGTGTGTGGTTTCATTTAGTTTATAAAGCCAGCACGGCGATTGGATACACTGGATGAGATAATTGGAAAATGCCTTACTCACCGGGATGTCTTAAAGGTTTAACCATGAGCTTAAACTCGCTTGTAACTCCAGCCGGTGCTGAGGCCTGGGCGTTAAGCCTGCGCGTAGCCAGGGCTGTTGCTCCGGCGGAGGAGCAGAATTAACTTCTTCCTGCCCTGGCCAGGCGCAGGGAGGGCCCGTGTCCGCGCAGACCTGTCGGCAGCCCTGCCTGGGAGCTGCCGTGGCCAGGAAGTCACGGTGTGCTTCTCAGGCTATTTTTGAAGCTAGACATGCAAGTGTAACCAACTCTTCAGCATTTTCCCACATCTTTCATGTGACACAGGACTGTGCCCAGTCATAGGACTCTGTCCTTAGGACTTAGTGAATTGTCACAGTTTCACTTCCCCGGTGTTTTTTTTGTTCCTTTTTGGAGGCAGCAGAGTTGGTTCCCTTTGCTGCCCTGATAGCTGCCTGAGGAACCGCATGGTAGGGCTCCTTTCCAAAAAGTGACTGTCCTTGGAGGATTCTCTCCAGTTTGGGACAGTTTCTGCAGGCAGGTAGTGTCCTTCTCATTCTCTCTGGATTTGTTTCACACCAACTGTTCAGTGTCTTCAAATACAGAACCAACTCTTGGGGCAAAAAAGGAGCTTTGCAGGTTGCTTTATGTATAATTCTAACCATGGTTAGCCACTTACCTCAATGCAGTTTAGATCAACATTTAAAGACAGTGAAATGTACAGCAATTCACATCTTTATATTGAAACGGTTACAGAAAACCAAAACCTAGCTACTACATGCACCCGTTGCCTATCCACAGCTTTTGGATTTCTCAGTACCCAGTCTCCTTCAGGTCTTTACCCCTCTTGCTGTGTGAAGGACACAGCCAGGGGAAACTGCACAGCAAATATATCCAGAGAGATTGGCTACACGGAAAATGCTTTGATTATGCATACAAAACCCGAACTATGGAGGGAGGTGCAGGTTCTGTGATCTGCTTCAGCTGCAGCCATTCTAGGGATGGCTGTGACACTAGTCGTTAAAAATGCTCAAACAGCTATATGATTTTTAAGTTGGTGGTATTCCTTTAATTCTAACATAGTACTAGAATGTTAATTAAGAAAGCATACCAAAATGAAATGCTCCTTAGAGAACCAAGAACCTGTCATTTGTGTGAAAACCCTGGATTATAAACTGCTTCTTCTACTTTTGCTGCCAAATATGCAAAGTAAATTGCACAATTTCAGGGATGCAGTTGAGCTGCTTTATGTTTTTCTTTCTCCAACTGAGAAGAAACATTTTCTTCAATCTGAGAGGGAGTCATTTGATTTTCTTGCAGTGGAACACGTGGGCCCTCATCAACAACAATACAATAACTTTTCCACCATTTCTTATCTCAGTTTATCATGTGGTTGTGATTTTTCTAAGAAAAAGATTGTTTGTTTGCTTTGTTTGCTATAATTTCTGAGTTATTTTTCATAGTAGAATTTAGCAAGAAAAGTAGCAATGACAGTTGTGTGTTGTATGGAGGCACTGGATCTTTTTCCCATCCATGTTTAGTCATGAGAATGTTCTCAGCAAGTGGGACTGTTCTTTTCCTTAGTTGTCAAATCATAGAATCATAGAATATCCGAGTGGAATGGACCCACTAGGATCATCAAGTCCAACTCCTGGGTCCCCATAGGACTACCCCAAAAATCAGACCATATGTCTGAGAGTGTAGTCCAAACGCTTCTTGAACTCCGTCAGGTTCGGTGCTGTGACCACTGCCCTGGGGAGCCTGTTCCAGTGCCCGACCACCCTCTCAGTGAAGAATACCCAAATCCTTTTACTTGAGCTTCATCTGTAGATTGCACAATCAATTATTGCTTTATGACAGAAGCTGTGATGCCTTCTTATCAGTTTTTTAGCACTCTTTTTTTTTTATTTGCAAGATTATAAAATGCTGGTTCATGCTTCACCAATGTTGTAGTATACCCCAGGAGAAAGAGATGGGGATCTTTTAGGAACCTACTTCAATAAATCCTCAAATTCATGTGGCTGCAGCTCAGTCATTAAGAATGGTTTACAAGTGCAATCTCTTCAATGGGAGGGGGAAGTTGGACATAAAGGTGTGAGCTGGTCTCAGCTGCAGGGATGGGAGACATCAGGTTGGCATACGACATGGGTATTTCATGGGAAATGTGTATTGTAGAAGGCTTCCAAAATGTCTTTAGAGCATTTAAAATCTGATAGGCTTAAAATCTGATAGCATATGTTAATTACATAAATCAGAATAGTTAGGGTGTTCGGTCATAGTCCTTTATGTGCAAATTGTGCTGATAGCTCAGTGGTCACCAAAAGTGTCCAACTCTTGTTCCACAGGTGGGACAGCCACTTTCCCATACACATTACCTCTCCAGACTTTGGTAACCTTTCCATTGTTTATCACTTTACTCTCTTTGTCTAAATTGTCACTTTGGATTTTTGTTTTGTTTTGTATTCCCAAAGTCACACCGGATGTTTTGGGGCCGTGCAGTATCAGCGAGTCCAAGGGTCTGCATTCGCTGCTGCGGGCACGGTTCTGGCCGCGGCGCCTGGCGCACTGCTTGGAGGAGCCGAACGCAGCCCCAGCAGCACAACCTGCCCCAACGGCATCTCAGCCCTGTAAAGATGTAAAACATTTGCCTGTTTTGCTGCTGCTGCTGCTGAACTCAGTATATTTGTCCCCAAAAGCATATAACAAGAAAAAGAGGAAAATTATGTAGATTCCTACAACAGCTGAGGTTAGAAGGGACCTCTGGAAGTCCCTGGGGTTTACACAGGTTTGATAGGTAGTTTGATCTGAGTACAGAAAGGGGCTGTGAGTGCTGACGTGGAATGGTTCTCTCTTGGGACCCATCTCAGGTCCTTTCAAAGTCAGCGCAGAGACTGCCTTTGACAGTGAGTGGCAGATCTGGGGTCCTTGTTCACGTCCCCAGCTTTGACTCCTAACAGTCACGCAGCTGGTGTAAGCTCCTGGTAGAGACACAGACACCTCCAGGGCCTCCTCCAGCAGTCCCGAGGCACGTGGGATATGAGAGACCTGCTGCAGGTCCTGTCTCAATCCACCAGCTTTTGGGAAAGCCTCTGTGACCCACTCAGCACTTTGAGAGACTTTCAGCTTGTCGAGGAGGTTAAGACGCCTGAAAACTTTTGCACTGAAACCAGTTCGTATTTTCTTTCTCATTTCAGAAAAAGTGTTTCTTAAGAGGGATTTTAGTCTGTGATAAAATAAACGACTTACGAGTTCATCACAGCTCTTGAGGATTTGCTGAGGCTCGGAGCCCTAGTGTTGTTTCGCAGTGAGGGTTTTCCTGCTCTTAGACTTCCTGCTGCACGGCTTGAGTGTGAGTGGAGAAGTGCTCAGCCAGCAGGATTTAAGCCCAGAAGCTGAAGGCATTAGGCTGTTACCATAATGTGGACTTACTTGCTCCCAAAATGGGTTTATAGACAAGAAGTTGGAAGTTTCCAGGAAATCCATGCAAAAAACAAAAAACAAAACAAAAAAAACAACAAAAAAAAACAGAGGGACAGCATCTGTCACACAGTGATGTGAGACTGCAGCAGTGGAAAGCAAGTAGATTGGACTTTCTAAGGCTCTTTCCTCCTGCAAAGAAAATCAGGGGTTAAAGTTAGTTGCAGTGCTTTTGCAGGCAGTATTCAGCCCCCACCACAAATGCTGGAAATTGAAAAGAAAATCCAGTGCAGAATGGCAAAAGCAATCTGTTGCGCTGATGTGCTGTGGATTTTTATGACCAAATATTTTTGCAGGGAGAAGCTTTTGCTTCCAGGGGAAAAATCTGAACAAGCGAAGACCTCTTGGCTGGTCAGCGCTCTCTCTGTGTGTTTGCTGCCCCGTGTCCCTGTGGCAGGCCTGCATCACGCTTCGCCCATCAGGTGCAACAACAGAGAGGCCACGGGCAGAGCTGGCCGCGCTGCACGGCACCGGGGTCGGTCACAGCGGGGCGTACGGGGCCGCCCGCCGCCACTGCAAGCTGCCTGGTGCAATGCTAGAGATTTGGGAGCCCGCACGGTCACAGCACAGGGTGCCCCGTGGCAGCATTTCTGGATCCAAAAGTGTTGTCTTCCTGCAGCCCCCTGTCTCTGCATGGTGAAAACTGAGGGATAAGCTACCCATCTGCGCATGAAGGCTTTATTCATAGCCCTTCCTAATCCAAAAATATGGGAACAACACAGAATCTTAACATGTTTGCATGTCTAGACCACCAGGCTAGGGATGTGTTAGAGCCAGGCTTATTTCCATTCAAGCTGGTGCCAACACCTCTCCTTGACTAATGCGGGACTGGAATTACCCCTCACCTCTCAAACACAATGGGGTCTGGCAGCAGCACGCAGCTGGGCACCTTATGGGCAGAGCAGGGCATTGAATCCCGCTGCATCACCAAAGGCTGCCCTTGAAAACCTGCCCTCGCCAACAGCTAAATTTGGCAGTTCTGCATCTCAGCTAGGTGTCATTTTTTTGAGGATGTTCAATGGAGAGGGGAGATGAAATAATGTATTGTAAGACAGTGGCAGCTGCTCCGAGATGCTGTGGGGCTGCAGTGCTTGTAGTGGTGCTCCTGGTATCCAGAGCCCCGCTGCAGCTCTCTCTCACATAATCGTCTTGTAAAGCTGATGTTGAGTTCCTGACAGGCTCCTAATCCGTCCTGACATGCACACAGATGCTCAGCTGAGTGTCATTTCCTGTTCTGAGGAGCCCTGATTGTTCCTGACTGGCCCTTGGGTTTGAGCAATCAGTTTAATTTTTCTCTCTCATTTATTTCTTTGCCTAAGGGATCTGTGCTTCAAGCCCCTTCTGTAAATCTCCTTATCATACGGCATGCGGAATACACTCAGCAAGGGCAGGGGCTTTATTTACGAGCTGAACTCCTGCTAGGCTTCACGATGCTGTAGCTCAGGTTTGCTCTGGGTGCATTGCAGCTCCGGGCTCTGGTTACATGCACCCAGCTCACCCCACGCAGTTACTGTGGGTGGGAGGGCAGGGAGAGAGGCTCAGCTGTCCTTAGGAGGCGTAAAGGGCCCACTGTTGTCAAACCAGAGCAACGTTTAGGCTGAGTGAAGAGCAAGGTGCAGCTCCTTTCCAGGTTGCTTGCTCTTGCTTTCACGCCCAGGACAGCTCAGGGCACGCTGAGAGCAAAGCTGCAGCAGGAGCCCAGCGGCTGGGGCCAGCGCAGCGGGGCTGAAGCCGCAGCAGATGTCTCGGGACTGCTCCGTCTGCTCGCCGTTCAGAGGGGAACACTCCACTTGGAGTCCTTTCCAAAGCAATTTGAGGTTAATTAGCAACTTCTGGCTTCCCTATCTAGCTGTTCTGTTTATCTTTTGTCTGAGCGAGTTCTCTTCTCTTCCTGTTGTTGTTCCTTCTTCCTGAGCGAAGGGGGGGCCACGTGGACACCCGACCCCTCTGCGTTCGGGGGATTCGCTGGTCAGCGCAGGCTCTGCCGCCTCCTCCCCACTCCCAGATGCGCAGACTGGTCTTTGCGTTGTCAAATCTCTCTCCTTAACCTTTAATTTTGCTTTGTTTTGCTTTTGCATAAATGAGGGCCGTTGGAATGCAAGGCGATAGAGATGAGAACAGCGGTGCTGGGCTCAGTGGTTAGAAGAGAGCGCTTTGCTCGGTTGTGAGCCACCTTTGCCAGCTCGGTCTCAGCTCCCATTAGAAGCACAGACCTGGCGGCTGTGCTGGCCGGGACTGCTCCTTCACGACCCCCAGTACTGGGGTGCTGGGGCCCTTCGGCGCATCGCCGCAGCCCGTGGGTGTGTGTTGGAGCGGAGAGGTGACATCTGAGCTGCCCTCGGAGCCCAGCTGCTAATGCCGGTGGAAGGGATCCAAATACTAGCGCATGGGCTGGATGGAGCTCAGCCGTGGGGTAACCCCTGCTTTGCAGCGGGCATGCACCGGCCATAAACATAGGCCCCTGTGTTACTAATGCCCCCACCATAAATGTTTTATGTAACCTCATAAACTCCACGTAGCTGTAATCTTATAAAGCCCGTGGCCTTTGCTGGACTTGCATTTTAGGCAAGAGGCCTGGAAGAGCCGGGCCATCTGTGGTGGTAATGAGTTTCTCATCCTTTCAGAAAGAGAATAGTCCCTCAGTGGCCTTCCCCGTGCTGAAGGCTGCATGGGATTTTCCTAACTTGCATGAAAGCAGAGGATCGAGCAGTGCAGCAGGGAGACCCCGGAGTTAAACTACTGGATATGACCTTAAATTCATCTATCAAACTGCTGCCATTGTAGGACAGGTGAAACAACAGATACCAAGCATGGAAAAATCATCTGTATGCGGAATTATTTGTGCAATCTATAAACAGTGCCCAGATCTGTGCAAACCCAGAGGTGCTTCTGAACACAGCTGTTTGCTGTAGGTTGAATTAAGCTTTTCCCTCCCCTCTGGGACCATGAATGGCCTGAAGCTCCCTGCAGACTGGGTGGCAGAAGTTACCACAAATACCTGCTGGGGGCTGCTTCTGCAGGGACCGCTTCTTATCTCCTAACACTTCTGCCTCCATTTCTCCTTTTTGATCCCTTTTGAGTTCTCTACACGGAGGACTCCACTCCTCGTTCCCATCTCCCCGTTCTCTGCCATGGGGTACCCCAGCCCAGCAGTGATGGTTACGCCACGGAGGTCTCCTCCAGGCTCAGCTTTTCTGTCTCATGGGAGACCCCCGCTCCCTCTTGGCCCTCTCATCCTGGAAACCCTTCCTGCTCTCCTCCCGCTGTCCAGCGCAGCGTGCGGGCAGATGATTTCTGTTGCAGCTGTCGGACCGCAGCTGCGTCGCTGCACCTCGGGACGGCCGAACAGTAGCTCCCTGCATCCTGCGCGCTGCGCCCAGCCTGCTCCTGTCCCCTCCCCAGTGTGCCTGTGCGCAGGTGACGCTCCAGCCAGCTCACAGCCAGCAGGGACAGCCTAGGTCACGCTTCTCTCCTTTACACCGGGAATTTTAACACCAGCTCTGCCTGCACAAGTGAGTTAGGCAAGTCAAGCCATGGGTATGCTTCAGAGCGGTGTTTTTATTTCTCAGTGTGTGAAGCCTTCACCCCAGCCCTCAGGTTTAACCTTCGAGTGGTTCTGCTGCGTTTCAGGTCTCTTCCTTGCGTGCCTGTTGGCAGTGACCACTGCAGCACCTGTGCATGGCCCCTGTGGGAATACTCTCCATTCCTGCTCGGTCTTGGAGCACGTGCCCAGGAATTGCCTTCCCCCCAGGCCTAGAGTGTATTTGGGGTGGCAGCAGCATGGTAAAAAGATGATAAAGGAAGAGCAGTGTTGTGAAAAGGATTGTCCCTTCATGCAGGGACCAGCCAGAAAGCAATCTTGGAAATACCCGATGAGAGATGTGCGTGGATGTGCATCTCCTAGTATCAGATGGTTTGTTCCTGTAGCCAGTCATCTGGTCACACAGAAGAGAAGGCGTCTGTCTGGAAATCTCATTTTCACACTCCCACTGTCTGGGTTTTCAATTCAAATACTGCCCCAAACATACATCTGCTTTCCCTTCCTTTTTTTTGGCTTTTACTTCTTGCTTTTTTTTTTTTTTTCTCTGTTTGAAGTATTTTTCTGGACTAAGGTGGTCAGGAAGCAATAGCCAGCGTCCTTCGATTCCTGTGTGCGTGCTCTGCTCTGACGGACTCCCACCCTGACCCATGGTCCCGCAGCTGGCCCACGTGCTGCTTGTACAGATCCTGAACCATATCCACCTCTCTGCCAGGATGAACCCAGGATTTGAGTTTCAGCTTGTTGGTCCTTACCAAACCACTTTTCTCAGAAATCCAGGTCATGAGACACAAGTGTGAATGCTCTCCAGTTTTCCGAGCTCCTATTTCCCCCGGTAACCTCAGGCTTTCAGCGGCAGCAGCGCCCATCTGCCAGCCCTGCGTGCCACGGGCTCCCCGGGAGCTGGGGTCTCCCAGGGAAGAGCCACCGCACAGCCTCGCTGCTTTATTTGGTGAGTGGGTGGGAGACGACAGTGCTTGTTCTCCCGCTGCCAGCTCGGCTCTAGGAAGGCTGTGCTCTTCACACTGTGTCGAATGTGCTCCGATTTCAATGGGATTTCATTTCCACCAGTAATGGTTCACATGGTGCAGCCCAGCTTCTGGGCTCGGCCTCGCTCCCTGACAGAGAGGTTGTGTCCTGGAGAAACCAGCCAACTGCAAACAGTACGTGGGGCTGATATCATTGCAACCGATCTTGGCCCCATGCATGGGAGAAACGAGTCTTGGCAGAGAGCTGTGCTCTGCTCTGCTCTTTCCCTCCCGCCTGCGACGTGCTCCCGCAGGGCTGCGCCAGGACCCGCTCCCATTCCAGGTGGCTCCGGGGCTGGCCGAGACCCCCCCGTGCCCGCCCCCGGTCACCGCTGCAGCCCGTTAACTCTGATAACTGTGTGCAGGGCTCCCCTGCACCCCCAGACCTCACCAGAAATGCCCATGCACAAGCCAGGCTGGCGGCTTGTGGCCTTCCTAGGGAAGGGGCTGGAGGCTGGTGAGGCAGGATGCCACCTCCTGCGTTTGGGCTCTGCCTGTGCAGCCCTGCGCTGCACATCACAGCCTGGCTCTGCTGCCTCTGGTTGCTCTTCCCCTGCTGCAGGTCATTAGTGGGAGAGACCATGAGCCTCGCCATAGCCCCAGCCCATCTGCCAAGCATGGAAACCACTCTAACACCTTCTCAGTTGCACCCATTAACCATTAACGATGATAAAAGAGCTGCTAGGAGACCAGGTCTGAGAATTGTGGTGATGCATGGGGCAGGCCAGAGCCCTGTCCACCCTGCTGCCACTGGGTCTGCAGGAAGGTGGGAACATGCTCTGGAGACAGATAAGGAGTGGAGGACATGCAGGGTCAGGATCTGAATTTGGAGGTGACACATCTGCAGCTGCTCCTGATTGCGATGGTGTAACTCACGGCTGGGAAAATCCCTATTAATTGGTGGAAATTTGGATCAAGCGGATTAAGAAAGGGGATGGTAATGTGCCAAGATACGTCATTCATACTTTAAAGTATGCATTGGGCTAATAAGCACACAGTAGGAAAAGCACTTGACGGGTGGGGACCCATAAATCCTTCCAGCTTCACGTGCAAGACAGAACTCACAGACAGCCTGATCCTTGCCTTGCTTGTCTGCTTCTTGCCTTGCCTTCTGCTGCCTGCGGTGTCTCCAAGATAGACCTCCCCTTGGGGACAAAGTAAAGTAAATGCAGCAGCCAGAGCCTGGATGCCCGACTCGGGGCTGACTGTGGGCGAAGCTCACCCTTCCTTGGTGCATCATTGCTTCTCTGCTGAAATGTCTGTGCCTTTACTGCTGTGGGATCTCATGAATGTGTAAGCAGCTTGCTGCTACAAGACGCTGTCTCTGACCACAAATTGCGAGTATTTAGGCAGTCAAATTTGTTTCCGTTCCCATGCTGCTGTTGTAGTTATCTTGGTGCAGGTCAAAAGGCACGGCGCCGTGATTTGCAAAAAGCCCAATGACTTGACGTTTCGCTCTCGTTGGGAGGGCTGATAGCCCAGGCAGAGGTGTGGGGAAAATAAACAGAGCAAATCTGAGAGCAGAAAATGCAGGCTGGCCTCTGGCACACCAACCCCTCACCCTGCAGCTTCATCTAGCAACTGTTACCTATGATTAAGAGTCCGTATCAATCTCAATGTCATGAAAGTCACAGAGACCGTGAAATTCCCATGTTCGGTGTGGAAATACAGCATTTGATGCATTTTTGTTTGAAATGCGTTAAATCTGAGTTAGAGAGGCCGCGGGGAGCTCCCTGGGCCCTGTCAGCCAGGAGTAACCCAGTCGCGTCACCCCCCGGCCGAGCGGAGCGGACGGACTCACCACCATGCGTAACATTTTCTCCCCAGCTCATCCATGACAAACTGTAAAAATCAGAGGGATGTTTGCCATGGCCAGCCTGTGAAATCAGCCTCCTCTCTAGGAATGAGAAGCCTGCATAGCTGTGAGCCAGGGCTGCTCTGCCTGGTGCGGGTTCCCTGCCAGAGAGCAGCACCCCAGAGCAGGGTGCTGGAGCTGGGTGCTGGGGCAGGGTGGTGGGGTAGGGTGTCAGAGTTTGCCTGTGCAGTCTCCGGTGTGCAACGGGGATGGGGAAGCAGAGTGAAAGTAAGAGGCTGCAGTAGTTTGACCACTTCTCTGTTCACCTGGCACTTGCATACTGGGTGGGAAGGGGTTTAAGCAGTCAGGGGCTTTCTTTCATGAGCTGTGTTCAGCACGGGCTGTAAAGCTGCTCTTTGGGTGAGAGTCTCTGTTGGCAAGCATGATGTGTTTTAGCAGCCAGATAGCGCCGGGGATGTCCCCGATCATTCCAGCCGTCCCGTGGGATTCCTGCCTGCACCTGCAGATAAAGGGGAAGCAGTGAAGTCTTCTCTGCTGTGCCAAAGGAGCTGCTCGTGACTGCAGCCGGGCTCAGGGTCTGCCCTGGGTTTCGTACAGCTCTGCTGTTTGCAGCTACAGTTTCCCTAATGTGCTGATTGATAACTCTCTGGAGTGCATTTTCCCTTCCTGTCCACATATGTCCCGAACCCAGCTCTCCCTTTGACATTTCCCACTTGTGGAGCAAAGATTGGGGTTTGTCCGAAAAAGGGGCATGTCAGAGAGGCCAGAAGCGGCTCCCTCACTGAGCACGGTGGCCTGGCAGCGTTTGTTTGTGCGAGGTAGAGTTCTCACGCTCTAAATATACAATCTGCGATAAGGGAAGGGAAAAAGCCCAGCATGGAAATATTCCCTCTGTAAGAGAAATAATTTGCTGCTGCTAAAAATATATGTTCATATTATTCCTGCCTTGGTCTCTAGTTTGATGGGAGAGAGTGCACGCAGGCTGCCCTCAGGGGACTCGGCTCCGCTGCAAATACACGGCGCTCAGCAAGGCTGCGCGTCCGCTGGGGCCGGAGGATCCCGGGGGGGCTTGGGGCTCGGCATCTTCGCCCTGTTTTATCATCCCCATCTCTTTCTCAGGGCAGTAAAGCCGTGGTACAGGGTTACCCCGAAGGTCATAGGCAGTAACCTCTAAGCAGGTGCTGACAGTGGGAAAGGAAAGTGATCTGCGGCGTTCCCAGAGCAGCTGGGAGCCCCTTCCCAGCCCCGTCCACGCAGAGGCAGGAACGGCTTTGTTCGAGGGGGACGCACGCTCGGAGCGGTGGGATATGTGTAATCCCTTCCTGTCTCATCTGCGAGTGTCCCGGGCCCGGTGCTTCCTTCCCTGATTGCCGCTCCCGGGACCCCCGTTCCCATTCGCAGCGCTTCCGCGCCCCGCAGGCCAGCGCAGCGGCCGCCCCGCGGGGCAGCACCGGATTTCCCAGGGACTGCCCCAGCCGGAGACAAAGCCAGCCCGGCAGAGTCCCGTCCGCTCGCTTTTCCGCTGCTCTCCAGTACGGAATGAGAAGTGAGCGGCATTTTCTGCTAATTCAGGGGCCCACGTCCTCAGCTGGTAGAGCCTGGCGTGGCTTTCTGGACGTGGCTGTGTTGCCCAGAGAGCCGTGCCCTCTGCTCAGCTGGGACCCCAGCCCTGCCCAGGCCCTTCTCTGCCCCCACCACCACTGCACACAGTCCCTGGGGTTCGTTTTATCAGGTGAAATTGTGAATCTTCGCAGCCTGGGTAACGAGAGTTGTGCCATCGTTTTTGCATCACAAGGTCACGACAGCCACATGTTGTGTGCCGACTGTGACACGAGTGCTCCAGTGGACCTGGGAGGTCAGCTCCTTCCGCACCTCAGTCCCAGAGCTACACGGAGCTGGGAGAGCAGAGATCCCACTGAAATCTTTGGCATTTTCTTGCAGGTCTGTCTCCAGAGCATGTTAGGTGGACACAGTGTCTGCTCAGGAGCAACGGTGCAGGTCGCATCTCCCGTCTTGAGATTATGTTCCAGGAGCTGACCTGGCAGAAAAAGGCCTTACTGCTGAGGCTAATAATGACAGGCCAAAATGCCCCAGCAGACCTTTCTGCAGTTTTTCATTCTTCATTTAGTGCCTTGGCATTGCCTTTATGTTCTCTGACAACTCCACTGGCGCACAGTGTCGGCCCCCAGAGCATCCCCTGACCATTATTTATGAAGTTGCCTTAATTTCCAGCTAGGTGATTATTATGGGAGGTAGCATCGATTCAGGTCAGGATCCAGCAGCTGGACCACTTGGCAGGGAAAACATCACTGTGAAAGCTGAAAGATGCCTTTTTTGTATAGATTCTAATTCAGGCACCCTTACCATGCTTATTTCAAGAAGGTAATGAGAATAATTTTTGCCTCTCAGACAGATGCTCCAGAAAGCCCTTTGCAAGCTCTGCACTGGTCACTGACATGGTTTTGAAGTATTGTTTGCTTTGCCATGTTTGCTCATGAAGGGTAGCGTCCACGACTTGTGCTGGCGGGGCCTACAAACCCAAGCCAGGCTGTAACCTGCCAAGGTGGGTTTTTGAAAGGCTCCTGCAAAGCCTGGAGGAGGACTGAAAGGATTTCTTCTCTAGATGTGCTTAGCGACGTGGGTGGAAGTTCTGGCGGAGAGCGTGGGGCCCAGGAGGCTGCACTGGTGGTGCAAAACATGCTGCACCTGACATGTCACCATGGCCCAGGCCTTCACCTGGTTGGAGGGCGATGGGGAGGGACAGCCGTCGTGCATGGCGTGACAGGGGCAGCGAGCAGGCTGGGTGCGAGTTTGAAAAGGAAATACATGCCCATGAGGCGTGGGTTGGATACACTAATCACTCGTTTGGAGCTGTTTATCTCAGGTGTCTTAGCTTAAGTTAAGTGCTGGGAGAAACGCAGAATATTGACCTCACATCAAGCCGCTCCCGCTGTGTTTCTATGTGGCCTTTGGGGAAGGGTTTTGTTTCGCTTGACTGCCCCGTTAGTGCCGCTGGGTGAGTCACAGCCCCGCACCGGCCCGGCAGCGCCCGCAGGTTTCCTCCTGGCCTCAGCAGAGCCGGCCGGGTCCCAGCCTCCGCCCAGCCGCGGCCTTCATTCAGCTCCACGCTGTGCGCGGGCTGTCCCATGTCCATCCTGGCACCGGGTCAGGAATGTGCACGCTGGGCAGGCATGGCAGGGCGGGGAGCTGCCGCAGAAAGAAAGGGAAAAAGCTGCCTTCTCGTTCTTCCTGCTTCAGACCCTCTCCCATTTCAATCGCTGGGAAAGGCAGGGCTCGGCCGGCTCAAGGTTGCGTCCTTCTGCCGCCTGGCCCCAGGCCAACGCGCGTGAGAGCAGCTAGACACAATAACGGCGTGTCACACGCAGCATCGCTCCCCCGCGACTCGAGCGGGCGTGCAGGCGGTGCTGGGAAGGGATTAGCAGGAGCGAGGCTAGCGGTGGGGCTAACGCGTGTCAAAGCTATTAAATAAGTTTCTGCCAGGTATGCTTCCAAAAAGGCAGCCTCACACCTCGGCACGCTGGCTTCTGGAGTGCAGAAGTTCTGCCCCATCAGAAATTCAGCTCCTCACTGGGATGTGAAGAATCTGGGGAGAAGCAGCCTGCACACACAGCCTGGATGCAGCCTGGTTTAAGCCAAGGAGACAAAAGGGGAGGCTGGGGCACCTGCTCAGCCCGTGCTTTAAGCAGCCAAATGCTGGCGAGGGCCTGTTCTGCTCCTCTCCTCAAGCCCAGGCAGTATTTGCCTGTTGGATGCTTTGGCTTAACGCAATGTTTGGTCCTTGGTAAGAAGCTGAAGCAAAATCAGATCGGCTACTGTGCTGGCAAGTCAGGATAGCAATAGCGGCATGTATGATTTAGGGTCAGTTGGTAACTGTTTTAATACAGCCTTTATCTTGCTTTGAACACAGGGAAGATGGAGCGGATCTTAACGTGTGCAGACACGGCCAGAATTATTTATTGGTGGATGTTTGTCAGGCTCACCCTGCTCAGCCGGCCAAATGCTGCGCCAGGGAAAAAGGCTCTGCTGGGGGCTAAGACATTGTAAGATTTCTTCTCCTTTCTCCTGTGATGTTAAAAGGTCGGAGTCTGTCCTTATGGATGGAGGTGGGTTTGAGAATGGAGCTGAGGAAGAGCACAAGTCTTCTCCTCTCCCTCTGCCCTCTGGTCACCGCCGCGCTGGGACAAGTCCGTGTGTTCCTGGGTGACTCACACCAGCCCTTTCGAAAAAGAGGAAAAGGAGACCGTGGTGGTTTAAAGAAGGAGATGGCTGCTAACTGAAGTATTTGGGATAATTAAGGAAAGACAGTGGTTTGAGCGGTGAGAAGGGATCGGTTGGAGATTTCCTCCCAGGCTCTGTTGGACTGTCACTTCAGTGTTGACCTTCCCCAGGCAGTTAATTCTCACCTGGCTCCTGGATCCACCCACCTGCTGGAGCAGGGGATTAACAGCAGTTTGTGTGCTGCCAGCTGGGGTCTTCACGTCCACACAAGTGGTGGGACAGGGAGGTGGCCGGTGGCCCCACACTGGCCCCCAACAAGCCCCGTGGATCAGCCCCACTGAGTGCATGTGCTGCGCTTTGGTTTTTGCAGATGTGCCAAAGGATGCTGGAGGAGCCTGAGAAGTGATTCTTTCTTACACATCCCGGTCCTGTGCCTGTCTGCCGCTCCTCTGCACTGTGCTCGGTGTGGAGAACATACATGTCTTCTGCCAAGAAGCATCACTGCTTTTCTGATGGTTTGATGCATTTTTGTCTTTAATTGTCACTTGCTTTCCTGACTCTCCACCCCTGCTAAGTGAGACTGGGAACCCATGCTGTGGCCGTGCCCTGGGTGTGCAGCGGTGACAGACCATGCCACGGCGAGTGCCTGGGACACGGTAACTTCGCAGCCTGGAAGCAGCCAGAGACATTACGTGACACATCCAGAGTGACAGGAGAAGCTGGGACAGAGCCAGGCCTGGTCTCTTGAGCCCTGAATTTGCATCTGAGCCTCACGGTTCTGCTGAGGGTTATGCCTTTTGGGGGAAAATCCTGACAGGTCTTCAGTGGGCACCCCAGGCTGTGTCCAGCGCAGCACCACTGCCGGCACAGCCCAGGGGGGCTGCTTGTGTCCTGGCTTTCAGCAGTGGAGTGGCTGAGCCAGGGTGCATCAATCCACTGTCTGCAGAGCCTCTGTGACCCACAGCGAGTCTGTGCATTTCATTTGCCTCCTCTAAAGCACCTTCAGACCCATGGGTCAGTAAAACCCCCATGAAGTCACTCTGGCTGCACCATGGGGCAAACCCTCAGGAGCCACAGCTCCCGGTGGCACAGCCATCTCCTGCAGCTCCCATCACTGCGCTGCCCCAGCAAGTGTACAGGGTTTGAACCCAGAGCTGTGGGCACGGGCACTCAGCACGTCCCTCCTCCATGCCTGCAAGCTCCTCAGCATCGGCTGGACCCGATCCAAGCTGCTGCAGCCCCACAGCGTCGCAGAGCTGCCTGCAGTACGAAACCTCAGACTCCGACAGCAGAAACCTGCAGAGTACGGCTCTGCAGGGCTGGGACGCTGGGGCTCGCTTGCCCCCCAGTAACCCTGGCCTCGGGCGCCTTGCTGCGACCCAGGTAGAGCAGGGTTAACGCCAGCAGAGTGTCCCTCTGCAATGGCCTTTTTATCTGATGCGATCCAGCGCATTTCCTGGTGGAGCGGTTTGCGTCCGGTCGTTAAGGCTGCTTGGCAGCCAAGCAGAGAGGAAGGCTGGAAGTAAACACAGGCGCTCTTGGATCAGTAGCTGGGAAAACCAGTGAGAAGCGGCATGGGATTGCCGTCTCCAAAACCTCCTTGCTTCCTTGCCTCGCAGACAAACAGCTTCCTGGCAGGGACAGAGCACACAGCACGGCTCCACGGCCACCAGCACGGCCCTGGTGCAGCGGGGGCTCTGCGTCCCGCGGGGGCTTCCAGCGAGGGGAATGCATCGGGGACTTGAAGGGTTTGTGGGCTTTGCGTGCCTGGTTCCATGAGGCCTTGTGGAAAATCCCAGGCTGTGTTCACTTAAAAATAAGGATGGATCTGCCTTGGATCAGGAGTATTGACCTGCACTGGCAGCAGAAGCAAGGTGCTGTTCTCACCGTGCCTGTCATGCACAGCCAGGGACAGGGAGAGCTGCTGCGTCAACCTCCTGCCCTCACGTCCTCTCTTCGCATTCAGGCTATTTCACGTTGGGTGTACAGCTGCTCCTGGGCGGGATGATGGGGCCATTTTGGCTGCTAAATTCCAATTTTCTGAGCTTTCACCTTTGTCCTTTGAACCAGTTTGAGCACATGCTGGGGTTTCTTAGAGTGAATGAAAAATGTGTTTCTAGATCCTTGGGATCAAATAGGAAGACATCATCTTTCTGAGGAGCTCAGGGCTGAGTCATGAAAGAGGTCTGGACTCTCCCATGGATACTTAAGCAGTGAGAGCAAGACCCTGTCCCTTGAGCTCTTGGTCTTGAGCAGCAGTAACTCAGCTACCCAGGCAGAGATGTCAGCATTTGATTTGGACAGATGATGATCATGGTACTGTAGACTTTCCTGCAGTCACCTCACCTCTTAAAGGTCTTCTTCTTTTCTAATTCCTAATGCAAAACAGTTTTTCTCATGACTTCTCTCTGGATTTGGGCAAATATAAGCGTACAAACTCTAAGGCTGACAGGAGGTCAAAGACTTTCTTCCAGAAATGAGACAGCTACAAAAATGGCCAACATAGACTAAAGAACGAGAGGTTGTTTGAGTCCACTGTGCTGAGCATATCTGCCAGAAGGATTTCCCAAGTAATGAAAACATTCGCCTGTTTCTGCTGTTTTTTATCCTGTACATTAAAAAAAAAAAAAAAGTAAAGTAAAGAATAAAGGAGGAAGGTTTGAGGCTTTTCTTTATGGCTCTGTTTTAAATGATGTATCTGGTGTTCAGCTACAGAAATAAATGATCCATCACATGGAGCTATAGCTGAGGCTCAGGGTCTGAACTTCACTCCAGTCTGTGTTGAAAAAATGGAAAGCACTCACCCAGGCTAATTCAACAGAAATACCCTTAGTTTCTCATGGAGGCACGAAATAAAAAGGAGGCTTTCCACTGCAAGGTCAGTAATCACAAAATGCACCAGACTGGAGGGTACTGGGATCCCAGTTGCAGCATTTTCCATGTCACAGGCTTGTTCTGAAGCCTCTCTGTAGCTGTGAATGGAAATCGATAATGACTTCACTGGTTTGCAATGTAGTCGCTGCCGGCCATGCAAACGGCAGCCTTTATCCTGGCGGTGAGTTTGCCTTAGATTCCCACTGGGGCCTCATTTGAATTTCATGTCTCAGTGCAGAAGGGCAGTTGGCTGATTTCACGTTCCCACTGTCTCAGTTCTTCTCTGCTTTTTATATCCATGGACTTTCCTGGATTTTCCCTGGAAGGAGAGTCCAACCTGCCATCTTCCCTTTTCTTTCATGCCATTGCTGTTTCTGCCAGCCGCAAGGTGTATGAACAAGCAGATCACATCTTTGTGTGAACGTCCTGGCAGCCTGGAAGTGAAGGAGATGTGCTCACCTGAGCTATTGCAGGGTGCTGCGGTGCCACAGGCATCCCAATGGACACCGACACCAGCCATTGGTGTCATACAGAGACCTTGTCTCTTGAGCCATCCAGACCATTTGAAAACCCTTGTCCCACATGGTGATGTGCTGGCTGCTGAGCTGAGCACTGTGTCTGTCTCCAGTTACCTTTCAAAGAAAGGATGGGCTCATTTTTGCTGTCCTGAAGAAGTCTAGCCAGGCAAAATCAAGCTGAGAGCTCTTTGCACTCCCTTACAGGATTGAAGATTTGGGCTTTGCTGTTGGTGTGTGCTGTTGGCTGCCCTATAAATGCCTCTTTTTCCTTCAAAAATAACCATATAGTTGGGAGTTCCACCTCGAGACTGATGCCGTGTGGGGAGTAGTAGTGTACACACTCCAGCACAGAACATGTCCTGATGAGGACATGTCCTGTGGGGATGTGGGACATCACCCCGATCCACTCCTGGAAAACGAAATGATGCTGTGGTTCCTCTCGCCCCGCTCTGATCTGCGCCAGGCAGGGTCCGTGCGGGTTGTTATTGATCTGCAGTTCTTTAACCAGCCTGGATGATTGTCCAAGGACCCTTTGCTCAATCACAGAAGCCAAGAGCCACTAATAGTAAGAGCTTTTTGTCCTTAGATATCAAGACTTCTGTATTTACTTAGAAAGAGTGAAAGGCTCTGCTTCTTCAACAGATCCACAGCGCTGTGTATCTGAGGGTTTCCCTTTGGTTTAGCATCATGGCAGAGGTGTCTGAAGGAACCAGGCTGGCCCCAACGCGTCTCCTGAGTGAGAGGCAGCCGCAGGGACGCGGGGCTGAGGCAGCAGCGTCCCTTTCATGTGTGGCATGGCTCAGCATCCTTGTGTTTCAGAGGCAAATTCAGGCCCTTCTTCCTGATGTTTTTGCTCCCATTTGGGTATCAGGGATTATGTCTCCATTGTACTATGCATATTGGTGAGCAGCTATTCCCTTAGGATTTCCCCCTGAGATGGTGCAGCTTCTGGGGAGCAGGTGTACCCTCTGGTTTTCCAGCATCCTGCTCTGCCCCAAGCCCGAGCCTCGCTTGAGTCTGTCTCCAGCTTCCTGCCACTCCCGCTTCTTCTCCGAGGCCCATGTAGTCCAAACTGAGTGGATGTTCACAGGGGATCTTGCCAGGCTCGTGGATCAAAATAAAATATTTGGAGACTTAGGTTTTTCATGAGCACATTCCCTGAATCTGTTCATAAGAGGAGCCAAGTTCCTGTGCCGAACAGCCTCCTCCTTGTTGCAACACGCACACGCTTGCCTTAGGATTTGCATGTCTGAATCCTTGCTCACACCGTGGTGAGGCGCGGCTCCATGTGTCCCCCTGGGAACTGGAGGGGGACACGGGAGCACACGCTTTAGGGGAGCGATGTGAGAGAGGGAGAGCGTGTGCCTGGATCTCCGGGTGAAGGGAGGATGCTGCGCTGCCTTTGATGGGAAAACAAACGTCAACACCTGTTTGGGTCTGTGTGCTCGGACTCCTGCCTCGCAGTGGATTCCTGACTCTGGGCATCAGTCCTGTGATAGCCACTTGGATGGAAAATGTTTCTTGACAGGAGCAGTAAGTAGAGCTGGAAGCCTCCTGTGGCAGCGCCGGGGGAACCAGCAGTGCTTTAAGTCTCTCTTGCTCCTTTCACACCATTTGTGTCCCTGTTCCTGGGCGCTGGGGCAGGGGGAGGCCCGAGAAAGCACAGCTGTGGAGGAGCATCACTAGCAAGTGCCCAGCCACGTGTTCTGCCAGGTGTTTGCAGCAGGAACTGAGGCTTCCTTCTTGGCTGAGCGCTGTGCCCCAGCTTGGGGTGCAATAATCTCTGCTGTTGCTCTGGCAGCAGCTCTTGGAGGCTGCCAAGCCAGTTTCTCGCCACCAGTTAATGAACTTGCTGCGTGTCCTTGAAAGGCAACCAGTTTCCTATAGCTGCTGGTAGAGCTAGGGAACCCAAGGCACATGGAGGCAAAGTGGCCTGTGAGGTGCCAGGGATAAAATTTGTGTCTCTTGGCTGCCCTTAACCATCAGAACCAAGTTTTTTAGTCCGTGTGTGACCTTTACTGTTTTGTATAAACATCACCGTGATTATAATATATCACCAGGCTCTGGTTATTCCCTGAACATGTGTCCAACTTCTCCTTCAGTGCTGCAGACTGCCTGAGGAATCTGATTCTGCTTTTCTACCCAACACTGAGATAGCCAAAGGCCATGGAACTTCCTGAACTGAGGAATTTAGCTGCCAAGATGGAGTGTGGGGTTCCAGGTTAATCCATGAAGCTGAAACCAGGGGGAAATGTCAGTAGGGATCAGCTTCCATCCAAAGCCCGTAGGTCTTTGCTGCTTTGGGATTTTTGCTTGGATTTTTCCATCCAAGGGCCCTTCCTGGCATCCCTCTGCGCATTGCAGAGGAGGAGGACATTGCTCTGACTGTGGGTCCCATGAAGCACAGATGGTGCGTGGCCACCCGCATCCTGCTGGTGTTTAACTCTTCCGTGTCTGGGTGCGGAGGAGTTCTGTGTTATACTTGCTCCGTTTGCCAAGTGTGGTGCTGCAAGAGCTGGAGTCTGTCTGAGAAGTGTTTGGGGCTTCTTCCTGATTTAAGATAGTAAAGGGAGATGGGCCTGTCCCCAGCTATGGGGAGGAAAGGATCTGCCCTGAGCGTGCACTGAGGGAGGGCAGACAGCTAATAAATATACCCATTAAATCCTCTCTCTGGAGAATGTCCCTGTGATGCAGTTTGCCTGGTGCAGGATCACAGCTGCAGTGCAGACGTGCAGAGCAGACGTGCGGCAGAGCCCCGGGCGCTACAGGCGGCCAGTGACTGAGGGACGCAGCAGTGGCTGCTCTGGGTGAGCCCTTCCAGCCCAGTCCCTGCCAACGAGCCGTGTCCAGAAGGACTGCCATGGCCCCTGGCTGATGCCTCAGAGAAACTGCAGAACTGGGCTGGTTCCTGAAGCCCAGCAAGAGGCTGGTGTGAGGCTGGCAGGCGGAGAGGGGAGCGAACAGGGGCTGTGCACCCGGGGAACCGCTGTTTGGGCTGTTCCTGTTTGAGCAGGAGGTGGACAGAGCTCTCCTTCCTCGTGCTACGAGGGCTGGCAGGGCCCCGGCATCTCAGGAGCCCCTGGGACATGTGCCTGCCGATGCGGACGAGCCCCTGGGAAGCAAAGTCCCTCCAGCACTGCCTCTCACTGCCCCACTCTTGGCTGCAGCGAGGGTTTGGAAATTCTCCCTCAGCCCGACGCCCCCTTCTCCAGCAGCTGTCATTCACAAGGGGCCATCAGGAGCCTCTTTGTGTTGGACTACCCCACGTTGAGGTGTCCCCCCGTCCTGCCGTGAGCAGGGAGGTGTCCTGTCGTGTGTGGGGTGGGGGTGGAGAACCAGCTTTCTGGTTTCACTGACTTTGTAAATAGAAGGAAGTAGGAGAGACTCAAAATCTCTGATTATCTTCCAAGGGGACTCCCATCCCCTCCAAGGCATGTCTCAACTTCCCAGCCAACGCTGGAGCCGTTCCAAGAGCTGCAGTGTTTCTCGTCCTCTTTTGAAGCGCTGTGCTCCTCTCGGTACAAACCCTCTAAGGTAGCGATGCCCCGAGCCCCAGGGCAGGAGCAGCCCGTACCCAGAGCACGCAGCTGACTAACAGGCTCCCATCTCCCTTCCTGCCGCGGGGGAGACCTGTTCCGAGCAAAGCATTTGGAAAGGTGCTCCAGAGGAGCGACTTGGTGCAGAACTACAGGTTTGGAGCCCTGCACCTGGGGGGTTTGTCTCTGGCATCCGCGAGCTGGGCGTGTGGGTAGGACCCTCTGGCAGTGCTGCTGCTGCACGGCAGGTCTTTGTGGGTGACCGGGGCACTCTTCCTCCAGCGAGGCGTGCTAATGCAGAGCTGTTTCCCAGGGCAAGTTCCTAGGGTTTCCCTCCTCCCACCTACATGTTTCCTCCAATTTTGTGGCTATTTGTGGGTTTGCACTAAAGGCACTCTGTGCTGCACAGTTCAGCAGAGCCTTTCATGGCTTTGGAGAGCATCTGGAAGGAGAGATTTGAAAATTATAACTCATTGTCAAGTTCTGCTTGATTCCAAGAATCTCACGTGGCCCCTGGGGCCTCACTGGGCCAGCTGGGGTGGGTGCGAGCACCTGCCCAAATTACTCCTCTAACGACTGGTATGGACCCTGCAGTATGGTGGGCAAAGGGGGTGCAGGGCTGTGGCAGCACCCCCTTTGTGCCGCCAGCCAGCACGTTCTGAGTGTTGTTCTCTCTGGCAGGACATCGCCACCCACCCCTAGGTCTGCGGTGGGGTTAACCTCTCCTGCTCCCCTGGCGGAACATAAACAGGATGGCCCATGGCCTTGCAGCCAGGAAGGCTGTGAGTCAACAGCAGCTCCCTCCTGCTGACAAAAAGCCCTGCCGGTTTCCCGTGGTGGTAAGGCAGGGACTTGAGGATCTGCAGGAACAGGAATTGGGTTATGGAGTTGGTGGGTGGGAGGAAGAGATGCTGCTGAAGAAGACCAGGGAGTCCACAGGCAATGGAGGAAAGACCAGTACCAAGAAGAGATTTTTACATGGGTATAAAGCAAGTCTAAAAGTAAGGCTGAACACAACCTTGTCAAGGTTATTAAAGGAAATGGCAAAAGATGGGTTGTGCAACTCTTGGAAACTGTCCAGCCATATAAATGGAAAGGGAAGCAGGAAAGAAGAAGTGGGGCTGGTATGTGCTGAGGATGGGACAGAGATGAAAGATAATCTAAGTATAGTCTTGAAATAAAATAAACACTTTGCCCTGGTTTTTGGTAGTGATGGAGATGCTGGCTGAGGGGTCAGATGCAGGATGACTCATGGCAGTGTATGGGGATGGGAAATGACACAACTGAAACGGAAGCAACCGTCAAGGATCCTTGAGCATGCAAGAAGGTAGGACCAGCTAGCTTCTCCTCCAGAAATGAGAAAGGACTGGCACAGAGCTGAAGTCACGGAAGAAGGGTTTTATAATAAATCTGTCAAACCACAGGGGTTGGATGGTTTGGCTGGAGAACAGCAAATAGAGGTCTATTTATTGGGGCTGGTAGAGTGTGTTCTTGGCACGTAGGAGTCTATTAGTCTGAATCTATTAGTATGCAAAGCCTTAGAATAAACATTAAAATAGAGAATAATTAAGAACATGGATAAGATGAGATAGAGATTTTCTGAAAGTAAATGATGCCAGGGTACATTAAAAACCTGATCTTCTTGACAAAGCAGACAGGATATATCCAACTCATCTGGTCTTCAGTAAAGGAGCAGGAAGGTGCTGAGCTGCAAGGACTCTGCTAGATGGGTTTCCCAAAAATCAGCCTTGGAAACAATGTTGTTTCATATTTTTCTTAACGGCCTTGGCACAAAATATAGAAATTGCTAATGAAATCTGGTAATTACCTGTAATTGGGAATCATCATCAAAACAAAGGAGTTGGGGGAAATTATGCACAAAGAACTGGATGCCCTTCAGTATAAGAAAAAAAGTAGCAGAGTCCTGTACAGAGGGATGTATAGCCTGGGTTTCTGCTCAAGGTGAGGAGCAGACATTCACCTGGAATCTGACAAACGTAACACCGTGAAAGGCCCCAGTGTGCGAGCCAGCCGCTGAGCCACTGAAAAAGGGAGAAGAGGAAGGCTGAGAGGGGAGAGAGTGTTCAGCAAAGCTGCTGGAAGGAGAAGGCTGTCACGCAGAGCCCTCTGAGTCCTCTGATCTCTCAGGAGTGATGCAGAAGAAGGTGTGTATGGAGGAACAAAACCCTTTGTGGGGAAGGTCGGGCAGTAACGGCAGAAGCGCTGCACAGTTTTGTATGATGCGTAGTTGGGTTTGGGAGTCTGCCACAGTTACCATACTGTAGAAACCAAATGCATGGTGAATGCAGAGATCCGGCTTTTGTTTGTGGGATGTTGTGACTTGTGCCGTCTGTGTCCCCTGATGTCCTGAACCTGTTTGGTCTTGAAACCTGTGGAGGATTCACTCTTTCATGCCTGTTCTTATTGCCCTCTCACAGGATGTGATTTCATGGGATGACCTGACTAATTTTAACACGTCACTGCTGCCAAAAGGTGGTCCCGCTCCACCCAGCTCTCCACAGGGCGCTCTGCCGAGCTCGAGCAACTGCGGAGGCTTCTCCAAACAGGCAGAAGCCAGTTCAGTGCACTGCCATGGCAGAAAGCAAACCTGGCCAAAAATAAACACGTGGGGGGTATTTCCACATTCGCAAGCCAAATGGCTCCCAGGAGATCTGAGGTTGTGCCAGGACCAGCCCAAGGGTGTGAGCAGGCACTGAGAAGGGGGTGCAGGGTCGGGGGCCTCTGAGATGTCCCCTCTCGACAGCAGGGAGCTCGGGTGCTCCCAGCCATGAAACCGTGAAACCGGACCCTGAGCTTCAGTGCCTGGTGAGCCTGCAGGGCAGGCTGCGGGGCTGGAAGGTCTGTGCTCTGCTTTACGCAGCTTGGCGAGATGGTGTTACCCCGGTGTAAGAGTGCCTAGTTCATGTTCCCAGCAGATGAAGTCAGATGGGAGCTGCAGGGAAGTCTGAAGGCAGGTCAGGGACGTGAAGATGCTGCCATGCAAGAGGTGACCTAAAAGAGCCTGGTGTGGCACAGAAACAAAGGTGGGACATGCCAGGAGTGAAACCATGCTAGAAAATAGAAGGAGGCTCTGAATCACCAAAAAAACAGGTTACATGTTTGTAAACCTATGGTTGCACCTTGCATGTGCTCCTTACATGTATGTAAACACCAGGGTTTTATTGCCTGTGTCCTGCTCTACAGTTATATTTCCCAGTTATGCTGCACTGCAGATAGTAATACTCCAGCCCTAAAAAAAATCTCTCCTGGATTTTTGCTATTTCCACCATTTGCCATAGATCTGTTGCTATTTGCACCATTTGCTGTAGAGTCCCTTCCAGATATTGGCACTGGCAGAGTGTGACAGAAAAATGACGATTTGAGCACGGCCCTTTCTTTTTTCTAATAATCCCATGATACGGTATTTTGTGTTGCAACACAAAGGATCACCTGAGGCAGTAGAATGGTGAGAAAATAAGCCTATTAAAATGTTCAAGCTTATTTAACTCTCAGACAACATCAGAGGATAACTAGTAAGTTTTTAGCCAAGTCAGTGAGTCATATTGTCCTGCACAATTGTCACAGCTCAGCTCGTCTGTTCAGCTGGAGCGGCTTTGATGCAATTACAGGGGGAGAACCACTGTTAGCAAAATGAGAGGCATCTTGCTCAGAGCAATGAAGGACCTGCAGATGGGTTATTGGTCAGCATTAGCAAGTCACTGAAGCCCAGCACCTGAAATTAAAAAAAAAAAAACAAAACCCTTTGAATAACTGAGATGGGAACCCATCAGGAAATGAAGCTTGTCTTGCTGATGATACTTAGATCTATGCAAAGCTTTTAAAAAATTTTTGGTGGTTATTTTATGTAAACAAAATGTGATATCAGCACCATTTGGATCATCTCCTATCTCAGGTACTGGCAGAAAGCCTCCAGCCTTCCGTTGTAAGACGCTGGGAAAGTGGTCCATTCATCGCCAGCCACTGTCAAGTGTTTTTTCAATCTGTTCCTGTTTAAGCAGCATGATATCAAGGGGATAATTGCTATTTGGAATTGATCCCAGAAGAAAAATCATTCAGTTATTTCTTATCAGTTCCTTTCTTGGGGGGCGAGATACCCACAAGACTTATCTCCCTCTTCAGTGCTGGCCTCTAATTACTATTTAAACAGCTCATTAGAAAACCTTCATTTAAGTGTTATACTTGAAGCTGGAAATAAATTACGGATTATGCTGTGGTAAATCGCTGCCCTCCCACAGGCAGGCGGGGGCACCGCTCGCTGCCCGCGGGCTGCCAGAGCGACACACAGGAGGAGCTCGCTGCGCCCAGGGGGGTCCTGGTCCCGGCACCCACCTGCCCGCCAACTGTCCTGGGTGCATCGCGGCGTGACTCCAGCCCGTGCTGGAAGCCTACCAGGAACAGAGCTGCACGCTCAGCCCACCGCCGTACCCAGCACGGGATCTCAGCAGCTGTGAAGCATTGCAAAGTTATGATTACAGTCTAGAGAAAATTAGAGACCATAGCAATCCCATTTTAAAGAAAAAAAAAAGCATACATGGGAAATATTTTTATATGAGTTGACTTGCTGGTGAAATATTTGTGCGTGTGGGCCTAAGGTCTGCTCTGTCTCTGCAGAGCATGGAGAGCGTGGTCGGCAGCAGCGCAGATTCCCTCCACAAAAGTGCTTCAGTCCTGGCCAGGCTGGCTCTTATTTAGCTGGTGGTAAAATAAGTTGGGGAAGGAACGGACACGCAGGCTCTGTACTTCCCTGCGTCCTGGCTCCCTGACAGTTTCAGCCCCAGAGGAGTCACTTTTTGGCATTAATCTTTTGCTGTTTTTTTCAGCAGGAAAACCGCAAATGTTTAATAAAAATCATTGTGAAAAGCATGCCAGGCAGCACCCAGTGAAGTGTGCATGTGTGCCCTTTGGGCTGGCATGCGTGCTTTGCAGAAGTGGGCCCTGTAAATATTTTCTTGACATTTAGGAAGTTTAGAGAAGTGCTTGTTACTTTGCTGCCAACTTGATGACCATAGCATGAAGAGCACAGAAGATGTGTGTGGCTCCCTCCCAAAGGCAGCGCTGCGAGGTGTTCTTCACCACGCAGCATGGCTGTAGGGTTCGGGGGGGTTGCACTGGTTTGATTTAGAAAAGTGAGAAGCTAGAGCTGGTGTGGGGTCTGGGTGCTGCTCTCTTCCTGCCGCTGTTGCCCGCTCTCTGCGATTCAGTGTGATGAAGTAACACGATGTCCAATTTGTTCAGCCCCAGCGTTGGCTGCGGAGCTGCTTGCAGAGCTTCAGGCGTGGGCACCCTGTCCCTGCGGAGCAAGCATGGCTCAGGACACTTTCAGGCTGCCCTGGCTAGCTCGGCTGGCGTTCAGTGAACCAGCTAGAAACACAAAAAGCCTGCGTTCCATCTGCGAGTCAGTTCAGAGCCACCTTGCCCAAAGAAGAGCCAGAGATGTCAGCTGTAACAGGCAACACAAGCTTTACAGGGAGGCACTGACTCTTGTGAGTCCCACCATCTGAGAAGAATCCCTCTACACTCAAGAACATGTTTTTTTCTCTTCCACTTTGTGAATCTTGCAGAGTTACTGAAAACTCTGAAATACACAACTCCTCTGACGCAGGAATGTGGCTGTAACCTGCTGTGACTTCAAGGAGCAGCTGCCCGGGGTGGACACTCCTTAAGCTGCTGTAGCTGGCTCCATGCTAATCACCTCTGTGACTGTACTGCTGAGCTGCCTAATCAGGGGGTAGAGAGGCAACCAGCTGTAAACTTGTATGTACACACATCTCCAAAGTCTCATTTCGGAAGTGCAGGATGATTTGTCTGGGTTTCACTCTGCTCTGTACTTGCTGCACTGGTTGCATCTTAGCAGCAAGCAGAAACGGAGCTGCTGGGGTCATAGGGAAGAAGAGCGCACAGCCTGGAGAGGAGCAAATTGGAGACATTCCCAAAATAAGCCAGTGTTTGTGGGACTACATTTTTTTTTTCTTTGTGGATTATAACCGCTTGAAAGTATTAATTTTGTCTTCTGATATAACCTAGTGACTATCATACCCTTGAGTTCCACCACCATCTAACTTGCTGCAGAGCTGAGGGAAGGTAGGCAGGTCTGCAAGTATCACTTTAAATCCTCTTATCAGAGGAATTTACGTATTTAGCAATTTCTGGTACAGCTTTAATGGAGTGGATCTATGTTGGGGGTCCTTTGAGGCTGTGAGTGAAAAACTGGGTGTGAAGTGATACTGAAGCACTGTCAGAATCCGCTGTCACTTGTCTGCCTTTGCAGGATGCTCCCTTAGGACTCGCTGTCACGGGTTTGGGTACACACGTCTCGGCTGGCCTTTGTCGGCCGTTTCTCTGGCAAAGCCACATCACTCGCAGCAGCCGCGCTATGCAAGGTGTGCAGGACCTGGCCCTACCTCCCAGTACTGGGGTCTGGGACAATTAAATGACAGCTTAGGAGCGTCACCTCCCTGCTGTCAGGCTTCTGACTGCGATGTAGGTATGTCCTCTGCGTCTTTCAGGTCTTTCCCTTTCAGGCGTATCCCAGCGAGTGTATTAATAATGGAAATTCTTGTGGAGCCAGCAGTTCTGTGAAACTCTCAGGTCTCTATATTTCAATTCTCAATATTAATCTTTTTTTGTGTTTTAACCAGAAGGATGAGGACAGCAGAGTCCTCCCCATCACACAGGGCTGTAATGCATTGCACGCAGGCAGCTGTTGGCATTTTCTCTTTCCCCACTTCTGTCCACTTGTTCCTTGTACTCATTGTACTTATGGTTTCTTTTTCTCTTGCTCTGTTTCAGTGCGTCCTAAACTCGGGCATCATCACTGCTGCAGGTTTCCGTGCTTGGTTGGCATGTTTGGTGTCTGATTGGGTTGATAACCATAATGTAGCACTGGATGTGTAGTGAACAGAGGTGTTGGCAGTTGTGGAAGCTAAAAATGACAATCAAATGATTAACGCATGAGTTCAGTGAAGGGCCTGCATTTGATGGAGACCTCAGCTCGGGGAGGAGGGGGCCGTGGCCAGCACGGGGAGGTGGGACACGGTTTTCATCTGGTGCACGATCAAAGAACTGAGTGCAACCAACCTGAATTGCCGGTGGTGTGAACTCGTCTAGCTCTCGCGGAGAAAACCAAGTTCAGAAAAAATACCCCATGCCTGGCACATGCCTGCCCAAGTAGCTTTCGAGGGAAGGACCTTTCAGTCCCAGGAGCTGGTGCTGTGGTTTGCGGTCCTGCGGCGCTGGGGAAGCAGGCGGGAGGCAGCTGCAGGTGGGCGCGGGAAGGGCAGGAGGGCAGCAGGTAACTGAGGCATCCCAAAGGGGCGCGGGCTGCAGTGCTGCAGCGTAGCTGGGAATCACCTCTGATGTTTTCAGGGGTGCAGACTAGACACGCTCGTTCATGACTAAAGTTGTCAGCTGAGAGCGATGAATTCACCAGGCTGCAGCAAAAATAGCCGGGGTTTTCGTGAAATGCCACCTTTCTCAGGGGGTTGTCAGGAGCTCCTCTGATGCAGCCGGCCACGTGCCCCGTCAGGTCCTCAGAAGGATCCGGGAGATGCAAACCCAGAGCGAGGGGTCAGAGCCAGTCCGCGGCCACCACGCTTAAGGCTTAGGTGACGGAAACGGTGGCTCTGCAGGGCAGGAGGCAGCTGGGTAAGAGCAGAAACCACGCTGCAGCACCTGCAGTGCGAGCCCCGTCCTGGGACCCTGTGCATCAGTGCTTGCAGGGTGACAGCCCCTGTGGCGGGGACTGGCCCTAAAAGCCTGCATCAAGGGCTGAGTGGCTGCAGGGCCATGCAAACCCTGCCTCTGAAAAGTGATTGGTGCATGAAACAGGCTTGCAACACCACCACTGGTCCTTGCTTTGTAAAAATGTATTCTTTGTCAAAAATTCTAACCCCCTGCTTCACCAAGCCAAGCAACAAAATGTTTTCAAATGTTGGATTTCATCAAAAATGCTTTAATGAAACGTGTTTTAAAATCAAAACATTTTGAGCAGAAAAAATAATTTCCCCATTGTCAAAGTATCAAACCGTAATTTCTCCAATAGCCAAGTATCAAGCAGTATAGTGCTGCAGAACCAGGATAAAGCTGCAGCAAGCACCGTGAGTTCCTCAGTTATATTTGCTGGCAAATTTCTTTCCAGGTCTATCTCTTCCCAGGTCTTTTCCTGTATGCCTGTAAATGTATATATTCTATTTGTTGTATTAACAAATCGCAAGGCAGCAGCGGGAGCTCAGACCCGTGGCTCTTTCTCTGCCATTGAACTTTTCTCTGTTATTCTTGGGGAAGCTGAGCAGGGGTCAAGCCCAGCCAGGGAAATGAGGTCCGGGTCTATGGAAAACTCGGACCCCAGCGCCACCTCCTATTATATAGATATAAATGGAATGGAAAATTATTTCGAATAAAAGTGCACTGCCCTCTGAGAAATGTTCTCACAGAACTGCCTCTGAGAGCGTCTTAACTCTTTATCAGAGCATGAGGCTGTGCTGGGGGGGGACTTCCCTGCCACAGAGCAGGCTGCCAGCACGAGGGATGTGTCCAGAGCCGGCACCCAGCGGAGCGGCCGAGCAGCCGTGCTGCTTTCCAGGCATGGCAGGAGGGCGATTCCCTTCTCCTTCCCTCTCCCCTCTCCCGGGTGATGAAGCTGCACCAGTGTCGCCCGCTGACCCAGCCAGCACCGCGCCAGCATCCCCGGGCTTGGTTCAGGCTTCTCCCCCTTGCAGGGCTGCGGGAGCAGTGCAGGCGCAGCCTGGTGTGCAGAGTGCACCCGGAGTCATCTGAATTTTTACAAACGTCGCAATTAGACTCACACGGCAAGGCAGAAGCAGGGATGTGCACCAGCCGTTCACTGTCTGTCCCCACTTCAACGCCAGCCCATTTGCATCTCTCTCTACAGGAGAGTGAAGCACTCGTCCTTGCGGACAGAAATAGAAGCAGAGGGGACCCCATCCCGCGGTGCCTGGACGCAGCTGCGTGCTGCAGATAGCGGGCAAGGAGTGCGGCGTGAGCGGTGGCTGAGTGACGGGGTGCAAGGAACAGGGGGAGGCAGGGGAAGGAGCAAAGCCAGAGTGGCACCGCAGCGCCTGGTCGCCTTCTCCTTTGTCACTTGTCACTGGCAGCCCCGTCACCTCCCCTCCTGCTAGCAGCAAGGCAGGCAGGCGCCAGGGAGCGGGAGGAAAGGCTGCGCTGTGCGCTCTCGTGCAGCTAGGAGAGCTCCTGGGAGGAGAGGAGATGGCAGAGCTGCTCAGCGTCTGCAGCCAGCCCTGGCGGCTTTCCTTGGCCCAGCAGCAGAGCTGGAAGCAGCAGCGAGCCTCCCGTGCGCGGGGCTGGAAAGCCGGGTGCAGGTTAGCAGCGGGTCTCTCCGAGGGATTCACAGCTCCGCTCGGTTTTCCTGCCCATCTGCACGGCCAGGCTCCAGGTCTCCTGCTGCCTCCCAGCACCTCCTAAAAAACAGAGGTTTTCTTCCCCCTTCTCATTTAGGTGTTGAAACACAGATGCATTGTTTTCTGGTCATAACTGCACCACCTGCACAGGCGGAGAGTCCTGTAATTACAGGCTGGGTTGCAGGATGTGAGTTGGAACAAAAGTCAACAAGCTCATACAAACACACATGCACAAAAGGCAACTGGGCAGATATTTTATTTGCTTTTTAAGGAAACATTTTGAAACAGCCACTTAAGGATGTCATCAAAGGCAGAAAGCAAAAATCTAATGGGCCATTTGTGCAAAGCCTTGTGGCAAAATACTGAATCTTTATTCAGTGCCCCAAAAGAAACTAGCTTGGTTCATTAAAAAATCAATTTGTAAGTACCCAAATATAACACTGTGACAAAAACCAGAGCAAGAGCAAGTCCCTTGTCCATTTTCCTGTGCATCTAAGTGATCTGCTGGATAAGGGGAGGAAACACATGACACATTACTGAGCTTGCAAACATACTTATGCAGATTCCTGCGCTGTGGTTGAAAAGTGCTGTGCCAGGTTTTTGGATGGGTGGACAGCAGAACCTCCCATGGAGGCATTTGAGGACAATACTCCTCAGCCTCTCCTCATCAGGTGGCATGTCGTAATGTGTCCTGTGCTTTGGAGATCTGCAGGTCGTCTTCTGCCTCTTGGGTCTCCTGTGCCTTCTGATGACAGAATTAGCAATGCACCCGCTAAGGGATGCAAATCATTCACATTTGGGGAAGAGAAGCCATGGAAGAAACAGCCAAAATGCACTAAAAGCCTTCCAGTCCCTCATTTCTCTCACAAGGCAGAAATGACAGGGCTCCAGGTTTTGGCTATGACTGGTTTATTTGTGTATGTCTTATTTCAGTTCTGAAGAGGAGGACAGATGTCAGGCATGAGCTGGTCTGCAGGTTCGGGAGTGCTTTTCAGCCTAAATTAATGAAGAGAGACTTCCTGAGCTCCCTACAATGCAAAGGCAGAGAGAGTGTTATGTCCTGAAGCTGTGTGTTTCTGTGTTTACATATTGCTGTAATTGTTATTAAATTTCACAAAGTACTTATGAAGAGTTTTAATAAACTGATTTACTGAAAATGCTAGTATTGAAGTTAAAAAAAAAAAAAAGTGATCTAGCCAAAGAGGCAATTAGAGTGCCTGTAGCAGTCCCCTACACAGCCTCTCTCCACCCGTGCAGCGTGGCATTCTGTAGGCAATAAAATGCAGAGAGTAAGATGGCATGGTTCAGATGGGTTACTTAAGTCAAGCAAAGATCTTTAGAAAACAAAGCTGCAGCCTTGTGCAGCCAGTAAGAAGATGCATACAAGTGGGGCAAGCAAAACATAGGGTGGGATTTTGGAAGACAAGTCAGTGCTGCTGACACATGAGCAGAGAGACTGAAAAACATGCAGAATGTAGAGGAAGAATAGGAAGAAAAGGATGTTGTAAGAAAACAAAATGGTTTCTCAGCATCCTCCTGTCCCATAGAGGACATGGCAAAAATACAGTCTATTTGGACAAGAAGTATGCAGGAGGCACTGTTGGGTTTATATATTTTACCTACAAAAGCAATGATGTGAGTGTAGAGCTTCTGCAGTGGCTTCATGAGGATACTGGTTCCATCTCTGCTGCACACTAATTTGACCTCATGATTTTAGCTGCCCTTGGGAGTGCAGGAGAAGCCAAGAGGGCTGGGATCTGGCTCCTGTGCAATCCTGCTGCCCAGCTCATAGCACGGGCAGGCTGGTGGGAGGCTCACGCTGTCACTGCGGCCTCCCAGCGAGGCATGGTGAGGAGCAGAGGACGTGTCCCTGCTTCGACCGGAGCCGGTGAATGAGCCCAGCCCCGGGCTGTGAGTGACTTCTGGCACTGGTGCCCGTGGGGCTGCTCTTCCCCTCCCGTGCCCAGCAGTGCCCAGCGCTGTGTCAGAGCTGGAAGGAAAACGGCCGGTGCCTGGGAGCGGTTTTGCTGATAGGGGATTAGTCATTGTGGATTTTGGAGCGGGGCAAGCTGGGAGTAGACAGGAGACTTTTCATTTACGTACAGAGGAGGTTGCACGCCCCGAGATAGCGGCCATCAGCCGCCGGTGGCTGCTCTGCTTTCGGGGCAGGTTTCGCTGTCGGCTGCGGTCATCTTAGGGACAGGGTACTGCATTTCCCAGCCTCGTGCCGCCCTCCGAGGCCCTGGTGCAGTCCCGGCTGGATTTTGCTCTGCACCAGCCCAGCAGCAGCGGGGAGCTGTGAGTGCCCCAGGCGCGGTTGTCCTGCAGGCTGCAGGTTTCACCAGGGAAGGCTCAGCAGCATTTAACCTTCTCTCTGCTGGATAATTCAGGATAATGCCCTGACACAGAAAGGTGGAGGTTGGAAATCTCTGTCTTACTTGGGAATGCCAGACACTGGCCCTGCTTGGCACGCTTCCTGCGGGCTCCCAGCCCGTGTTGCTCGAGGAGAGTAGCTCTACAGTGAAAATAAATGATGTTACCAGTATGGTTGTGATGAGGTTTTAATGGTCTTTGACATAAAGCCACACGCTAGAGCCTGTGTGGTTGCTCCCGGGGATGCTCCATCGTGGAAGACGAGGATCATCAGGACAGTGGTGTGGAGTCACCTCCCCCCGATTGCTGCGTAAGGAGCCACGCAGGGACACCTGCCCACCATGCCTGCGGAGGCTGATCTTGGGCATTGCAGCAAAAAGCGTAAATCAAGTGGAGGCGGGGCAGCCTCATGGTGAGGCTGGGCAGCAGGAGGCCAGGTCGCAGGTGGACATCCCATCTTGGCGTTGGGATGGCTTCCCAGCTGGAAGCAAATTCTCCAGACCCCCATTTCCCCACCGCATGCTCTTCCTTCTGCACAACTGCCTTTGGAGAGCCTCCAAAGGGGTGACTGGTGCCCATGGCCCCACAGAGGGACCCTCACCGAGGTTCATCTGTGGCCATCAGCACAGGTCTTGGCCTGAAGGAGCCGCATCGCCTCCATGCAGGCTATGTGCCACCACCAGCAGAGCATGGTGGCAGTGCCCTGCTCTTTTCCCATGTGTCCCTGCTCTGTGGTGGTTGGATGGACAGGCTCACAAGCACTGTTGGGAGTGCTTGCTTTTTTTCCCAGGCAGATTACGTAGCCTTTTTAGTTTCATTCCCCCCCAACACACCCCCCTTCCTCTGTTATTTTGGTGCCTTTCCCCAAGGGAAACAAAGTTAGCTCAAATGCTGTTCCCACCAGAAAGGCAAAAGCCCCCCCCCCCCCTTTTTCCTTCCTCTTTTGGGTTCATGGTAATGTGTCCCATGACAAAACAAGCACAAATCCGTGCACGGAGTGCTTTGCCTTTCTCCTTAAAGGGAGAGTCTTTCTCCAGGGCTGGCGCCTGGGGCCAAACTGCCATCATTCAGAGGTGCCTCTCTGATGGAAGGAAGGTCAAAGCTGACTCTTTTTGTTTGTGGTGAAAGCAGCCCATGCAAAGACATGGGGAGCCATGCTGGTGGGTGGAAACAGGTCTTGTAGATGGGTAATATGCAGTGGGGATCAATGGTATGGCCAAAAGAGCTGGACTGGATGTCTTGTGGCTTTGCTTCAGCCATCCCTGGTGGAGAAGTCTCCATGAGAATGGGTCGTTTATGCTCCCCTGCAGCCCACAGGGAGAAAAGGCCCCTCCTGGGACCGTAAAGCAAACGTCCAAAATGGAGCAGCTGAATCAGGGACTCAGAATGCTCGTTTCTCTCTAGTGCATGTAGGAGTGATGGGTGAGGAGAGCTGCTCATTGTTCCCCACTGGAAAGGAAGATGTGATGGGCCCGTGTGTAGGCAAAGACCACCTCAGCCCAAGCAGCTGGCTGGGTTCGGTCACGAGAAGCATCCGTGGAGGCAGCAGCTGGAGCAGCCTTCAGCAGGAGCGTGCCCTGGAGGGGAAACCCCTCACACGCCAACCATGCACGAGCCCGTCCCTGGTGCCCCAGACTTGGGCTGCAGCAGCCAGAGCTCCTGGTGTCCAAGGTGGAGCTCCAACATCAGTTGTACCTGAAGCCAAGATCCATGTGATACGTCGGGAGTGTTTCCAGCACGGGCTTTCACCCAATACTGCTTTCAACACCCAGCATTTTTGGCAGTGGTTTGTTTGGCTGTGTTATAAATGCTTGCCTGGGAGAGGCTGGTGCTGGCCTCCAGGTGAGTGCCCTCAGGTGTCTCGCTGCTGGCTGCGGCTGCCTCTGGCTGCGCTCCCGCGGGCAGGGAGAGCTTCGGGGTGTCCCTGCTGCAGCAGCGTTGGTAGAGATACTTGTCTGTGAGTGTGGGTCTTCTCCCACTGATTTGCAAAGGCAAATTGTTGTTGTTCAATATATAAAACCTCCTTCTTCCCAGAAATCGCTGGTCACCACTTGTCTGCCTACCATGTCAGAGGACATTTAAGTTTCCTGTGATGTACGTGGCCACTATCCCCCCGTCCCACTGGGAGCAGTGTCTCTGCTCCATGCAAAGCGCCCGCCGGCAGGGACCCTGCACACCAAGCACTGCTGTCACCGCGTGCCTCGGGAGGACGACCTGCAGTTTTGCACAGACCTCTGCCCAGTGCTGATTTGTCAAATGCTGCTCACGCTGTACCCTTATTAGCAAACTAACTGCAGATCTAGCAGACAGCAAGCACCAAAGTGGGGCCGAGCCGAGATGTGTGTAAGGCCAGGTGCTCGTGAGACCGTCTGGCATCACGCTTGTTCAGCATTTAACATTGAAACACAGCCACAACTCTGGGCCTCCACAGAAGTAACCAAAACAGTGTGACTAACATTTTTCCTTGTAAATGCTTTTTTCAAGATTCCCTCTGCCCTTGGATTTCTTGTAGCAGTATTTAACAAATGCGATTTTAATGCATCGCCCTGAACAGAGAGACTGTAAATGTTCGTTTCCCGTACCAGCGATAAATGAATGGTGGGAGCCTGGGGAAAGAGAGGTGTTTCCTATTTTTGCAGCTCAGTAATTTTTCATAATGAAACCTTGGCAGCTCACGCTTGGAACCTGCTCCTGGGGTAAGGTGTCTGAAACAGAAAAAAAAAAAAAAAGAAAAGAAAATAATTGAAAGAAAACCCAAAGGCTAGCTTGTGATGAGAAAAGCAAAGTGAAAATTCAATTTAGATTTGCAGCTTTAAAAAAAAAAATTTAGGTTCAAAGATGCTGAAATCAGACTTGCATTTTGTTTCAAATGTTTGCAAGAAATACAGACTTGGAAAAAGTAGGAAAGTTTATTCAGAGCATTCACGCCTAGAGGCTGGGTGGGCTCTCAGTGGCCCAGGCGCAGAGCAGGGGCTGTCCTCTGCGGTGCCTCTCCAAGCAGTGGTGGCTGGGGCAGGATTTGCCTCAGCCTCAGGCAGCCATCTGCTCTGGGCACAAGGAGGACCCCGCTGTCCCTCCACACGAACGGAGTCGGGTGCCAAGCCCGGGTGGAGACGTCCCCACGGTGGCCAGTGAGATGGACCCCAGCAGCTCTTTGCCGCGTTGTATCTGCGCAGCAAGAGCCAGCCTGTGCTCAGAGCCAGCCAGCCGCTTTCTACCAATATCGGTGGACCTTGTGGCTGGAGAACCACCCTGCCAAAAACCTTAACCTACTGCCAGTCCATGGAGGAGCCAAGAAGAGATGTGGTCCTGCTCTTGTGCTTGCTGTCAAATAGTCGGCTTCTGTTCCATACTGTTTCCAAGATGATGTTTCTGCCTTGAGAGGTACCTTCCTGGCTGGTGCACGATGATTAATGACTTCCAGGTCCCAAAGGTGTGGATGTGGGAGTGAGAATCGCGGAGCAGAGGGAATATTGCTCTCCTGGCATAGGCTTTGCGACAGCCTGGCTCATCCGTTAGGAATGCTGTGATGGAGGGGACGTTCCAAGTGTAGTCAGCATGGGAAAATATTTTATCAAAGAAACTTGGAATAAAAAATAAAATTAAAATCTAAACATGAACGCTTGACACAGTGCCACATGAGGGCTATTTTTAATTTCTTTCCTGATCGTTCCACTTGTTTTCATCATCGTCAACTCTTTGAATGGTGGAATTAGTCACGATGTATGAGATGAAGTAAACAGAGAGCTCGTGGTTTCCAAGTGAGCATCATCTTATCTCTCCTAAGGGAAATGAGAGCTGTGCCCGTGGACTTGCCACCAGCCATAGGTGTCCTGGCAGCACCCAGGACTGTGTGCTCGGCTGGGGGCAGTGCCATTGGGTGCATTTGGGACAGTGGCACCCAAGGAAGGGCTGGGGGTGCTGGGGGGACCGGCTGTGTCCAACATGCTCCTCCATCTGTCTTTGGGGAAGGTGCCTTCTGTGGAGTCACTAGCATAAAAGAAAATCCAGGGAGCTTTAGAAAGAGGGAAAGCAGGCTCTTGCTCTGTGCTCACTGCTCAATATTTTTATTCTGATTAGGTTTAGCTATACACTTAATAAGCTGGAGAAGCTCTTGCTGAGAGCTTTGCCTGACGCAAGTATGGGCTTGATGTCCTCCTGGGGGCAGGTGTGGAGAGGAAGAAAAGCTGAGCACCAAGTTTCAGCATAGGCAAATGCAAAACCGGATTTTCCCTGAGCTCCAGGTCCCAAATTTGTGAGCTGTCCTGCTGGGGGGCTGAGGGGGACCCAGTGCCGTCCCGCAGCTGTGAGCCGCAGAGGCACTGTGTTGGTGCAGGTGGCACAGTGGTGTCCATCTTCTCCACGTGCTTTGAAAATGCTAGCTGCATGATGCTTTTTTTTTTTTTTCTGGCTGTTTGGTTTCTCAATATACTTCACAAAGGGTAATACTAATTTCTTGAATTTCTAGTTGCATAGCTACATCTTTGCTCACTGAATTCCTGAAGAAAAAAAAAAGTTATTTAGGTGATGTCATAGCTGGAAAATACTTGGCAATATAACTAGAGAAGTCACCCTGTTCACTGGTGCACAGAGGAGGATCCCTGTGATTATCCCTGTAACAACGCAGATCAATTACAGGGCACTTTCCATTTTGCAGAACGCAGCGCAGACTTCAGCTAATCTATTTACTAATCCTTTGAGCTGATCTCTTGGAGTTAATGGGAGTTATTTGAAAGCCTAAGGAGGAGTATGCACGCTAATGGCTTTGGAGCTGGATTTGAGTAATACCTGTTCATTAGAGTGGCACTGTATTTCTTGGGAATTTCTAGGCAAATTCTGATGAGTTTAAAATTTTGCTTCTTAACCATTGTATCTGTTCTGCATTTTTCTGATACCTTAGCTATTGTTAAACAATGATCCCATTTAACTGCAATACTAAATTAAACACTAAAATATCCAGTTGGGGCACTGATTCCCATGCTGGTATTGCCTGTGATTTCAATTTCACACTAAATTAGTGTCCAAGAAGAGTTAAGATTACCTGATAGAATGGCACAGGTCCCCTCAAGTGGCTTTATGTTTGGTTTTATGTTCTTAATGGGAGATTTGCTCCGGGTTTTGGCTGACTTGCTGGGCTATAAAGAGGAGCTGGAGGCAATGGGGGATTTTGGTTGTGCTGGGAAATGCAGTGCCTGTTTCTGGACAGAGACAACAGCTGCCCCAGCAGTGCGAGCTGCCAGCCCCACCAGGACTAGCAAGACCCACGTGTTACAGAGCTCCATGAAAAGCAGTTTGGTTGGCATTGGATTATTTAAAAATAAAAACTCATGCGCAAAACTTAGACTATTTGTTTTTACAAAAGCCTGGAGTTTCCCACAGTGGGCTGTTACATTTGGGGACTGTTTGAACTGACATCCATTTTTTCCCTAAGGTGAGGAGCCTTCCTCAGCAACACTGGTGGGATGATAACGACAGACACTTCCCGATGCATCCCTAACCATGCATTGGCCTCTCCGACGTGGCCACGTGGTGACTTTCTGGGCACTGCTGCTGGTGGCTGGCAGAGGGGGCTTGCTTCGGCCGCGGTGGCCCTGGTGCAGCCCATGAGCGCAGTGGGGCACGTCCACTCATCCCCACCTCCCAGCCCGCTCAGGGCCAGCCTGCAGGTGCAGCAGGCTCCTTCTCGGGGTGGGATGTCTCTGGCCAGACCTTTCCCCTCCTGCAGCAGTGTCCCATGTTTGAGCTGTGTCCCCAGAGGGATGCGGGGACAATCCGTATGCTGCTGTGGGAATCACAGAGTTCACAGGGAACCTTTAAACCAAAGAACCTTGGCTGTGCAGTGATACCCCATCCCTGCCACTTTCCCATAGGCACTCGTGCAGCAAGGAGATGCACAGAGAGATCAGCTCCTCCCAATGGAGATAGTGTTTGGTAGGTCCAGGGTATGGGCAGATCCTCAAGGGCAACAATAGCTGGAGGTGCACAGGCTCAACCCGGCTCCTCAGTCAGATGAGAGGGGGAGAAGAAGGAGATGGAGGGTTTGGGAGGGTGCTTTGTGTCTTTGAGATTTCTTGTGGATGAGGATTAAATCCCCATGTCAGAACTGTGATGCATTGCACCCACAGTGAGGAGCATTATCAGCCATCTCACTAAATACACCAGCCCGGCCAATAACAAAGCTCCCGGTGGTTGGCGGACTCATTGATCTCTGATTTACCAGGTTTTCTCATTTAAAACTCAGAGGGCTCTGCTTTTGATGTTGGAATCACTCCTGTGTGCTTTGATGCAGACGCAGGGCTGGGGATGCTGCTCTGCTCTCCTGCTTGCCCCTCGCTCGCGTCTCCATCCAAAGCACACAGCATCATTGCCAACACCAAACGCAAAGCCACAGCAGGAGTGATTTTCTCCAAGCCTTTTCTCCCCCTGAGACTTGCTCTTGCCTTTGTGAGAGCGCGGGGCCAGCGGCAGCGCACGGGGTACCCTGGCGGACCCCGTTCCCACACTCATAATCCCTGGGTCACTGGAGGCACAAAGGAGCTGCCACACTGCTGGGAGCTGGGGAGGGGGCAGAGCCGGCTCTGCTGCCGCTGCCTCATTTCTTTCTCACCGAGGACGACCTTCATTTTTTTCCCCTGCTAATCCCTCCCTTTAATCCCCTTCTCCTCTCCTCGCCAGGGTCAGGGCATTTTCTCGTGCCCCCCCGGCAGCTCCATCCTGGTGTTGGTAAAGGCCAGGTCCAAGCAGAGATGTCTCCAGCACCTGCACAGTGCAGCACGTTGCTGCTTTCTGGTGTCTCGAAGTCATCACTTTTGCGGTGGTCGGTAGCCAAAGCCTGCAAGCCCTCTGTGCTGACCATCCAAAAGATCTGTGGGGCCGTGGGAATAAAACCCCACGTTCCCATGGTCCCAGAGCAAAACTTCAGTCTCAGTTTTACTCCGTGGGGCTGGTGGTCCTGGGTGATCCCTTGTCCCTGACCAGGCTAGGGCCACAGCAGGGCACAGCACTGGAGCATCCTCGGTGTTGGGAGCCAGAGGCAGGCACCTGCCCCCAGTAGGGGCACCACCACTGCCGGGCTCCAGCATCAGTGGGATGTAACGGCCAGGGCTCAGCTCTGGGGGCTTCAGGCAAAGCTTCCACATGGGGCTGTCCAACAAGAGGGGTCCGAACTGGTATTTTTAAAGCAGCTTCAGTCCCATATGGCTCTGGCCAAGAGGATGACTTTCTCCAGTCGGCAGGAGCATCTCAGCCTCATGGCTGTGGATTCGGCAACAAATGTCACCAAGTAGCCCAGTATGTGCTCGTGCCCCAGGGCAGCTCCTCTGGTCTTCTGGGCAGGTTTTGCAGCTCCGTGGTGCTGCAGCTGGCTTGGGAGCTGCAACCAAGCTCGGGTGTCTACATCCAGCATGGAAACGTCCGCATGAGACATGCCCTGAGGCTGGCAGGTGGCTTAACCCTTCCTGTTGCCTTCGTGCAAAGCCTAGAGCAGTGGTATCCCAAACCACAGCCCGGGCTCCAAGGTCTACAAGGCAGATAACAAACATGATGGATAACAATGGACTGGGTTAATTGCACTCAGGGGACTATGGAGAGGCTTAGAGCTGCAGTTTGGGTTCCATACAGACTCAGAGCAGAGCCTCACTGTCTGACTTTTGGTCCTGATTTGGCTCTAACACCAAAACACCAGTATGTTCTTTATTAAACTGTCTAATGCAATCGATTTCCAGTCCACACTGCAGCTACCAGACAGAGTGCTCGGCAGACGCGAAAATGAATGAAGTCAATAGTTACATTTGTATTGAAAATCTCACAGTAGCAGCCACATTTCCAAGTTGTGTCGGGAACTCGAGGACTGGAGGGATAAGCAATGTGTTGCACACCGTGTCTGCAGTGCTGCCTGCAGACTTCAGACCTGTCACTTCTCAGGGCTGTAGCTGTTTTTTGGAAGTGCACTTAGTACCAAAAGCAGCAGATCATGAGCTGTTAATCCTTTTTGTCTGGGAATCTGGTCCTGCTACTTCTGCACATGGCATGGCGCTTGCCTACTGATGAGTGGGCTGCTCCAAAATCTCTTGTGCCGGGACAACTGTCACCTGAACTGGTCCCTGGTACCCACAAGACTGGGGGCTGCCCTGTGCAGAGAGCTCCGCTATGCTTCTGGAGGACCCTGGTGACCTGCCCATAAGTTTATCCTGGTGATAAACTAAGTGTCCTGGTAAGATCGGGGTGCTCAGGGGCTTGGTGATGCTTCCAGAAGGGCTGCTTGGAGGCTCAGGCACAGAGCAGCAGCATGAAGCCCTTTCTGCGGCCCCATATCATGTAGCATCAGGGAAGCCAGTGAAAAGAAAGCCAGGCTGTGGCAGGAGAAGCAGCTTGGGATGGGAGATAAGGTCTTCCTGTTTCCCACAACACCCTGGGCTTTTTATCTGCGGTACTGCAAATAAAAAACAAGGAGCCAGCCAGGCTGATTCCCACAGTACATGGAAGACTCATCAGCATCTGTTTTCCCGGCAGCTCCTATGTCTGTAGGAGGATGCCCGAGACCCAGGATGGGCTTCCCCATGAAGGAAGCCACGCCAAGGGGTTTGGCTTTCCCCGCATGTCAGGCAGGGCTCGGCAGTGTTCCCTCCACATCCCGCGGGAAGGGCTCCTGCCAGCAGCGTGTGCAGGAGGGACCGGTCCTTGCAGCATCTCGCAGAGGTAAAAGCCACATGGGATGCAGCTGCTTCTAACAAGTATCGATGTGGTGCAGTGCGGCGTGCCTGGGGCATTGCTTTTCACCCGCTGGTTGGCACTGCCGGAGCGTCACATCCTCCGGAGAGAGCAGTGCCTTGTCCATCCCCTGCGTTCAGGGAACGGGAGCATCCGTGCTCCAAAGCTCACCAGAAGGACTCGAAACCCGCGGGGGTTGGGGTCTGCTTGTCTGCAAACATTTGTGTTCAGGAGCCTGCTCTTCCAAAGAGCAACACTTGCAGGTCACTTGGGCAAATGTTGAAAGTTCACGATATCTGCTTGTTATTTTATGAAGTTTGACTTGTTTTTGAAATGTAGGATCTCTCATTTATCACCTGCACTAAAAATAGGCCACTCATTTCTGCATCAGCCTTTTCAAAATGATGGACGCTTCTTGCAATTGCCCTGTTTGCATTACATGTTTTGAGAGACCTGTTTGCTCTGTGATTGTACTATCTCTCTGTGGAAGTTAATGGGAAAAATGTAGGTGCTTCAGGTCTGGAAGAATTTTCTGAAGTCGGGTTTTCTTTAGGACAGCTTGGCTGTTAGAGCCACATCTCTGATTTCCAGGAGGAGTCAGGGACGCTGATAAGAAATTCAGGGTTGCCCAATAAGCCATTAATAATGACCGAGTATCACAGCACAGATGTAGCCTGTGCTACAGAAGAAGCTGTGTACAGCCCCGAAGCAGGGCTGGTACCCACGGAATCAGCAGTTGCTCCTTCATTCTGGAAGTGTTTAAGCCAGAGGGAATTTCGTGGCAAGAGAAAACAAAGCAGTGTTTTGCCAGGCCTGACAGTGAGGGTTGGTTTTCTCTGCCTCTTAATGACCTGCAGAATGGCACTGTAACAAAGCTTTTAAGTGCAACAACATTGAAGTTTTAAGCATTTGTACAAGCTTTAAAGGTGCCCAACCTTTGATTTGTCTGAAAAAAAGCGGGGAGGGAGATCCCTTTTTCTGCTGGAATAAGTCCGGATTAGCAGTCCATGCCCAATTAGCAGCACAAGCCAGTAATGACCCAGCACATGCAGCTCCAGCCTCAGACATTTCTCACAGGCCCCGTGAACTCCGGTAACAGCTAATAGCTCCGTGCAGCCTCTTCTCCCTGGATCCATCCATGGGGGATGCCCAAAATCCTCGCCCAGGCACGGTGGGAGCTCCCCAGGGGGATGGAGCTGGCCCGGGATGCAGCGGGCAGATGTGGGAGATGCTGGCTGGTGCCTCTGGTGCCTGCTGGACCAGGGACGCTGGCATGGGGCCGGGGAGGGAGAAGCTTCTGGGAAAGGAACCGTGGGAAGGGGGTGTACCCCCAGGAGCTGGCGTTGCTGCTGCAGACCCGTGCTCTGGGGATGCTGCGCATGCTGCTCTGCCCTGCAAAGCGCTTCCCTCCTGCAGCCTGCCTGTGCTCTCAGCTTCCTTTGAAGCTTTTCTTCCCATGATCTTTAAAAACGAGCACAACCGCGGAGCGGGAGCTGGAGCCTGTTCCCTCACAGGGAGCTGCTGCCCCCGTTAGTCTGGGCCCCTCCAGGGCTTTGGGCTGCACCGTGGTTGTACACGTGTTTCTCAAGCCCTGCCATTCACCAGCATCTCTCCCTGGCTCGTTCCTCCTTTTTTGAAAGGTTTGACCCCAAAATAAGGCCTGCACATCCCTGCCATGGCTCCAACCCCAGCCAAATTTCTGTGTTCCCCTCTCTGTCCCTGCTCCCAAATGCACGTCCCCACAACATCACCATCCATCCCATGGCACTGGCAGACTTCCCAGAGTGTTCCCCAGGCAGCCTGGAGCTTTCTCTCCCACAATGATCTCCAGCAGGGCCACGATAACTCAGGCGGGTTTCCTGCTGTCACCAGACTTGGCGGGACAGGTGCCCAGCACTGCGGTACCCAGGAGGACCCAGGCCACCCCTGGTGGGCATCTCCATGTTGTGTTTCCGCTAGCTGAGGTGCCTGACATCACACCAGTATCGAGTGCCAAGCGATCAGAGACCCTGCACTGCCTCACGGCCCCGCTGACAACTCTTGAAAATTGGAATGTTTTACTTTAGAGCCTAACTGCCCAATAGGGCTGAATAATACTTTATTAAAAACCCTAGAAAACTATTTCACTAAGGCCATAAAACAGCAAGGCAACTAAAAGCAGATAAATCTGCTAATTATTTGCTCATTAAAAAAAAACCTCCAATAAATCCTTTTAAGGTGATCCCATAAATCTCTCCAACATCATTAAGGCCAGTTGTCTTCAATTCTTATCTCCCCCTTGGGAAGCCTTTTATGGGTCTACAAACACAGTGCTTTTAGGATTTGTATCACAAATATAACCAAAGTCTGACGAGATCATCCAGCAAAAGTGACTCTCTGTTCCCCGGGGCAGCAATCGGAGAACAGCAGATCCTCCCCGGGGGAGCAGATAACACCAATCGCCCTGGGACCGGCTCCGTGACCATCAACATTCATCTCACGTCTTCAGCAGCGGATCTCTGTGGTGTCACCACACCAGGCTTCCCAGAGGCTGCGTGGACACCGGGGCTTGACCCCAGGTGCTGCGGGCGGCTTTTCCCAGCGTGCACGAGAGGAGCCTCGCAGGCACCGGGGCTGCCGCGCGGGGTGCACGCAGGGATCTGGCTGGGCGATGGCACCCGTGCGCCAAGGCCACGCTTGCTGGACATGGCCCAGAGGGAAGGGCAGCTCCAGCCAGCCCCCAGCTGCTGCTCCAGGAGCCCCAGGTCAGGATGGACGTGGCCAGGGGCTCTGCACAGCACAGGTCGCTTTGCTGAGCTGTTAGCAAAAGGCTGGGGACCCTCACATGTGTGGCTCCCCCCCCATGCAGCAGCCCCGACCCCAGCCCAGATGTGAGCCCAGGGCTTATTAAAAACCTACAGAGAAAGTATCCCCCAGCCACCCTTCTTGGGCATTCCCCAGTGGCAAAAACCTTCTGAAAGCTTGAAATGGCTGCAAAAGACTTCTCAGCTTGTGAGCTGCCGATGCTGAGTTGTTTCCTGAGATGGTATCAGATGCCTTCTTCTGCCCCGCTTGCCTGAGCAGCGCTTCCACCATTGCAGTTTCTTTCATTCATCTTCATTTGCTCGTGGCAGTAGATGCAGGATGTTATCCCCACTGGGGACCCACGCTGGTGGCAGAGACCAGGACTCACCGAGGTCTGGAGACCTTGCTGCCTTCACCAAGCCACCTCTGTGCTTTTTGACCGGGGGCTCCACCAGCCTCCCTGTGTCCCAGCATGCGGCCACCCTGTGCCGGGAGCCTGACGGGCACTGGTGACAACATGGCAGCTCCCATGGTGTCACTTTGCTTATTATTCTGAGTGATTAACTAAGGGCTGCTTTGGCTCAGGGGTGCTAGGCAGGGGTGGGCACAGCCCTGAACTCGCTGGCAGCTGAGTGGCCATGGCTGCATCACGCGTGGCTCCTTGGCAAGGACCTCTGCAGCCCTCGGCTGGGTCCTTCACCCTGGTGCTGCAGGGACGAGCACCCTCCCACTGCAGCACCGTGCCATGCACCAGCACCACCCAGCCTTGTGCCATGGGCATGTGGAGGAGATGAGGTGTCGCAGTAGGACCACAAAAAGGGTGTCTGCTCCTCTCCATCCAGCCGGCAGTATCTCCGGGCTGTCAATAACCCGCTCCTCTCCTTCACAACCATGTTCCCGCTTCACCTGTGGCCACACTGCCCTCCCAGGGAAGGGCATTTTATTGTCTGATTTTATTTTTTGTCCAAACCTGATGGCTCACCAGCAACTTTCTGGGTGTGTTGTATTTCTAAGTGGACGTTTGTGCCAGCGGCTCCTGCTGCAAGCCGGGCACTCAGCACGGTGCAGGCTCCGTCGGCCACACGGGCGCTGTCCCCAGTTACCCTGCGCCCTCGCATTGCAGCTGTGGGGACTGGGAGCGTTTCCCCCAGCAAATGTCACCAGCAGCAGCGAAGAGAGTCAGAGGTGAGCCTCATGCTCCCACCACAGCCTCCCTCTGCATCCTCATCCCCTGCTTCTGTTCAGTCTGTGGCCGCAGGCTGTGTTTTATTTCCAAGTTTTATGGCTCTAAGAGCAGGCAGTGCAAGGAGGGCTGTTTCTAACCATCCTTCTCTTGCAGAGATGATGTGTGACTTGATTTTATGTGTGTTTTCCTGATGGGTTGTGCTTTCTGCCTGTGAAAAGCCTTGCATCTATTTTATGGAGTCAGGCCAACCCAGCCAATGCCACTAAAATCCTCCACAGGCACCCGGGATCCTTATCCCAGACACCCAAGAGTATAATCACTCTTTCCAAAAAACAAAAAGTGAAGAATGTGTTTATTTTTTGCATCTCAGCACATGCAAAGGCTCCAGTCTGTTAGGCAGCGCTGGCTCTCCGGCCAGATGCGGCTCTGTAGGAGACTGCCTTTTTCTGAGACCCGACGGTGCAGGGTGGTGCAGATGCTGGCACGCGCTGGCCAAGCACACCGGCCGCGAGCTCCGCTGGCGCACGGAGCTGTGGGAGTGCTCGGGATGCAGCAGAGCCGGATCCATGCTGGGTGCCAAAATGCTTGGGTGCAGAGTGGGCTCTGCAGCCTGTCCTGCATCCATCCGCTCTCCCGGTCCAGGTACGGCGACAACTTCTGCTTTGCCCAGGTCTCTGTGGCAGCCTGAGCCGCGGCTTTTTCTCTTGGGTGCCTCCTTGGAAGGGCACGGGGCTGTGCGGGGCCGGTGCTTGCTCCTTGCTGATGGTGCCCAGCCCCAGAGCCGCCTTCCCATGGCGAAACGCAGCCGGTCCCAGCCCCCCGGCTTCTCTCTGATGTGGCTGCCGAAGGATGTGGTGACAATAAAAGTGTCAGTACGGAGAGGTGCTAAGGCAGGGGAGGCGGTTGGTTTCCTGTTAGCACCGGTGCGACAAGGCGCAGCTCTTCCCTGCCGCCGGAGCGCGTCGGTTCCCATCCCGCTCCCCGCACCACAAGCTCCATTTGCAGTTATTTACTAAAACAACACACACTGTGTGAACTCCCTCTAGGCCAAAAATAACTGCCGCCCCATTAACTCGAACTGTTTGTTTGTTTTCAGCTGTTTGGTGCCCTGATCTCAGGCAGGGAGCCTGCCTGCTGGGGGCTGGGGAGCGGGGTTACCACCCCTCCGCCACCCAAAACTGCTCGGCTGGTGATGGCTCTGAGCTTCGAGCCGGTTTGTGCTGCAGGAAGGTTTTCTCACACGGGATAAAAAGCAGTGGCAACCAGAGAACGTCTGTGGCCTCTTTGGGTTTTTGCTTTATTTTTTGCAGTGAGTCTACCCTGTGGGGACCAAGGCAGCAGGGGCTGAGCCTCGAGGGGCTTGAGGGACCTTTGCTGGCATCAGGGACCATGGGGACTGCTGGTGCCAAGCAGGGTCCCTGAGCCCCCTGCCCCTCTCCGAACCAGTGTGCGGGATGGTTTTTGCTTGTTTTTCCCTGAGATACCCTGCAGAGGAAAACACCCCCAAATAGGCTCTAACTTCAATTCTTAGTCCTTCAGCCGGTTTTCAGGGTTATGAATGATGGATGTTACCCTTAAAAAATTTCCCAGGAAACCCATCTTGGTTTTCAACCAGCTCTAAAGTGAAAATTTCAACATCAGAAGTCTCTGTGAAAAAAATGTCCTAGATGCCTGGAAGGAGATAAATGACTTTAAAGCAAAAAATAACACTTTTCTCATTTGTTCCACTAAACATAATCGCTTGTGACAATATTCACACAGTGCAGTCAGCAGAACCCGTTGCTGCTGATGTCCCTGGTGTCAGCTCTTCCTTCTCATGCTCTTCAGTAGCAGCAAGTGTGTGGGAAGATTTGGCAGCTTCCATCCCAGCGAGGATGGATTTTGGGGCAGGGAGAAAACCGGGGAGGGCTGCAGCGCTTCCTGCTCCCTGTCCTCGCTTGCTTCTGCCCATGTGAGAAGACAGTGCATGGGCACCTTGCCTCCTCATGCACTGCTCTGCTCTCTGCTTGCTTTCCTGTGGGTGTGATCTGAGTACGGCTGCCCTTCAACTTCTCCTTGCCCTGGCCTTTTCAGTTCAGTCCGTGCATTTTTTCTTCCATGTTATATATGCATAGGATATGTTTTTTTCTTTTTCTTTTTTCCCCTTTTACCTTTGAATATCGTGTTTATTTAGCAGGTTTTGCTTGCACTTAAGAGCATAAGGGGATTGCAGCCTGCTCACCTCACGTCCCTGCCGTGGTGAGGAGAGATCTTGCAAAACCCTCAGCATTGGTCTTGGGTCTTGTCAAGGCAGTGAGGGCAGAATTTGGACAGTGCTGCTGAAACCTGACGCATCGCTGGTGTCCCCAGCTCTCCCTGGGAGCCCAGCACCTCACCAGCACACTGCTTGCCGGGATGCACCGCCTTGCACAAGCATGACTCGGCCAGGACAAAGCAGGATGCTTAAGCTCAGTGCTTTGTCATTCCCCAGCCGCAGCCAGAAAGTCCCTTAACACTCCGTTCCACAGCCAGAAGTAAGAAGCTGGGTCTGTCATGAAGGAAAAGGGAATGTTTTGCATGCTCAGAGCGCTCCCAGCCACCTCCGCATCCGTCCCACGCAGCCTCCCCCGAGCGCACACCTCCACAGCGGGTGGGCAGCGGCTGCTTTGCAGGGGTTATGGAAGGTCTCTGTCTGCACGGCGAAGTTACCTCCATAGGGACCAAGGCTAGGAGAGTCAGTTCCAGGTACACATGTACGTGTGCACAGCTGTACGGAGTGTCCCCTTCAGGCTTCATCTCAAAGCGCCGCCGACTTTGTGGGGAGGAGCCCGGTTCTCCATGGGCTGCAGCTCCACCGCCCTGGGCAAAGGCTTCTCAGTGGTGGGCTGTGGGAGATACATAAATATACCAAAATGGTCTTTTTGCTTCTGTGAGGAAGATCTGGCTGTAAATAGAAAGATTACAGACTTCCTGGAGTGCTGGCAGGCTTTGTCAAACTTCCTCAATATAAAACATTGCATGCAATTGCTGGTGCACTGACAGCTATGTCCGTCTGATGCCCTCGCTAAGTGGAAGAGTCAATGAGGAACTGATGGATCTGAAAGAAATATTATCTAGGAAGTTACTGGGCTACTGTAAGTAGCAAAACATCGAGCAAAGCCCTTTCTTTGGCAATAGTCGTAGTTCAAGATGATTCGTTCGGGCAGGGAATGCACTGGGCTGGGAATTGTCATCCAGGACCATTTTATCTCCATTAGCATGTCCATGGAGGAGGTTAATGGAAGGAGGTCAGAGCTGGGAACTCAGCTTCAGGCTGTGCAAAGCGCAGGAACAGAGATTTTCTTCCTCCTCAGAGTAACCGGGAGATTTTGCAGTTCGGGGTTTCGTTTGTGCAGATAGAGCAGACAGCTTGGCTGTTTTATTTGTTGACCCTACTGAAGTGTTTATAGTTGTCACCAAAGTGATTTCTAATTTCAGGAGGTTCTTTCCAATATTTCTCTCCTTTTTTGACAGTTAAATTTTTTCCCACCCAGACAGCTTCCTCTTACATGATAGATGAGAACGATTGCTCACAGCACGTGAGAACTCCTCACCTTATTTTACAGACGGTCTCCTCTGCTTTGAATTCAGCAGGTATGCCTCTAGTTTTAAGTCTGCTTACATTGAGATCGTGGCCCTGTGGGAAGCCTTTTCCAGCCTTCTTTAAACCTGTCCCGATGTTTTGTGGGGGCTTGTGGGATAACCGCAAAGCTGAGGCTGCCTGGCATGCTCCGCGGGAAGGCGCAGACTGCTCCGCTGCTCCCAGCACCTCCGTGCTCAGCACCTGGCGCCCGAGGAAAATCCTTCCCGTCTTCCTTCTGGTCCCTTGGGCTTTGCAGCTCCCTGGTGGAAAGCAGGTCCTCTCCGTTCAGCTGTTTTCCACGCAGGCTCGTGGCTGAGTCCACAAGCTTGCGGTTAGTGTTTGTTTTTGGAGAAGGCACAGGGGAACTTTTCGCATGGGTCTTTTGAATTGCCTTTTATTCCTCAATAAACAAAACAACATTCTTCTGCGTGCTCAGAAAAAGGAGAAAGAGAAGCACCCTTGTTGCCTGTAACATTATTTTCCTCCTGGGAGTATCTCCCAGATGGGGAAGCCAAAGCAGGGCTCAGGTGGCTGTACACCCTGGTGGCACAGGGGTGCCCAGGGGAGCAGAGCACTGGCTGCGGGCTGCTGTCTTGCAGCCTCTGCAATGTAGCTGGGGGTCCTGAGCCCTTTCCTGGTGGGGATGAACCCTGCAGTTCCCAGGATCGCAGTTTGCAGGGCCAGTGCAGAGGCCTGGGCTGAAGCAGCCAGGAGGATTTGTCACCTGGCCACAGCAGGGCATTTTGTGGATGGGAGTGGGTGAAGAAGCTGGTGCTGACACCGGCTGTGCTGGGGACAAGGGTCTTTGCTTCTCTGGAAGCACTTTGCTGCCAAGGCAGGTAGGTTTCCAACCTCCTGCTGGTTTAGGTCAATCTGCAGGTGGACCAGAAGGGCTATTTTGTGATTTGCCATCAGAAATTGTGCCGGGTAGGCAGGCACCTCGATTGCCCTGTAAGTGCAGAGGGGAAGGCTGGGCAACTAGACCTGTGGTGGAGGGAGGGAAACGCAGCTCACAGGGTGGGTGTCCTGTTTGGGCTGGGATTTGGGCTCTCCCAAGGACTGAATGCTCGTCCTCTTTCCTGAAATGATGCCAGTCTGAAGACTAGAAGGAGCAGAAAAGAGCAGAGCAGCAAAACTTCTGGTGCTCTTCAAAATGCTGGGGTTTGTCTGTGATCGAGGCAGGTCAAAGAAAGATTTTGAAAGCACATTTGCCAAAACGAACTATTTCCCAGGTAGCCTGTGCCACCAGGTTCCCTGCAGGGACAGCAGCTCCGCTGCAGACCCACCAGTGGCTGTGCCCTGTGTGTGGGGCAGGGCAGCTGATCCTGTCCTGGGGCCTCGCTGGGGGCTGTGGATGCAGCAGGGGGCACCTCTGTTTGCCCCAACGTGCCCTGCTGACAGCAGGATGGAGCAGGGGGTGCAGGCAAGGCGCTGCAGCCCCAGGAGCAGTCTCAAAGCAGCAGAGACTGTCAGACGTGGGTTTGGGGCTTTGCAGCTCTTTGCCAAGACAGCACACATCCATGTATATGAATACGGCAGGACAGGGATGGGGTCCTGCTGCATGCTGGGTGGCCTGGGAGCTCTGGCATCACCAAGCATGACAGCAGCCCTGGAGGCATCTGAACCCTGGTGAGCTTTGGGTCTCCTGCAGTGGGTCAGATGTGCTGTGGTGGAGTAGCGTGGGTCAGCAGGACAGGTCCAGGCTTTGAGGGTGTGAAAGTCACCAGGTATCATCACTTGCACAGCACATTGATGCTCTGCTATGAATTACATCCAAGATCACTGAGCCAGAGGACGTTCACCCAACGCCTTACCTGGATTTGTGTCCTCAGGAGACCCCAGCCCTGGCTTTTTAGAGCTGCGCATCACTGCTAAGTGCACACTTCCCGGGACAGCAAGTTTGGTCCCAACTGGCATGTGACTTTCCCCAGTGGTTTGGGTGATGGTATTTTCCTTTCTGGCATTGCAAAGGAGTGGGAGACATTTATGGTGCTGTCTGGCATGGGAGGTGTGGCACTTCTGCTTTCTCCTCTGGGAAAATGTTCATAGAACAAAAAATAATAAATTTTAAAAGACACGGTATTTTCTTTTTCTGGGTCAGGGAAGAAGTCAGTGCTCTGTTTGTTAAAGATAACAGAGGGGATGGACATTTACCACGTGGAAGAAGCCGCACCTGGTTTGTTCACAAGTCCATCATCTCCATAGCCTCTGGCAGCTCACACGGAGTGAAAGACAACTTGGAAATCCTGATGCTGTCTTTAAAGCAAAAATGGGCTCAGCACAAATCCTGTGTCCGTGGTGCCTCTGAACATTGGTCTGGTTCTCGCTCTGTGGTGGGCCTAACTCCTGTCCCTCTTCCAGACCATTTTCTAAATGCCTTTTGACAGCAGGGAGCTTTGAAGCCTGCTCTGCCTCTCATGGAGCAGAAATCTCCCCTTTTCCATCTGAGTGTGCGTTCCGGCTTCAAAGTGGTTGCAGAATGCCTATGGCTGGAAAAACACGCTCAGGAATAATTTGATGTGAATAGAGTGTGAATAAAGACAGCGGCGAGCAGGAAATGCATGTGCTGGGGTTGTGTATTGGGTATGGGTTGGAAAATATGCCTGGAGTGTTGGGGTGAGAGAGCTGTGTGCACGGGGGCTGCTCGTACACTGGTGGGGCCAGGTGCCCATCGGGACCTGCAGCGGGGACCAGCAGACGCCAGCACCCTTGTTTGGCGTCACGCTCCCACCACAGGCCATGCTTTTGAGGAACCATCCCCCCAACAGGTCTGCAGTCTGGGGGGGGTTCATCTCACCATCCAGTACACTTGGAAAAGTCGGGTGCTCCCATCTGAGCTGTTCCCCCCTGGCTGAAGAGAATACAGGTCTTGGTCCCTGGAGCACCTAAATGCTGTTGGGGACAGTCCTCAGCTGGTGGCTGCTCCTCCCCGGGGGTGAGGCCTCGCTGCAGATTTGAGGAGGCGTTGTGCCACTTCAGATTTGCTCGGGGCAGGTGTCACTGCAGCTGGGAAGCACAGCACGGTGGCTGCGGTGCGACTCTGCCACACGCGCGTCCCCACGGGGCAGGTGGCACTGCAGCTCGCTGGGACACCGGTGCCGGGTGTCAGCCCTGGGCATGGGGATTGGCACAGCCAGGGCACCAGGTCCGATGGAGCAAAAATCCCTGCCTGGGTGCCACAGGGTACCTGAGCTCCTGCCATCGCAGCAGGCTCACTGCCCCTCGCTCATTTTGTCCCTTTGCTTGCATCGGTGCCATCCTGCTCGGCAGCGTGTCTCTCTGCAGCCCTGAGCCCAGCAGTGGGCTGCAGCGGGATGACAAATGCACACACACCCCGACTGCTATTTATTTATTGTCACAGCCCCGCAGGCCCCCAGCCGAGTTTCTTGGCACTCCAGCCGCTTCGCCTTTTTGTTTCCTTGTTCGCACATTTTTCTGGATGCTGCGTTTTCACATCTCCTGTTTGTTTTGAATGCCGGGGGGGGGGATGACAACGGCGAATTCCCAGCCTGGACCACGCTGTGCCGGCCGCCTTTGCGACACAAGGCAGGGGGGGGCGTGAAGGCGCCTGCTGAGAAAGCGCTCGCGTTGCAGCGACGAGGCCAGACGCCTGCAGCCTCTGAGCAATTCATGTGGCCGTGGTGCTGCAGCCCCTGGGGAGGAGGGCGGAGGGCAGCAGCTCCCCATGCTGTGCTGCACCCCTCGGCTTGTGCCTTCCATTTCAAGGAAGATGCGGCTGTAGCCAAAGGGAGGAACTGGGTGCTTGGTCTTCTCTGTTCTGCAAGGGCTGAGGAAGAAGAAGGTCCCTGCTTGCAGGTGGGAGCAGCCGGGAGAGCGCCCATGGCTGTGGGGGTGCCCATGCTCACCAGGACAGGGCATAAACCTGCTCTTGGGACCACTTGTGTTGGGCCGAGGTTTCCTCCCCGCTCTGTCTTGCTCAGCTCCACCAGACCCCGCTGAGTGAGGTCAGGGCCGTGCAAAAGCTTTCACTTTGCGAGCACCGCTTTTCCCACGGGATTTTGCTGTGCTGCTGGGACTGGATGGCACTCAGCTGGGCTGGTAGCACTCAGGAGAGTGTGTCCCAGCCTCTTCCTTAGGAAAACACACCAGCACCCTCTCTTTAGCCTTTCTTTCAAAACAAGACAAAAGGAATTTCACGCCAACCTCAGCAGCTCTGGCACGTGGCTGTCCCATGGGTTGGCACCAGGATGGAGAGTCCTCAGGGGTCCAGGCCTAAAAACCAGAGCTCGTGGGTGCCCGAGGGTGTCCAGCTTTGCCCTCTGCCTCCACCAGCAGAAGGAAGGGACATCCCCACAGGGGCCGTGGCAGCCGTCCCGCCTCCCCCAGCTGGCCTTCCCCTGACCAGGCTCAGGACCTCCTCCCTTTCCTTCCCCATATCCTCCCACTCGCTTGGGAGCGGATCCTGTTTGTGGTAGACCCCTGAGGGTTTCGCCCATTGGGCAGTTCCCTGTTTCTGGCTGCCTCTTTGTTGGATCCGGTTGGGGTGGGGTTTTTTTTGACCGAGTTTTCATACTTTTGTGTTTTCATTCCTGTTGCGTGTGGCCTGGGCTGATTTGCCAGGGGTGCCCTGCAGACAGCCCAGCAGTGCTCAGAGGGGAAGTCAGGCTGAGACCAGGTGTGCACGAGTGGCAGGATGGTGAGCACCAAATCAGAGTCCCGTGGGTGCCCTGGGGTGGCAAAGCCCATGCTCCCACACTCCCACCAGCTCTGCATGGGATCACACCAGGCTCCCTCTCCTCCGGAGCCTCCAGGAGCTCCCTTCCTGGCTTTCTTGTCCTTCCTGCAGAAAGCTCAAGGAGGGCCTTGTACCTGCAGAGATGCAGCAAGCCAGCTGGAGTCACTTGCCCAACATTGGTCTCCAAGAAGATGGTGGCAGCTACCTGGGGAGCCAGGTCACCTGTGCCCGTGACAGTGGCACAGGCTGGGTCCCAGCTGTACCCTCCCTGGGTGCCAGAACTGAGCCAGGCTTGTTCACAGCAGCATGGGCAAGGCAGAAGCACCCGGGCTGGTGTTAAACACCCAGGCAAGCATCAGCACCCACACTGGTGGGAGCACCCAGGCTCTCCCCCTGCCTTCAAGGTTGCATTGGGTCTCAGAGCAAGAAGACCCAGTGCGCGCTGCAGCCATCCTCATCACTGGGGAGCGGTGGCCTTGCCCTGGTGCTGGCACTAGCTGGGTGAAGGCTGGCACCAGCTCCGTGCCTCCAGCGCCAGCTCCTTCCCTGCTAGTCCTCTGCCAATGAGGTGACAGACAGACAGACAGACAGACAGACAGCTGTTGAGGTGTGATGCTGCAGACACCTCTCTCTTGCTGCTCTCCCCCTGCTCTTTCCAGCATGTGCGCAGCATCACTGTGCTTAGCCCCATTGTGTCGTGGTCCACAGAGGGTCCGAACATCCCCCAAAACCACCAGCAGCAGCACACGATGTTCTCAGTGCTCCCAGGACCACCAGGTCCCCGCTGAGGCTGGGACAGGAACAGCAGCGTTCAGCAGCAGTTCTCACCGATGGAGGCGCGCAGGGGTGAGCGGTGCGGTGCGTTTGCAGGCACGTGGTGCCAGCTCCATGTCCCTCTGCTATTGGGGACGTTCAGGACCTTGGCTCGTGCTGCAGCTTTGGGGAGGTCACCCGTCCTCCTGCCCGCACAGCACCAGCCCTGCCCCAGTGGAAACCAGAGCCTCATGGCCTGGGAAGTCTGTGCCTGAATTAAGCAAAGCCCTCAAAATCTAACATAAACATTTCAGCACGGGCTTCACAAACCACTTCCTATGTTTAAGTCTGTAAGTCTGTAAGTCAAACGCAAATCTGGGGCATTTTTACCCAGAGTTGATGGTCCCCACGTACTGGAACTGGCACTGGACTGGGTCTCCCACTGCCACCACCACAGCTGCACGGCTGCCTGCCTCGTCCCTATGTCCCCAGCCTGTCCTCGCTGTCCCGCAGCCCGTGTGAAACTGACTCCTCAACGGAAAGGCACAGGGGAGACGAGCGCGGTGGCAGTGGCACCCGCTGCAGCGGGAGGTGTGTGATGGGGCCTGGGGTAGTTTCTGGCACACAGGGTACAAAAGCCGAGTGTTAGGAAGTGATGGGGCTGGAGGCAGGGGATGGCAGCCGTGCCTCCTCGGGGCCTCAGCAGCTCCCTGGGGCTCTGCCAGCCCCTGCCTGTGGCTGGGGGTGATGCCGGCGGGGATGCGGTTTGGGTTAATCCAAACCACCTGTCCCCAGTGCATGGCGAGGCTTGTGCAGCTCCTTCCCTTCCCCGGTCCCCAAGCAAAAGTGCTGGCCCCCTTCGGCCGCTCCCGCACTGTGGCTGCCCTGGGGGCCGTGCCTCCGGGTGCTACAGGTCACGTCCCCGGGGGGCTTTGGGGGCACCGCTCCCCTTCACAGCTGCATGCACAGAACTTCCTGGCAGACCGCAGCCACACAGCGCTTGCATGAAGTCAGGCTTGGAGCAGGGCCCAACGGACGCAGCATGTCCTGCCGGTGGCCGTGCGGAGGCTGCTGTCCCCAGCATCCTCCCCAGATGGGACAAGCGCCAGCAGAGCCCTAGGGTGGCTTTGGGCTGCCGGTGGGCTGCAGCAGCGGGGAGCGGCAGGGCAGGGAGCAGCCTGTACCTCGCTGCCTCCTCTGCATGCCCCCGTTGCGGGGCTGTGCTTTGTGCCAGCCCTTGATGATGCTGAAGCGTGGAGCAAGGCTCAGGGAGCTTGGTCCTGCGAGGGGAAAATCCCCAAGCTCTCCGCTCCCACCTCACCAGCTCAGCTCCGAGCATTTGTCACCGCTTCACTTTCTGCTCGCTCTTGGGACACAAAGACCAAAGCTGCCAGTTTGCCTAGAATGACCCCTGGTGCCCTACAAATCTAACCCCTTCCTCGAAAAGACAAAAATCCCATTGCCTTGCGTCTCCATCTGTTTAGAGAACAGTTTAACCTAACAAGATTAGCATTTGAGGTCGTCTCTTCTTCTTTTACTTTTTTTCCCTGCCGATTGCAAAGAAAACAGCATTGGATTTAGGACAAAGGCTTGAAAACCCTCATTTGTAAGTAGCGCAGCCTTTGGAAACTGTTTTGTTCCAGAGTTATCTTGGAAAGGGGCTTGCAAATCCTCCACTAAAGCAAACGGGAGCCAGCCAAGGGGACCAGCCCACGTGAGGATGAAGCCAGCACCCGGCACGGGGCTCCTGCCACCCCAGCACCCCGCTCCGGCTGCTGTGGGTGTGGAGTTGTGTCACCTTGCTGCCCTGAAGTGTGCACAGGAGGGTTGTGTTAGCAGGGGAGGCTGGAGCAGGAGGGGATGGGGTTTCATGTTTTTGGTTCCCCCGTGCACACCCACCAGCAGCATCTCACTGCACGCCTCCGTCCTGTTCAGATGTCCCGTGGTGATGGATGCGGGAATGTCGTGGCAGAGCAGGGAGCCTCGGAGCCCCATCAGCCTGCGAGGGGACACTGGCACTTGCTGTGCGTGTGCATGCTTGCTTTCCACCACCGTCACATCCCGCGGGGAGCCCTGCCCGCTGGGGCTGCCTCCCTGCCCTCTCCCTGCTGCAGCCTGCCGCTTGCAGCCAGGGGCTGAGGAGTCCCCAGGGAATCAGCGGGGGAAAGGTAGAGGGTTTGATTTTCATTCTTTGGGACTGTTTCCCCTCCCTCTCTCCCGCCCCCCCCTCCCTTTTCGCCACATTGTGCTGAGCTTGAATCAGACCTTCACAAAGGGGATTAGAGGCTCGGTGCTGATAAATAGCAAAGCAGGTTGGAAGCGTGGGAACCAGCCATGGCGCAGCACAGAGGGACATTCCTGCTCCGGAGGGCCGGGCGGGAGCAAAAGTCCGGGCTAACCCCAGGTCACCCGGGGGACCCAGCGCCTGAGAAGATTTGTTCGGACACTGGCTTTTGTTGTGCACAGTTCCGTGTCAGCCCAGCGTGCATCTCGCTGCTATTGATGGGGAAGGAAAGCACTATTGTCAGGCATGCGAGGGCCCCCCTTTCACTCCGGTGCTCTCGGGGTTACGTGGGAACCACTGTGCTGTGGTAGCCGGCCCAGTGCGGGCACACGAGGCCGGGTGCTCGGGGACACCCTGGGGTGCCCTGCGTTCATGGCAATGGGGCTGCTGGTGGGGCTGGCATCGTGCTTTCCCCCTTGCAAGGCTTCCCAGGTGCAGAGAGGGAACTTGGAGGGCATTTTTCTTTATCTCAGCCCCAGCATTATCAGTAAATTTCCCAGACGGAGGGGATGAGGCAAGGCCGTGACAAAATTCATGTCAGGAAAGTGCTGCTGGAAGCGAGCGCGTTCCCCACCTCCAGCCATGTCTCCCATGCGAATCCGGGCGTGTCTGCGTGTGCGTGCACGTGCTCTTGCCACATCTGGGTGCCTGCGGATGGGTTGAGCGTTTCCCTCACCCTCCAGCCCCTGTTTGCTGACACAGTTTTAGTCTTCATCCGGATATCTCAGGAGAGGTGGGAGAAGGGCCTGGGGTGGCGCGGGGCTGGGTCTGACCCGCACCTTGGACCTGCTCCTGCTCTGACCTCTTTTCAGGAAAAGGATGGGCAGGGAATTTCCCTGATGAAATGTTACGTGGTGTACAGCAAAGTTGCCCTGAGAGGCTAAATGAAGCTCAGCTGCTTTGCATCTGGCACCCAGGCTTGCTACAGCATCACAGAGCATCTGGAGCCACGCAGCATGCCAGGGAGGGAGCCTGCTGGGAAAATCCCTCCATCCCTCCTCCAGCTTTCCCCTGTGAGCCGGCAGTGAGGACCTGCAAGTGAGCTTAAACTCTGCAAGCTGCCTTTTTCTGTCCAGGGCTTTGCATATCTCTTGTCTCTGAAAATGAGCAGAGCACCAAGAATCCCCCCAAGGTGCCTTGGACTTGTACTGAGCCACCACGACAGGCTGTGGCTTTCGTCCCCTCATTCTGCAGGGTCTCCACAGGGACCGTCAGGGATGTGTGACTCCAGAGCCACCCCAAATCTCCAACATGCTGCAGCCGAACGGTCTGAATGGCCGCATCCCGGTGTGACCCAAAGGCTTTGTGTTCAGGCTTCCAGCAGGGAGGGAAAAGGGGGAGAGCGATGACTGTGCTTGCTGCTGCCCGTGCTCTGGCTGCACTCCGCCACGTCGGAGATCTCAGGAATGAAAAACAAAAGCCTTGTCTGCGATCTGGGATTACCCTGGAGAAATGAGGCAGCACAAGCAGAACAGCGGGGACTGGGGCTCTTACCGAAAGCCCGAGCTGCTCCGCTGCGGCGCGCCTCACCAAGGCTGCACGTTGCCCTTCCTGGGAAATCTGTGTGGGCAGCAGCATAAATAGTCCTGGAGGCCACTTGGGAGTCTAGGAGCTGGAGGGGCAGCTTAGTTCAGTTAGGGCTGGGCAACAGCCAATTTTTTTCAAAGAGACGTGAAAAAAATAGGAATGGCTTCCGAGAAGCGGGATTTCAGCGTGCGCCACCTCGATTCTCCCAGGGGGGTGGAAGGAGCTGGTCACCACCTGTCCGCATCTGTGGGCTCTTTCCCAAAATGCCACCGCAGCCCCATGCATGCCCAGGGCAAGGTCCCGTGGCACCACGTGCCACCAGCATTGCTGGGTCAGCACTTGGCAAGCCTGGGGTGTTCCTGGTGAGCCTGGGAGTGTGTGTGGCCATGGGGCAAGGATGGGGATGGGGACAGAGGCACTTTCCTGATCCTGTTGCTCAGAGCAAATGGGATGCTTTCAGACATACCACCCTCGGTCAGCTCATCCCTTCCCTGAGCCAAACCAGCTGTGTTCCCTGGGCTGCTCCTAATGCTCCGATCCCCCACACCCTCCTCTTCTCCTGGGGGTGCCCACAGGGCTGGAGGGAACTGCGGTGGGACCAGCCCCCAGTAGCCGCATCCTGCATGCCGCACACACGGCAGGCGTGGAGGGGCAGCTCCCAGCACCCCACAGATGATGCTCTGGGTGAGGATGCTCCTTCCAGCCACTGCCCCTTCAGTGCCCGGCCTGCTGCAAAGGCATCTTCTGCATCTCCCCACAGCCCAGCACGCTCCGTCCTGCCTGTGAACCCCTGCGAGGCACAGCACCGCGCACCCCTGGGCCAGGCTTAGCCCCTCCGGGGAGCTCGAATGAGCCATCAAGTGCATGTTATCACTGGCTCTCCCACCCCTGCAGGTCTGCTGAAAGGACCCTGCCAGCCACCTCCTGTTGTGGGATGGGGTGTTTACTTTCTGTTTGATTTTTCTATAGAAAACAAATAGTGCTGCGACAGGAGGGAATTTTTATTATTATTCCCAGGCTATCAGAGCCACCAAATTAGCCCTGCCTAATTGAATACAGCTGTTTCCTGTGCACTCAACAACAGGCCTGACACTGCACCGTCCTCCTGGCAGGTTTATTTAAATAGGTAATTTCTGGATTTCCGGAGTGAAACAAACAGCGCCGGGTGGCACAGCTCTGCAGCCCCTGCACCTGTCCCCTGTGGCATCCCCTCCTTCACAGGGATGGGACAAGGAGGGCTGCACACACCTGCTTCATCCCTCCTGCACGATATAAGCCCCCATGGCACACGTGCACCAAGGGCAAACATCCCCATGTCCTGGAAGACTACATCTCTTCGGCTGAGTCATTAAGACTGCAAGAATCGTAGAACCATAGAACAGTTTGGGTTGGAAGGGACCTTAAAGACCATCCAGTGCCAACCCCTTGCCTTGTGGGACAAAAAATCCCTTGTCCTTCTGGGACACCTCCCACTAGACCAGGCTGCCCAAAGCCCCATCCATCCTGGCCTTGAGCACTTCCAGGGAAGAGGGGCTGCTTTGCATCGCCGTGACAGCTGGGGCCAGACCTTATGGGCTGCCACAGTGGGATGCTGAGCTGGGGGCCAGCATGCCCCTGACCCAGCTTTGCCAGCCCTGGTGCCATGTGTCCCAGTGCGAAGGGAAAGTAAATTACCTCAGTCAGTGCATCTGCGATGAGTTATAAGGATAAGTAGTGAATGTGAGAAAAGAAGAATAAGCAGTATGGCTGGGTTTGGAGGGGGAAGGCAGGCTGGGAACATCATTATGCATTGTGACAGGTTTTAGGTTTTGCTAAAGGTTTGCATTAGGAAAACCTAATGCAACCAACCTAATGCTGGGCTGAGTTTTGTGATCGTTTTACAAGGTGAGATCAAATTTAGATGGATATTAACCTTCCTGTTTCTGCAAGAATATAAAACAGTTCAATAAACAACAGGTGCTAATCGCTTCCTTTTAACTGATATTCAACATTTGATCAGCCAGAAAACAGACTTGAAAACCGGGTCTGCGATGCCCCATTAGGATTTGTGAAGGCGCACGGTGCGAGCTTCCCTGAATCCTGTCACTGTCCCTCGGTGTGAGGGACGTCAGATGGGAAGGACAAAGTGGCCTTCCTGGGCTGTGTGGGGCAGCAGGGCACCAGCACCACCGTGAGGGACTGGGGACCCCCTGGCAGCTCAGTGCCCGTCGCATCCCGCCTGAACCCCAACCTTGGCTGCTTTTTTGTCTGCACAGATGAACAAGGATGAGCTGAGTTATTCCAAGTTCAAACGAATGTGAACAAGACCAGGCTCAGGCCTGGCCTCGTCGTGTTGGCGCGTGGCGATGGCGGGCAGAGCACGGGGCAAGCTGGGCCCCGCAGCCCAGCCCAGGCCCCGCAGCGCCGGTGCCGCTGTGCTGGGCTGGGACCATTTGGGTGCTGTCTGCGGCGCGGCGGGGACCCTGCGCCGTTCACACCTCCGTGGGCCGGCCAAGATGAAAGAGCCGCCCGCTCGGAGATGAAAGAGCCGGCGGGGAGAGGCCGGGAGGGGAGGGAAGCCCAGCAGTTGGCTTCCCTCTCATCTCCGCCGCCGAGCTTTCCCAGGCGGAGCTGCACGGAGCAGGCGGCCGGCGCCGAGTCCCCTCCCTGCCGCCGGCCCCAGGGGCAGATGCCAAGCAGGCGGCTGCCCGGCTGCACGGGGATGGGCACCGTGGTGCCACTGCGGTGCCACAGCCTCGGCTGGCCCGTGGTTGAAGTTTTAGCCATGGTTAGGCCCATGCCGTGGGGCAAGGCTCGTCGGCTCGGCTGGGAGGAGTGGAGTGGCACCAGCAAGGCAGACCATGGTGTCCCAGATCCCTGTGGCTCCTGTCCCTGAGCGTCACCATGTCACGGCATCCTGGAGTGGCATGCTGTGAGAGCCCAGTGCTGCTCAGCCCTGTGCTCCTGAGCCCCAGTCATCTTGGGTTTGCCACCGCATGGCACGGCCCCAGGGCTGAGACACGGGCACAGTCCTGCCTCTGTCCCTGTTTATCCACCCTGGTGACTGCCCTGGCATCTCCTGCACTGAAGCCACCCCAGTTGGACTTGGCTGCGATGTGATGGGGACAGCTCTGTCCCCCATGGCGCTGGCCAGCGTGGGGCTGCTGCACTGTGGGCAGCCCACCCTGCAACACCCCTGCTTTTTTACCTTAACAGAAAAATTGTGATTTTCTGCTTAGACCCTCCCATCCTCCCCGTTTGCCCCCAGCTCCTGATGTGAGCCTGTGGCAGGAGGAGGTCCTGCTTTGCTGGGCATGCTTATGAGCAGGAAGGTGAAGAGGAGAACAGCCCCAGGCAGTGCTTGCAGCCATGCCGTGCTGTGCCATGCCGTGCTGTGCCATGCCATGCTCCCGTTTGCTCAGTCCAGGGTTTTCAGGTGCAGATGCGGCTCCTGCAGCTCCAGGACTGCCTGGCAGCCTCCAAACACAGGCTTGAGCCTCTCATTGGAGGTTTTTCCATAATTCCTTTGTGGTGAAACCCAGGAAATGGGGAGTATGTGATTCCTGAATGTCTACAGCACTTCTAGGGACTCTGAGAAAGCTCTTGCCAAGAGTGGCAAGAAGGCTGGAAGTGGGAAGGGAAGGAAGGCACCCACTTGTTCCTGGGTTCTTTTGTTCCTACCAGCCCATGGGAAGGGGGTGGCAGCCTCCAGGCTTCATGCAGCTTCAGGCAGAGCAGTGTGCCTCCCCACGCACCCAGCCCAGCCTTGAGGGGCATGCAGTGTTCTGGGCAATTTGGACTGATTTATGGTTCCATGCTGCTGGTGAAAAAGCCTTGCTGCTTTTCCCAGAGAACAGGCAAAGCTTGGCAGAGGGGCTGAGTGCTACTTTGGATGGGATGCCAGTGGGAAACGTTAGATTTGAGCCTGGGGAAGTCCAGGGTCCCTGAACCCTTCCCCACTGAGGCCCCCCCCAGAATTTCACATGTGGCTCTGCGCCATTCAGAGCTGGCCAGAAATGCATAGCCAGCATTCTGGGGTCTGCCCCTCTGTAGCAGCACGTGCTGAGTTTGGGAGCGCTGGGGTCAGGCTCTGTGCTGAAATCCTGGGAGTGTATCCTGGGAGGAGAGCAGGGGAAGCTTGATCCTGATGAGACAGTTTGGTGCTGCAGAGAACAGGACAGCCTGATCCATCCCTGCTGGCGTGACGGTGCGTGCACCACCCAGGAGCCACGCTGGCAAACCCCATGTGCCATGCGCATGTGCCCATGGGACTGGGCATGTCCTGTTGTCCCCAGGCCAGAACAGAAGTGGGGCAGCACTGTGGGCCACATCAGGTCAGGGCTGTGCTGTCCCTGCACCGGCCATACGGGCTGCTTGTGCCAGACTCCTCTCTTGCATAAGGATTTTCCCAAGGAAATGAGCCCAGTTTTCATTGTTTTTGGTTTGGTTTGGTTTGGTTTGGTTTGGTTTGGTTTGGTTTGGTTTCGTTTCGTTTGGTTTCGTTTGGTTTCGTTTGGTTTGGTTTTTTTGCCCCACTTCTAGAAAGAGGCCAAATTTACTGCTGCTCTTATCCACTCCTCAAAGAAGGATGTTGCAAAATCTGCCTTTTAAGAATGTAGGACCAGAGTTTATCATATTGCAGCAGCCCCAGTGTTGCCATTGATGTAAGAGGAGTGGTGGATCCCGGCTTGCAGCAACGGGCTGAGCTGGCAGCTGGGGGACAGCAATAGGCTGTGTCTGGCTAGGACGCAAGAGCTTTGTGCAAAGACCTGGCCTGTTGCTCTGCAGAGCCTCAGCCTTGCAGGTACCACTGAAATGGGGCTGAGCAGGAGAAGCTCCCACCCCCTCCAACATGCTGCATCCCTACACAGGGCTCCCAGAGCGAGGGTCGATTCTGCTGGCCCCAGGCTGCTCAGGCAGAGGGTTTTATCTGCCAGCCCTGGCCCTGCACGTCCCAGGGCTCTGCAGATCTGCAGGGGCTCCTGGAAGGCTGATGCTGGCCAGAGGCCCCGACCAGCAACGGCCATGAGCAAAGGAGAGAAAAGGGCACTGAGCCCTCTGATATCATAGCTGGGTACCAGCAAGATACCCTGAGGACCAGCAGAGAGTATTTGGCAGGGATGCTGATGGAGCCAAAGCGGCTTGTAGTCCAGAACTATGATGTACTCATTGCACGGACTGAATGGAAAAAGTAGGGGGAGGGCATTCGCTTTTTTCAGCTTAAAATGTTGCATATGGAGTTAATTTTCATTGCCTTAGATTTGCTTGGTTGGTTCTTAACCTGTTTGAAATGATCGCATTCAGGCAGACTTCAGGCCGGGGAAGCAGGAGATCTGTGGCCAACTTCTAAAATGATTTCTCCATTCGTGTCTCCTGGCTGGAGTCCAGGTCTCCCAGCAGGTTTGGGACCACTGCCTTGCCAGGGGACAAGTGTGCTTGCACAGATGCCACTGTGCATTTTCCACACTGGACCCAAGCAGGCTCCAAGTACAGCACTGGGGACAAGTGGCAGGGAGCCCACCTGGGGCGAAGGCGCTGGGCAAGCCCTCCTGGCCTGTCCTCATTTGCAGCGGCAGCAAGATCACCTCTGCTCTGCCTCCTTGGGGAGCAGCAGTGTTTTCAAGAACTTTGCAATTTGGCCAGCACAGGGAAGCCCAGGGGCGATGGCCGGGAGGACAGTGGTCCTGGCTGTGCCCCTGGCTCAGCTCTGCGCCTCCTCTCCGCACCGGCTCCTTCTCCTCCTGCCTTGTCCATGTCAGCTGCTGGGTAAGGATCACATCTCACCTTGCACAAAGCTTCACTCCCGTGGCCCTGCTTTGAGTTGTGGCTCAAAGGTGCTTCTGAACTATGAACCGTGGATGATAACTGGCCTGCATGCTGACCTCTGCCCCATGGACACATTTGTGCAGCGATGCTGCCGTGCTCTGTGCAAGCACAGAGGGCAGGTACTGTCCTTGCTGCTGCAAGCACCCGGGCATCTGTGTGAGCCAACCTCCCGCCACATGGCCCAGCGTGCCCATGGGACACGCGTTTTGCACTGGAGTGAACCAAAAGCTCCTTGAAATCAGCCCAGAAATGCACCAGGAGACAGCCTGCATTTATCATGCTTTTGCTTCCCCCTGAATTCCTGTCCTCTGACACCTTCAGATCAAAACTGATGACCCAAATCTGACTGCAGCAACTGAGAAGAAAAGAGCCCTTCCTAAAAGCGCAGCTCTGCAGGCACAGGAGAGCAGCAATGGGTGCCTTGGTCCAGCCCTGGGCTGGACACTGCAGGGAGCAGCAGCCAGGCAGCACCAAGACATTTCACTGGGTTTAATTCAATTCCATTGCGAATCAGGATGCAGCTCCAGCAGGTCCTTCACAGCATCACATGGCTGCAGTGAAACCTCTGGAAGCTGTCACTGGCTTGCCGGCAGCCTGTGCGAAATGGCTTGGTGGTCTTGGCCAGGATCTAATAAATGTGTGCAATGCAAAACCCACCTGCCTCTCTGCAGTGGAGCTGTGGTGCCCGTCTGGCTGGGTGGGCAGTGCCATAGTCTGGGAGCACAGAGTTGCCCTATCCCTGCCCCACACCAAGGCTCTGGGAAGGGGCCAGCGGATAGTTGAGGGACCTGGAAAAGTCCCCCAGCCCTAGGGGACAGACAGACAGCTGGGGCAGGGAGGGAGCTGCCTTCATAGCTGGATCCAGAACGGGTGCAGGTGGAGGCAGGCAGGGAAGGAAGCAATAGGAAAAAAAAAAGCAAACAAAAAAAGGGCATGTATCCTTCCTTCCTGCTTTCCACATCAGACACATTTTGCTGGTTGAGGCTGCAAGGCTACAAATGAATTAGGAATTCCTGGGGTCTCACAGTGATGCAGGAAAAAAGATTTGTGTCTACAGGTGTGAAACCCCATGGATTGTGCTGCTGAAGCCTGCTCAGGCCTTCAGCACTTGCTGTGGGCACTCCCAAGACCACTTGCACAAGCTGACGAAGGTCTGCAGCAAAATAGTGGGGCAGATGATCAGATACTTTTAAAGTGAAGAAACCAGGAAAACTCCTTTCATTACAAGATCTCTCCTCTAGAGTCTCCTTTATCTCAGCATGGAGAAGCTGCAAGGGGCAGAAGCTCAAATTTCTGCCTTAGGCAGGTCTCTTTTAATTAACAGCCTGAGAAAGGAGGATGTTGCCCTAACTGTTCATCTTCTCCGGCGATGCCTGCCAGCATCTGAGGAAGGCAGATGAAGGAGGCCGTCACCCCTGCTCAGCACTCCCGAAAACCTGGCCACTCTCAGTGATGACCTGGGGCCTCAGTCACTGTACAGATGGTTTTCCCGTGGGTCGCACAGGCTGGTGATGCTCTCCCAGCCTCGCTGAGCATCTGCTGTAGGGTGGATGGGGTGGGCAGGGCAGCAGCTCATGTGGTCCAACACGGTCACAGCCCAGCCCTCCCCACTTTTGGGGAAGCCTGAAGGAGAGTGGGGATTTCAGGCCGTGCAGATCCCAACGTGCTTTGGTCAGCAGGGCAGGAAGAAACCAGCCCGAGCCCCACAGGCTGCTCAGGGGGAGCCTGGGTAGTGGCACTGGTGGCCAGAGGGGCTCTGCCAGCCCGGGGTCCCCTCCCCTGGGGACATCCCGGGCAGCGTGCCCAATAAGTAGCAGGGCTCTCTGCAATGCCAATCCCCCTGCACCCATACCCACAGCCCCATGAGTCCCATGCCAGGGGACAGGCAAGGGGACCCCGTGAGCACCAGCTGCCCTCGCTCGTGAAGCCCTGTCCCCCCACGGATGCTCACCACGGTCCCTGCAGCTCCACAGGGATGGCTGGGCCCAGAGCCCCTGCTAAGTACTTGTTGGGTTGTTTTTTTTCCACTCCTGGGAACGAACCGTCGGCTTTTGTTGGTGAACAGACTGTAGCTTTCATGTGAAAAGGTTAGTACAGTATGTTAGTTCCTAATGAGGGGATAATAGAGTCTGATTCTCACACCCCGGGCACTGCGAGGTGACAGCAGCACGAGAGAAGGGCATTTAACACCTTCGCCCTGGGAACCTTTTCCCTCCGCAGCCGGTGTCCCCCTTCCTTGCCCAGAGCAGGGGAGGAGGAACGCATTGCAGCACCTTTGTCCCTGCTTCCCTCTCGCTCCCTGCTCCATGCCAGCGGCACGTGCTTCCTTCCAGAGGGGGCAGCCTGGGAAACAACCGGCCAACAAGTCCAGATCCAGCCCCACATCACAGGCTCGCGGTGTCAAAATCTCTTGAAACCTCCCCAAACACAGTCACAGTGGGGAGCGTGGGAAGGTTGTGGGTCGTGGTGCCCCGTGGCAGCACGGACCCAGTGGCTGTCACCTCCCTAATTGCCTTGCAGCTGGGGGACACTGGCCAGGACCTGGAGTAGCCCAGGGCATCCTTGGTGGACCAAGGTCTAGGGATGGACGTGTCCTGCAAAGCCCGACAGCAGCACAGACCAGGTGCCTGACCGAGAGCATTTAAGGTCACTGCTGCCTGGCCTTGGTCTCCCTAGAAAAATCAAGATTCCTTCCTAAAATCCAGCTGTCCTGCTGTAGCAGCATGGACAGGAGGGGGGCAAGCCCCCCAGGTGCGTGCCAGCCTGGGGACAGCTCCGACCATGTCCTGCTGCGAACCCTTGGCAGCCACGTGCTGTCCCAGCAGGCTGCGGATGCAGCTTGGTTTTCCTGCTTTCCCAGGGTAACAGCTCCCCGAAATGGCATCCCAGGTGCCCAGGTGAGGCTTCACAAGTGATTGCCTGCCTGGGAGCAGCAGCTGGAGCCACAGCGCTGGTGGGGAGGGATGGGAGCGCATTCGGAGCCTGCTGCGGAGCAGTGTGCTGGTGCTTTTCCAAGTGAAGTGGCCCGAGATGGATAACCCTTCAGCTGCTGTGTTTATTGAGGGAGTTTAATTCAGACTGCCCGCACAGGGAGCTGGAATGTCCTCAGAGCAGGAGAGACCAGTTCTGCCAAATTCCACCCCCACGGGATGCCAAATTACAAGTGTCCTCGCCCAGGCTGTCACTGAGATTGGAGCCTTTCAGGGCACACTTTCCCACTCCCTAGCAATTTCAGAAATCACAGACTTTCTTTGTAACCCTTTCTTGGGTGTCGAGAACATCAGCCAGCATCATGGCTTTATGACAGGGACGTCTGTGAGCGGTGGTGGACCCGCAGCCCGTGCCATGCTCACATGCACAGTGCTGTCTTGTGATGCTGATCTGGACTGCGGGTCTGGCAAGCAAAAGCCAGTGCTGTATCACGCAGAGAGTCATGAGGGTTTTCTTGGCTTGGCTCTCTCCACAGGGTTTGTTTCTTATGCTGAGGTTGCATGTGGGAAACCACCAGCTCCCAAGGCGTCAGTGAGCCCAAGTGTGGTTTGCTGCTCCAGCCTCGTGCTCAGGTGGGGCGAGTCACGCTGCAAAACAGCATCAGCTGCATCGTGTGCCTGGTGTCAGCAGCTCAGCTCCACCGGGCCGGGTCAGACCCAGACATCACATTGTAATCCTGCTCTCTCTGGCCCCTGGTGTGGGTCCCCATCTGGGGATCTGCTCCGTGTGGCCTTGAGGCAGCCTTCGGGGCAGCCCCAGAGGTAGAGGGAGGGCAGCCCCTGCAGAGGTACTGATGCTCTCCCTCCACTATGTCCATATCCCAAAACACGTCAGTTTTGGTCAAGGCTTATTTTTGGGGGGACAGCAGAGCTCCTGTCATTACCCTGATAGCCCCAAAGGCAGCCAAACCCCGCAGGGACACCCGACAAGCCCCAGCACGGGGCAGCACTTGTGGCTTCAGGAGTGGCACAGCACGGCAGGAGCAAGCATTCAGCTCCCGTGGGCAGCATGGCAGAGATGCGGCATTTATAGTGGGCTCAGCCTTTAGCTCCTGAAGAGACTTCAGGAAGCCTCTGCCAGGCTTCCGAGGGCATCAGACTGAGTCCTGCACTGAAGCAGTACCCGCTTCCCACTGCAGGTGCCGGTCCCATGGCTTGAAGAGACCTCCTGGGGCTTCTCCTCGCAGGGACACAGCCCTGCAGCATCCCGCAGGCTGCTCCCAGATGCTTTCCCCTTGTAGGTTCCACTTATCAGCTTGCATGGGCTTCTTTCTGAAACTGTTTCTGGGCGATCCTTTTGGAGAAGTCCTGCAAGAGCTGGTGGTGTCCCTCTAGAGAAGATGCATGTGTTTGTTCCCAAAGAAGGTGGTGCTGCCCAGGAGCTCCTCTGTGTTGAAAATGTTGCCAGAGTCCAGCCTCAGAGCCACTGCATCGCATCACTAAAGCTTCCCAAAAGTGCTTGGCAGCAGCCTGGTCCTCAATGAAACCCTACTTTTTCTGCCTTTGTTCCACCGAAGGCCTCTCAATAGGTTTGTGGCCCCTTTGCAGCACATGGCCCATACCCCTCATGTGGTCTGCGTGTGTTGGAAACAAGGTGCTGAGAAATTATTGCAACTAATATTCAAAGTCCATGTTTGATAAACTGGAAAGGGCTGGCAGATGGGGGGTTAGAGAAAGGCTCCTGCGGTGCTCACCTGGCATCACGCTTCGTTGGCTCGCCAGCACCATACCAGTCCTAGGCATCAAGGTGATCTCCAGGGAGCAGATCTTCAAACTGCTGTGCCCCTCTGCTCACTCACTGTGGTTGAGGAGTTCCGGCACTCCCTCCTCGCTCCCCACAGCGCTTGGCTTTGTTTCTCTGCACTTCTGTGCTGTTTTGTTTGTTCTTCATTCTTTGAAATAGCAGGATGCCAGTTCTGGTCTTGCCTGGTTTTATGGTAGCACTGCTTGAAGGGTTCCCATGTCTCAGTTCAGCAGTGACACAAAGCTGGTGGCGCTGCCTTCCTTTCCTCCCTGTGATGTGTAGCCATAACTACAGGTCAGCATCCTGAAGAACCCGAAGAATGAGAATCCAACATTTTGCTTGGTTTTTAGGAGTTATTTTTAAATGTCCAAACCTACTAGGCTGTGTGATTGGTGGAGGTCAGGAGCTGAAGTGTGGTCCAGGTCTGGGCTGGGGAGGCAGATGCCCCCTTGGCTGCAGTTGTGCTGGGAGTGAGGGATGCTGGCCCAAAAACTAATGGGATCCTGGGTGCCAAGTGCTCAGGGGACGGTTAGCAAAGGGGGCTGGCTGTGACAGTGGTGAAGTTTGGGAAGAATTTGCTTTACTGAAATAGGAGTTGTGAGGTCAAAAAGCTACTGTTTTTGAAGACAAAGATCGTGAGCTGTGCTATATGGTTCCTGTAAGGTGTGATGTCAAATACGGGGTTGGAGAGCACTGATTTTGTGTAAGGTGCCAGGCACATAGAGATGAGGTAGATTCATGGTCCTTCTTCACTGGTGGGCAATCTAAGGGTCTTAGAGGCTGGATTCAGGGCTGGCCCTGAGCCTGGCTCTCTGTTGCACCTGGGACAGCCGCGTGCTCTGAAGACAAGTGGTGTGGGCTGCGCTGCTCTCATCTTCTGGACAGGGGGGAGCACGTGGCCCCAGCCCCCTGCTCCAGGCAGCTGGGAGCAGGTCGCCCACCCTGCTGAATGCGTTCACATCGCCCCTGGGCTGAGGGGCATCTTTCTGGGTCATGCTGTGCGAGCCTGTTTGCACCAAAGGAGATGTTTTCCAGCTGAGATAGCCTGGGCCTGAGAAGCAGACATTCCCTTGCTCGAGTGTGCTGAAATGTTTAATTAGAGTTTAACAGCAGCCTGGGAAAAAGGTGTCTTGTCATATTTCTGGGCTGCGTTTTGTTTTTTAACTGCTCGCCCTGTACACGCACAGCCGAGGGAGACCCGCAGCACAATGAGTCCTTTATGTGCCTCTCCCCGCGGCTCGCCCCGACCCTGAACTTTCCCATCAGCTGCTGGCGCCGTGCCCTCACGCATGTGCCCGGGAGGGAGCCGGCACGGGGATGGGAGCGCAGAGCGGCCAGAGCTCATAAATCCCCGCACGGGGTCGTGCAGGGGATGGTGCTGGGGCAGCACTAGGTCGCCCCGCTCTGCTGCCTGATTTCCAGGCTGGTGTTTCAGAGCAGGGTGTCTGGAGGAGAGGACATGCCACCAGCTGTGCTTGGATGTTCAGACAAACCTGAGGTTTTCTGCTCTGGAGCAGGGTCCAGTGTGTGGCCAAGCAGGTGGCCGTGGGGACACAATGTGATGGCCATGCACGTGGCAGGACCCTAGGGTGCCGCAGGCAGTGGGATGGCACCCAGGGACACTGCATTGGTCGGTGAGGGACCTTCATCTGAGTGTTTCTGAAGATGCTGGGAGCTGCCCAAAAAGACGTGAGGTTTCATGTCTTAGACCAGACCCCAGTGGGGAGCCAGACCTCGGTCCCCCTCCTCACTGAGGAGCAAAGACCCCAGCCCTGCCTGGAGCCAGCGGGGCCACAGGACTGCGCTTCCCAGCCCCTCCTGCCCCTTTCCCTCACCCCCGAGTCCAGCAGCTGTCCTGGCCAGGGTGACCCCACCACTGTTCTGCGGGAGTGGGGAGGAATGCGAGGAATGGAGCGCACACCTTCCTTCCCCAACCTAACCTCCACGAAGAGCCCAGCACCACTTTCCACTTGCAGGTGGTTTTTTGCGAGGTAAATGAAAGTTTTGCAGGCACTTGCTTGCCGATGCCATGTTTTTCAGTGAAAGACTGAAAACAGGCAAGTGTGGTGGGGTTGCATCTCTCCTTTCTCCATCTGTCCCCCTCTCCTGGCTTTCTCTCCTACAGTTTTTCGCTGAAAGCATAGACAGCAAATCCCTCGGGACCAGTGAAAGCTTAAAAAATGCCACAAGTTGATCTGTCTGTTATTACCTTTTTCTAACCTTTTTTTGTGTGACACAAGTGTGCTATGTGTTAGCTCTCAGGGTGCCGACTGCTGTGGTGAGAAGATGTGGAGGTGTGGGGAACACCCCTGGAACATCTCCGCGTGCCTGCCTGTGTGTTGAGCTGTCCTTAAATACCACTAATGTGCGTTCACTGGGGTCACATTACCACATCTGAAGGTGTTGGGCTGGAAATGCTGGGAACCAGTGCAATGACTCCTTGAAGAGACCTCCTGGGGCTTCTCCTCGCAGGGACACAGCCCTGCAGCATCCCCCAGGCTGCTCCCGGACGCTTTCCCCTTGTAGGTTCCACTTATCAGCTTGCATGGGCTTCTTTCTGAAACTGTTTCTGGGTGATCCTTTTGGAGAAGTCCTGCAAGAGCTGGTGGTGTCCCTCTAGATAAGATGCATGTGTTTGTTCCCAAAGAAGGTGGTGCTGCCCAGGAGCTCCTCTGTGTTGAAAATGTTGCCAGAGTCCAGCCTCAGAGCCACTGCATCGCATCACTGAAGCTTCCCAAAAGTGCTTGGCAGCAGCCTGGTCCTCATTGAAACCCCTACTTTTTCTGCCTTTGTTCCACCGAAGGCCTGTCAATAGGTTTGTGGCCCCTTTGCAGCACATGGCCCATACACCTTTATTCACCATGTGTCCTACAGCTGTACTGGTCCAGCTTTGGACCTGGGGGCTCATCCACACTCAGCAGCATGTGGGATGGAAATTTCATTGCAAAGCTTCCTTGGCTGGCAGCCTTCCCCCTGTGCAGAAGAAGGCCTTTCTCTATTAAATACCTACCTGCCAGGAGATCCCAGAGCATGCTTTGGCTGTCCTATGGATGGTACCTGATTTGGAGAACAAAATCAAAATATCTTCATACAGCTGCTGAATTTCCTAACTGGATGGAGCTACAAGAAACCAGAAAGGACCATGGGACCATGCCAGGGGCCACAGTGTGGGGCAGTTGTTCTTTTCCCAGCCCCCAAGAGTTGTCTAGAGAGAAGGGTGATGCCAGGAGGGATTGGGAATGTGGTCCTGGGTGTTACAATTGCTCCTCAGAGCAACTGGGATTCCAGAGTGCTTGCAGCCTCCCCTGCCCTGGCAGGGGCTTTTGGAACCTCAGGGTACCCCGGGCTCCCCACCCCATTCCCTGCACCCCAAACCCCTGCCCTTCTGCAAGCCATTTATCAGGAATCCTTCCCGGTCCTGCTGGCCCTGCAAGAGGAGCAGGATCTGTACCAAGAATGACTTTCTCCCCTACAAACATGGCTGATGTTTGAGCTAACAGAGCAAATGCAGGCCAGAGTGTGGGATTTTTGTGCTCTCCATGAGGACAAGGACAAGTCCTGACTCACAGCAGGGAAGATTCAAGTTAGATCTTGAGCTGCGAGGAGAGCAAAGCCTGGGGAGGTTGGGCGTCTCCATCAGCAGAGGCTGTTAGGAATGACGGATGGCACAGGGGTAGGTCTGGTCCTCACCTGGGGGCTCTGGTGACATGGTGGCCCTCCACATCTGGAACATCTGGGCAGCTGCTGCATGGCTGAGCTGTAGCTGGGCTGGGCCCAAGGAAAGGAGCCCTGATCAGAGAGCAGCCCCAATGTCACGGCAAGGGACAGGCTGAGCTGCTGCTGGGCAGGATGGGGTGGGCACTGATGGGCAAGGTCACAGCCACACCGGGCAGACCTGACGCTGCTGAGGAGAGTGCAGCCATGGAGAAAGCAGGACAAGGAGCCCCAGGGATCTGGCCCTGCTTGGCTGCAGCCCTTCTTGCCCTTCTTGCAAGTGTTGCCGATCAGGGGCTGGTAGCCCAGGGCACGTGGCACCAAGTCCCTGTTTGGGACCTGTTTCCTGCTTCTGGGGTGCATCATGCTGCCTGCACCCACAGGGGATTGGGACCTTGAATGCTTGCCTGGCTGTATGTATCATAGGTCCACTTGGCTGGGCTGGTGCTGCTGCAGTGTCACCAGGGCTGGCACAGGACATGTGGCCAGCCTGAAGCACGGGGGCAGTGGCAATCAGGAAGGGGAAAATGTTGCTGCTTGGATAAAGCGGGATGTAAGACCTGTCTTGAGAAATCCACTTTTTTCCCAAAGCTCCAGCTGATGGAGGCTTCTGGCTCCCCCACATCTTCCCCCCAGGGTCCAGGGGTTGAATACCAGTTTAGAGGGGCTGCTGCCCAAAATTTATCTCGGAAAGGCTCCAGGAGCCCTGGGGCTCCCAGCCGGGACACAGGGGAAGAGGTCAGGGTGCCCAGCACTGGAGGCAGCTCCCCAGGGTGGGAGCAGAGAGCTGCTGTGGGTTTCTTTTGGCCAGTGAGAGGGAAAAAAGGTCACCAAGGGAGACGCAAGGGACAGTGCAGTGACAAATGGTGACCTCAGGAGAGGTGAATCCGCCTGGGCAGTGTGGTGACCAGCCCGTGTCCCTGCTCCGGGCTCTGAGAGATTACGTGAGAGATAGCACATGTTCCTGCTTCATAATAATAGTAATGGCAACAATTGCATTTGCAAAGGCAAATATTTGCTCCTTCTTCCCACCCGCTGGCCCGGGAAAACTGCCCATTGCGGCAGGCTCTGAGATGGGGTCAAGGTTTAATTATCCGGAGGTGCTGAGCAGCTCCGGCTGCTCAGGGTGCCACCATCCTCACCTACCTGGTGACAGCCGCGTGCCCGGGAGGGGACAGACTGGGGGTGCCGGTGGGTGGCTCCTCTGTGTGAGGGCTGCACGCTCCGTGCCAGCTCGTTGGCACATCCAAAGCTGCAGCTTGTTCCCAGAGCTTTCCTGGTCCATGCAAGGGTTTTGCAGCCCTTTTCTACTGTGTCCGATGCACGGGATCTGGCCTTGTGCCTGGCTCCTTCCCTACCACCTTTGTGCCCAGGTGGTGAAGGTTCCTGGAGCAGCCCCACGCTCACCAGGGCCAGCCCGAGCGGAGGGATCACACTGCTGTGCCAGGCAGACGCTGACCGAGGCTCTCGGGCTGCTGCCAGAGGTTGCCCAAAGAGGACAGGACAATCCCTGGCCCATGTTCTGGGGACCCCACCCATCCTCTGCCCTCATCCCCGGCGGAGGAGGCCAGGCTGGAGGAGCACCTGTGCTCGTGCGGAGCGCAGCAGTGCTTCGAGGCTAGCTGGTGCAGGCAGCTGCTGTAGGAGAGGTGCCACCGCGTCCTCGCAGGGCAGCGTCGCTGTCTCGGTGGGATCGGGGCTGCATGACTGCGACAAACACGCCCAGGCTGAGCCGTCCAATGTCACACAGAGCGGAGAGGCAGAATAGAAACCTCTTCCACCAGCGGGAGGCCTGCGTTAGCTTATTTCCCCTCCATCCCCATCATTGCTCCTTCCCCTTCTGTTCTGCAAAATGTCAAATCTACTTTCATGCGCTCGTTTCTCCTCTGTTTTCCACCTGCATGTGGCTGTGCTTTCCACTGCGGTGCTGCAACCTCCCATTGCCTGCTGGGCTGCAGTTTGGGCTGGATGTTGTGTTTCTGGCCATCTCGTGCAAGTGAGCAGAGCCCCAGCTGCGGGGGCTGCGGGGCAGGGGCTCGGTGCTGGACCAGCATCTGTGCCGAGGTCCCTGCAGCGACCAGCTGAGAAGCTGCCCAAGCTTGGCTCGTTTTCTCATCACCTTCATGGAGTGTATCAGAAATGGGCTTGCTTAAGGGCTTTTTTGATACAGAGCTGATCATGGGGCACAAGTTTGCATTTATTACTATAGGGCTGCCTGCTGAAATATTCCTTGGAAATAAAAAAAAAAAGCTGCAAACCATTTGCTTGGGAAAGAAAAAAAGAAAGTGAAGTGGAGAAGGAGGTGCTGGTCTCCTCTCCCTGGTAACTGATTACAGGACATGCAGGAACAGCACAAAGCTGTGCCAGGGGAGGTTCAGATAGGACATTAGCGAAAAAATTCTTCACTGTGAGGGTGTTCAAACACTGGAACAGGCTTCCTAGCGAGGTGGTTGACACCCCATGCCTGTCAGTGTTCAGGAGGCATTTGGATAATGCCTTTAATAATATGCTTTAACTTTTGGTTAGCCCTGAACTGGTCAGGCAGTTGGACTTGATGATCTTTGAAGGTTCCTTCCAATGGAACTATTGTATTCTACCCTATTCTATTCTATTCTAGTCTTAAAAAGAGAAAGAATCAAAAGGACTGGATGGCCTTTGCTAAGTCCAAGAGGAGAAAGCTGCTGGGAATGCTGACGGGACTCACAGGGCTCTGGCTTTGCCCTTGTAGAGGGGTGCTTGTAGCTGGGGCTGCCCCAGGCTGCACATACGGGAGCAGCTCCAGGCTGGGTGCTGGGTGCTGGGTGCTGGGTGCCATGACCTCTGCCTGGGCTGGCCGCACAGTCCCAGCACTGGGGAGAGATCCACGTGTCAGTGCTGGCTTCAGCTTGGGTTGGTGTCACTTCAGCAATAATCACAGCAGGGACTGCCTGGGACTGCAATTTGGTGTCCCTGAGCACCTCTGCTCGGAGGTGGCAACACAGTGGGGAGCAGCTGGAAGCCAGCGACAACCGACATTTGTCAGCCTTTGCAGCAGCACATGTGCTCAGAGGAGAAGAGCCCAGCCAGGGGCCAGAGCAGGCAACGGCAGGCAGGTCAGAGCCTTCTCCAGAGCGTGGGGCTGCCGAGAGCCACCAGAGCTGCATTCAGCTAGCACATGGTCCGAGGGGAGGAGAGACTTCTTTGTGGCATAGCTGATAATGAGGTCAAAGCAAGATTACGTAGAGAAATGGCTTTGGGAGACAGAGTGGAGATTTGTAGGGCAAGAGAGCCTGGAGCAAGCACATGAGCAAGACTTGAATGAGCTGAAGTGCATCTAGTTAGAAATGCCTCCAAAGGGAAAAGGTAGATGGAAGGGAAAAGAGAGGGCAGGGAAAAGCTTGGCATTAAATAAACGTGGTTGGAGTGGGGGCGATCAGCGTGGTGGTGATCGGAGTGGGGGCAACCAGCACAGAGGTGATGGGAGTGAGGCAATGAGATTGGAGATAATGGGATGGGAGGACCAGGTTGGAGACACCAGGTTGGAGGTGATGGGAGTGGAAATCAAAGGCTCCATGGGGGGGTTGGTCCTTCTACCCACGGTCCTGCCTTGCTGGGAAGGGGCTGTGCTCAGGGAGAGGAACCCCAGCTTCACCACCACATGGGTCGCAGACCCATGAGCAGCTCTGTGCTGTGCAAGCACCGAGCCTGGCAGGGTTTATTCCTAGCCTGGATGTTGTGGAAGGCAAAACAAGATGCAAAGTGCGTGACTCCATCAGGCTGCTGGCGAGCTGCCCAAGGGGCCCCACGGTGTTGCAAATGTGGTATCTCAGCCTTAGGATCTTTATTTCATTATTAAACTAAAGGCTGGCTTTGCCTGTCGGGTGTCCAGGGCTCGTCACAACACATGTCCTGGGCACTTGCACCGCAGCTGATTTTTACAGGCTCCCAACCCCGCAGAGCTGAACCTGAACCAGCTGCGAGGTCTGGTTCAGCGCAGGGACCTGGGGCAGCCTCAGGCCGTGGAGGCAGCCCTGCCTGCGGCTTGAACCGAGAACCTCCGCCTGCCCCGCGCAGTTGTCCTGTGCTGCTCCCTGCCAGATATTTGGGGAATCCAGGGCCCCATGCGCCGCTCGCTGAGGGGAGCAGGCTGGAAAGGCAAGACGGCGTGCTGGGAACCCAGCTGCAGCCTGAGAGGGCTTGCAAGTGTGTCAAAGCAGAAAAATGTGCTGGGAACGGCTTTGCCCTTGCTCTCTTTGGCTCCTCCTGTGCACACCAAGTGAGGCCAAGTCCTAGGGCAGGCTGAGAGTGTTGCTGCCTCGCGAGGCTGCCGGAGCCCAGTGGGATGTGCGGGAGGGGATGCACGGGGCGCTGGGGACCACTCAACAAGCGGAGCACAGGCTGGCGATGGGCCCTGCATCCCCCAGAGGGGCTCCGAGGTGCAGGGCCTGGAGGATGGATCCAGTGCAGCCAGATGGAACAGCAGCCCGTGGCCTGTCCTGGGGAGCGGCGGAGCTGGGGGGAACAGAAATCCTCAGGTGCGAGGAAGTGCCTGCAGCTCAGTGCAGGTCATGATGGTGGGTTTTACAGTGTTTAAGCTTCTGCTTCAAAAAAAGAAAGCATCTGGCCTGCCCGTTGGCTTGGGCAGGGGCTCCCAACCAGGCTGCGAGGGGCCACATCCAGCACCCCTGGCTGTGTGCGGTGCAGGGGACCAGGTTGGGCTGTGCTGGAGCTGCTCTGCCTGCCCTGCTGCGTGCCAGGCTGCGGAGCTGGGCTCGTAGTGAGGGTGGGCGCGAGCCAGGCTGGCTGCCTGGGAGGGAGGGACAGACAGGTTGCCCTAGCAGTGAGGTGCCTGCATCCTTCATCTGCATCCCCGTAGGTTTTCGTCAGCAGCCGCTCATCCCGCCCACCCTCCTCCGTGGGTCGTGGGGAGGAGGGAAGGAAGCCGTGTCCACGCTCCTTCCCCAAAGGGCCACGTTTGCAGTACAGTGCCCAGGCAGGTCTGTGCTGTCCCACGGGCAGGTGTAAGGAACAGCTTCCCGTCTTCCGGATACACCGGGTCCCCCGCACCACAGCAGTGCCCGCTGCCCAGCAGGGACCTGCCCAGGACCCGCTGCTTGCCAGGCTGAGCCCAGCCTGGGGTGAGCCTGCCTGGGGGCTAACCCCATCCCTGGTGCTAATCTCAGGCTGGTGCTACTCCCAGCTCAGTTAAACCTGGGTGCTGAGACCAGCATGGGGCTGAGCCCTGCCAAACCCAAGCTGAAGGAGCAATGCTGTGCGTTGTTCTGTCCTTCCCCATGGGTATGTGATGGCCCAGCGGAGGATTGGGGTTTTCCCACCAACCCCGCTGTTCCAGGCTGCAGACCCGGCTGGGAGCAGCCCTTGTCTTCCCTCACCTGGATCCGCACCAGGAGGCAGTGCAGGATTGGGCTCTGCCGGGTCCCAGCTGCTGGGGCTGTGTCTCCCCCCGCTGCCCGGGCACTGCTGGAAGGGCACAGCGACCCTGGTAGCCCGCAGGCTCCTAAGGCCGGGTTGTTTTGCAGGCTGGGAGCGCACGGGGTTAGCCTTCCCGTCCCCTCCTCCAGCCGTTCCCAGCCTATTCTACCTTATGTGTAGGAACTGGTTTTTCTTCCTGGGCTATTGTTTCCGCTGGATTGGTTAGATTGCTCCAGGCCTTGCTCAGATTTCCTTTCTCACGCTTTTTTTTTTTTTTTTTTTTATTCCCGTTTTCTGCTGCAGCTTCTATTCTCACCCCAATTAAAGCAGCAGGCACTGCCACCGGCTGGGGGAGGAAGGGGTCTCAGTCCCGTTGGTGCCCATCACGGAGGCTCTGGGCTGTGCCCTGATGCTGTCCGTGATGTAACACCACTCCAAAACAGTGGTCTTGTGTTGGGGAGATCGCTCCTGGGTCGGGGCACCCACGTCCTTGCCCGGCACAGCCTGCAGCCTGGGCAAGCTCCTCGGGCTCAAGGCGCTCAAAGTTCCATTTTTCTGCAGCCATATTGACTAAATCTGTTTTGTTGCTTTGTAAACAAAAACCTACAGACCTGGCACAGTGCTGCAGTCGCAGGTCCTGGCTCCACACTGGTGTTCCGAGCTGCACAGTGGGATGGCAGGAGTCACCTGTGGGCGCTGAGCCAGTGACCAGACGGGCTGGTTGGGGTGGCTCCTGTCACACCCCCCTGGCTCCTCGCCATGACACTGCCACCGGTCGCGTGCCCTCTTCCCTTTCCAGACCAAGTTCATCCCGTTGCCTTTCAACCACAGCTTCTGGGCAGTGGGTGAATCCTGGCCCTCTCGGGCCGGTGCTGCCTCGCGGAGGTGCGCAGCACGGCGTTGTGGCCAGGCTTGGACAGGGACACGTGCATCTCGCTGCTAGCACTGGTGGTGGTGTGGTGAGCGTGGGCGAGGGCTGCCCTGGTGCCCCGGGGCAGTTGTGTGTGATGAGGTGCTCCCAGCCTCAGCACGGCTGGAGGCCGTGCCGGGAGGCCGGGCCGTGCTCCCCAGCCCCTGCCACACCGCGGATGGGGATGCCCTGGTGCCTTGGAAGATGCTGCCCTCTCCCAGGAGGTCTGGCACAGCGACAGGGAAGGCAGGTAGCGAGCCGATGGTATCTGGCTCCAGCTGGGGAGGCAGCGCGTCCCCTGGGGGCCTCCAGATTGCACCATGGGCAGGCTTTAGTTCCCAGATAAAAATAGAAACTGAAACGTGAGCCCAGCTTCCCCGGCCACCACCATTGCCACCCAGCTCTGCCCCTGCCCACGTGCCTGTGCCCGCCCCAGCCACTGCACCCATCCCAGGGGTCTATGGGAGGCAGTGGGGAGCGGGTGAGGGTGGGGAGGTTGGGGGCCAGCTGGCCACAGAGGAGAGGAGCACTTGGCCCAGGGTGGCCTCGGCCCCTTGCACAGGGCTGAAAACTGCTCTGGGGAAAGGCAGAGCCCTTTCTTGGACATGGATTTAAGCCAGGCACAACTTGGAGGGCTCAGTGCAGGACAAGGGGAGAAACCATCTGGCAAATGTTATACAGATGGCCCCATGACCCCAGCTGTCCAGAGGAGGGACAGCTGCCAGGGGAAGCCAGGACAAGCAGGAATAAGTGTAGCTGTTGGCTTAATACATAATAAATATCATTTCCTAAAGCTTGCCTAGCACCTGGAGAAGAGGACGGAGCCCCAAGGATGGTTGCACATCCAACTGTGTGACCCCACCACAGGAGGAGGGTGCAGAGACACAGCAGGGTCTCCGCTTGCAGCGTTAGGGTTTTGTGGCACCTGAATCAGACAGAAAACAGCTTCCAACAGGGTCAGTGTGCATTCACGTAACTAAAAACAGTGCTATGAGTGACTATTAGTGATCTGAGTGGTGGACTTCTCCGTAGAAAGAAGAGCTTTCGTCCTTTGCAGTTTCCAGGCTCTGACTTTCATGGTCAGAAAATGCCTCTCCAGGACCTTCTCCTTCTGGTGCCAAGATCAAATGCTCCTGAAGGTCTGGAGGATACTTTTTAGCCAGATTCCCACCTGCATTTTAGGTTTCAGTCCAGATCCTTTTTAATACAAGCTGGTGGGATGGAGACCCTTGCTCTGTGTCCAGAGCTCAGGCAATCTCAGAGCTTGGGCTGCGTTATTTTTTTCCCAGCACTCACATCCACCAGCCTTGAGCATCCTCAGGCCATGAGCTGAGATTTCACATGCAGCTAGATAAAGCTCTGTAGCTTGATGAGAGGAGCAGCAATTAGCTGCATTGCAGAGAGCTGGGCAAGTTAACCCTTCTGCCAGGGCACAGGCTCTCTTGGGATGGCTCAGGACCAGACCTGCAGAAGGTGTGTTCTTTGGAGCTGATGGCCGCGGGATGCATGTTTGCACACCCAGGAGGGGCTCACCCTCGCCCAGAGGTGGATATAAAGCAGGGAAGTTCATTTATGCAGGCAGAAGGCAGCATGCTGGCATAGGGCTGGAGGAACCGAGACACCAGTGGTTGGGCAGGGTGAGAGTAGGAAGGGATGGCTTGCCCGCCAGCCCCGGGAGCTCCTGGCGTGGAGCTTACCCTGAAATAAAGGTGTTGGGGATGCCGAGCAGCCTCATTATAAGGCGGTTATTACTGGTTTAGCTTTGTTATTAAACTTGTTGTAACCCCTAGGAGCCTGTCCCAGAGCAGCACCCCATTGTGCTGGGTGCTGTATAAACAGGACTTAGGGCTACGGTTAAGGTTGGGTCTAGGGTGCTACTGCAGCTCGAGCTTTTTGGAGGGGCTCAGCCCCCATCTCTGAAGCTTGCAGCCCAGCTCAGCTAGTCAGGAGGAAAAATGAGCAAATGAAGCTTGAGACGGCTGAGACACATCTGCAGGAGACAGAGGGACCTGAAGGATGCGTGTGAGTGAGGGAGAGAGGGGTTGAGCATCTTACTTTTTTCCCCTGGGAAATTCAGCTTTGCATGTGGGTTTAGGTGCAATGTCGGGTGAGATTCTCATCACTGCAAAGGCCTTGAGGTACGGAAAAGGGCTTTCGGTGTCGCTGACGATTAGTTGCCCGCAGTGCAGTGCTGACTACCCCAGGCAGCACGACGGTGAGGCAGCTGCGGGATGGGGTTTGTGGTTAGGGACCTGCAGCTGTGAGCGTGTGTGCACGGAGAGGAGCGAGCACATCCAACGGGCAGGCACAGCAGCTGGGACGGCGCGGCATGGCACGGCACAGCACGGCACAGCATGGCACTCAGCGCTGCAGCTACTGCGGGGGCAGCCCCACAGATGCTCCTTCGGTGCAGAGGGCACCTGCCTGCTGGGGTCCCAGGAGGAGCACGTGCTTGTGTGGAGGAAGGGGTGAGCATGCACGGGGAGATGTAAAGGACGTAACAGCTGGGGATCCTGGGACCTCAGGGCAGAGCTGGAGGGATCAAGGTGCCGCAGGCAAAACCCTGGCCCCATCCCTGCTGGATGCTAAGCCTGCTCTGGCAGCCTCCTTGTATCACCTGGGGACTTGTTTGTGCTTCTCCACTCCAGGAGAGCTTCCCTCTCCTTCTCCAGGGGAGCTGTCGGACCCTCACCACCCAAAGCCATGTCCTGCTCTTGCTGGGAGCAGCTGCGGCTGGCATGTGGCAATCGAGAGGTGGTTGCCCCAAGCAGGGAGGCTCAACAGAGGCACCCAGCCAGAGCGGTGCCCGCCGGGGCTGCGTCAGCCCTGGCCACTTTTCCTCTCCCCAGGGCTGACCTCCATTGGCGCTATCTCCCCAATCTTGTCAGCTCCGCTAATCTGCCCGTTTCAGTGCCCGTGGTTCTTGTTTCGTGCTCCCAGACAAATGAGGCCCTTCTAGCTGTCAGGTGAGCCTTTCCCAGAGCTTATGCAAATGATACTAATTAAAGGCATTCTTATCTGTTCGATTTCCCACACCTTTTGCCTCCAAGGGGGACAGAAAACTTCATGTTTTAACTCTGTATTTCATGGCAGTCGGAAGGACTGCCTAGGGAAAGCGTTGGGAAATGCAGTGGGTCACTCCTGATGAGAAGAGCTGGCTTATGCAAGTGTTGAAACACTTTATTATGCATGAGAAACCTTCCAGAAACAGATGACTAATAGCAAAGCGGGAACAGAGAAAGCAGTGGGAACGCCATACCAGGCTGGCATGGGATCCCATGTCATCTTACCAGCTTAGCAGGGTTGGGCTAGGTCAGCACTTGCCTAAGAGACCTCTCAGAGTACCTGGCTGGCGATGAGGGAAGTGATGTTAATGATTCAATAAACAGAGCCCTTCCCTCTTTGTGAACCAAAATGCCCCTGTGTGATCCCAGGAACCCACTGGCAGCCCCGTGTTTCCACTGGCAGCATGTTACTTAGCTCACATGGCCATACCAATACTGGTGGAAGATGCCCAGGCTGCAGTCCCTTGTGTCTCCTGCTGCTTTGCTGACAGCCAGGGCTGCCCAGGTTTCAGTGGAGGCTAACGAAGACCAGTGCACTGAAACAACCGCTCCCCCGGAGCACAGGGCTCACATACCCATGAATCAGCTCTGCTGCTTGGGTGGGTTAGCTGGCACCTAAGGCAAGATGCTAGACCATCTGTAATGGAGCAGGAGCAGCAACACGCACCTTTAAGATTCCCAGGTACTGGTAGTGATAAGAAGGTCAATGAGAAAAGCTCTTGGCACAAAGGGGAAGGGAAACAGCCCAGCCCGCTGCTTTCTGAACCCCCCCTGGGAGGTGCAGCTGTCCCAAGGGCCCGGCCCACGCTGCGCCTGGAGGTGCCCTTTGCACCCGCAGGGGTGTGGGGAGCGCCTCCAGGTCGGATTGCTGAGGTTTGTGCACTTTGTGCATGTGCCTTGGAGAGGCTGCAGGGCAGAGGGGAATCCAGCCCCCAGGTGTGGTAGAGGAGGAGGAGAGTGTCTGAAGGTCAAAGCCGTGACTGCAGCAAGAAGGAGCTGGAGACTTGGGGAAAGCGTGAGAAAATACACGCATGGAGGCAGATGAGCATGAGATATCAAAACCTGAGTTGTGCTTGGAATTTGCCAGTGCTTGTTACCTGATTTTCTTTTACTGTCCTTCCCACCATCTCCGTCCTTTCTGGGTCCTGCTTTGGTTCGTGTGCAGGGGGTTCCACAGAGGCCTGTCTGTGTAGTGGGACTTGGAGGCCGCACGTGGCCAACCTGTGCTGCTGAGATAGCTGGCTGGGCCTGAGCATCCTGCATGCCCATTCTGGTGAGTTTTCTAGTCTCAATCTGTCCCTGAAAGAAACTCTTGGATGCTCAAGGACTCTGGTTTCACAACCAGAATGAGAGTTGCAACCTCCATCCGGAGGAGTGGCCCTTTCACCACATGATATCCATCTCGGAGAGAGGGAAAGAAAGGAAGGGAAGAGGGTAGGCGGTGAGTAGGTAAAGAGATATCACTGCAGGTGGCTGTTGAATAGTCCTGTGATATGGCGAGCAGAAGACGCCCAGGGAATTGTCCTGACATGAGCTGCCCTCAATTGCCCCAAAGAGTTCACTCCGGGCACTACTGGTGTTGTCCTTTACAGCTGATGTTGATACACTGAGGATTTCCTAAGCCAGGAGCTCTCCAGACAGGAAGAGTTGTGTCTCACCAGCAAAAACAGAACCAAAGAGAGCCTTCAGCACTGGTGAGTGACATTGGCCTGGTGCCATGTGTCGGCACGGTGAATGGGAGAAGCCCGGCAGACCTGGAGACCATTTTGGGGCCACTCTTTTGAGCAGAGCTCAGCACCACTGAGGTAGCTCTCAGAGCACTTGGGTGATGCAGCTTTCAAGGCTATCAAAGGAATGAGCAAAACCAGCTCCTCTCCAGCCTGCACTGCTGATCTTCCAGGTGCTGGGCACCTGCCTCTGGACCTCCAGCTGGGCTCACGCCTGCCTCATCAGCCAAGCTCACACCAGCTCCCAGGGCCCTTTTGGAGCCCCAGAAAGTTTGGCTCCTGTTGTCTGTTGGACTTGGGTTTTCTTTGAGCTTCTCAGCTCAAGGAAAAAGTGGAGGCCCAGAATGGGGACGGGATGCTGAGATGGCCCAGGAACTCCAGGCTGGAGCATCCAGTCCCTCGAGTCCTGGGAGGTTCATGCGTCACTGCCAGTGAAATCCCGCCAGGGGGTGGGAGAGGCAGGGATCATTGTCCTAAACAAAAAAGCCACTGGACAGTCCAGCATTGCAAAAGGCATCTCGCTGCCTTGTCCTCCTTGTCCCACGCAGGCAGGGAGAGGCAGGGAGAGATGGGGCAGCTCGGGCTGCTGGGGCTAGGGGTGACCCAGTACAGGGATCCAGCACAGCGGTGCTGACTCAATGTGATATCATGGGCCGGAGCCATGACATCACCCCTTCTCCCCATGTCATAGCTCTCAGTGGTGGCATGAGAGAGCAGGGGCAGGGAGGGGAGTTTCTGTGGGCGCGGTGGATGCTGGGGCAGCGGGGCAGAAGCTGAGGAGGTGACGGTGCAAGCACCAGTCAGTGGGCAGACGCAAACAGGGAGAAGGGACAACAGTGAGGGACCATAGTGGGGACATAAGGCTGAGCTGAGACGGAGCAGACCCACTCGTCACCCTTGACGTGGACGTGGCGAGCCTAGGGAAGCAGAGGCAGATCTCAGCCTTTCCTGCCCGCCCAAAGAGCCTGCATTCGGCACAGAGCCAAGTGGGCAGCCAGAGATGGGAGCCGGGATGTGCTTGCCTGGCTCTGCCCGGCTGGCAGCCAGCAGCACCAGTGCCCATGTGCCTGCACGTGCACCACGCCGGGCACCCAGTGCCAGCCCCGCTCACGCTGCCCATGATGGGGCTGATTCACACGGGGTGCTGGAAGCTGGGCTGCCGTGGGAAAGCACACCCGCCATGGCTCCCGAGCGCCGGGATTGCTTCAGCGGGGGTGCAGCCAAGATCCGTTTCACAGCGGGCAGAGCAGATCTCGGCTGGGATTTACCAGTGACTAAGCGTGTGCTGGCAAGGGCTGCCCTAGCGTGAGAAAGCACGAGCTGCTCCTCCTCGGAGGTGTGCTCGCGGGCTGCGCCGGGACACATGGCCCCTGGGCACCCGTGGTGACGGGCACCCTCCGTGCGATGGAGCACGGGGGCTGTTGGACCCTGGGGGGAGCGTGGGGGCTGTGGCCACCCAGTCCCCTCCTCCCAGGCTGAAGTTGCCCCTTCGCTTCGCATGCCCCGAGCTGTAGGGTCGAGATGCAGTGTCCCTCGCTGCCACGTTGTGTCCCCCACTCACAGAGATTGCACCCCCCGACACCATCCTCGGGTGCCGCCAGTCCCCTGCTGTCTCACTGCCATGAAGATTTTTGCTTGTATGTGTGCACCCCTGCTTGGGGCGCTGGCTAATCATGCCACAATGGGTCTGGGGAGACCAAACCAAGGAGGAAAAACCCATCCCTCCCCCATCAGAGAGGCTCTCCCCTGCCCTTCTGTGCACCAGCCACTCACAAAAACTGCTCCAAATCCCCAGGCAGTGAAGCTGAGATGCAGGAGCCTCATCAAGCCCAAGACCACCACCAGCCCCTGCATGGCACCCAGTCAGCCCAGCCTTATCTAGGTGGCAGCCTGCCGTGCTCACTTCATTTCTTCTGTCTCATTTTGGCAAGGCATTAAAAAAAAATAATTGCAATTTTTATTACAGCTAATTGGCACTGCTGCTAAGTGGCTTATCTGGCTCTGGAGCCTTCCCTGTGCTTTGGGAAGCTGAGGGTGGTGAAGGCCCAGAGGCTCTGAAGATGGCACGGGGCACGCAGCCTTGTAGCAGAGCCCACATTGCGAGGAGAGGCTGCACTCGCCGGCACCCGGTCACCTTGGCACATCCTTGCCCCTTGCAACCACATAAGGACTTTGGGTGGCTCTGGAGGGGTAGCACAGGTCGCTCCCTCATTTTTCAGTGTCACCTGGGAATCCCATTCCAGGGAAGGGAGCATCCTGGAGGGCAGCAGCACGTGAAAGTGGCTTTGCCTGTGCTGCGCTTTGTGGAAGGGGGTGACAGCAGACCTTGGGGAGCAGGGACGAGGCAGGGGAGAGCAGACGCATGGAGAGGATGGGAGCTGCAACCAAAACTCCCCAAACTGGAGGCTGCAGCAGGATAGCTCTGGAGTTGGGGCAGCCCTGCAGGTCTGGCCTGTGCAGGCTGGGATGTCCTTGAGCCACAGAGGGATGGTCCTGTCCAGCAGCAGCAGCAGCAGGTCAGCTCCACTGTGCAGCAGCTCTGGGGCTGTGCAGTCCCAGGGCAACAGGTGATGCTTGTCTGAGACAAAGGACTCGGTCTGTCTCTTCTCTGCCCACCACAGAATCACAGGATGGTTGAGGTTGGAAGGGACCTCTGGAGATCATCTACTCCAACCCCCCTGCCAAGCAGGGTCACCTAGAGCACGTTGCACAGGATCACATCCAGGCAGGTTTTGAATATCTTCAGAGAAGGAGACTCCACAACCTCTCTGGGCAACCTGTTCCAGTGCTCTGTCACCCTCCCTGGATCCATCTCTGCTCCTCTTCCCTTTTTCTCTGCCATCTTTCAAGGGGCTGCTCACAGGCACAGCTGAGCCAGGGCAGAGCTGGAGAAGAGAGAGGGGAGGCGAGAGGCAGAGGAGTGAACGCGAGCCATGAGATCTCCAGCACTGCCTAGTCCAGGCAGTCAAAGCCTGAGATCAGATCAGATGGTATCAGGCGGTCTCCACCAGTTATCATGTCACCCTCCCTCATGTGATGTTGGCAGTGAAATTAAAAGTGACATCTCCTTTATGATCTGATAACTCAAAATGCTGATCTGGTCCCTCAGTTGAGGCTCTCTCAACTGAGATCTTCTTTCTGTTTTCCTGGGGTTTCACACGGTTTCACTTCCTCTGGGTATGTGCGTTTCAACATGAGAGCCCAGAGGGCACCTGGTTTCAGCGTGGAGCCGGGCAGGCTGGGGCCACACGCTGCTCCAGGACACGGGGGCCTGGGGGTGCTCAGCTCCACTGCAGCATCAGCATCTGCTGCTCTCCCAGCATGAGCAGGGAAAAGCAGAAGGACTGGGGAGCAGGAGAAGGGTGCAAGCGTCTGAACCACATTAGCAAAAGTAGGAGACGCCTGGTGGTTACAGCCATGAAAATGAGGGGAGTTTTGCAAAATTCACTTTTAGGAGTGACGCAGAGCCTCCCAAGCCACTCGGGTGCTTTCAACACCACACCACATTCATCTCCAGGTGTCCTGAATCCACGCTGCTGCTCTGCCAGGCTGGAGCAGGGGTTCAGGCTTTGAGCACCGAGCAGCCACTGGCTGCAGCAGCACGATGCATGGGCACCCAGGGCGGTATGGCTGCTGCCTTCAGCCTGGCCAGGTGCCCACCCTCCTCCTCCTTTCCATCCCCACCAGGGCTCATGGGGGCTGCAGATGCTTCCCAGGCACGGAGAGGGCTGGGGCCACCCTGCTTCCTTGGAGGCAGCGGGGAAGGGGCAGGAGCTCTGCTGCGATGAGGCCACGCGGGGCTGGGAGGACATGGCCAGGACGCGTGGCCCCTGTGGCACAGCTGCTGTGGGGCTGTGCCCATCTCAGGGTCTGCCTTTGAGGACTGGAGCCCAGCATCTTTTTATGGCCCAGGCTGGGGACTGAGCGCTGTTTTTGTAGATGCTGCAGAGGCTGTAGGTAGAAATCCCTCCTCCTACTGTAGGGCAGAGCTGCTGGGACATCACGGCGAGCTCATTTTCAAACAAATCATCCTTGCTGAGGCAGCTGTGTGGGAAGCAGGGGCATCTTTGCACCTCCCCGTGACCCTAGCACCATTCCAGCCAACATGCCGCAAACACGTGGAGCTGCTGAGGGCCCGCGTCGGTGCCCGCTCGGGTGGTGGAAAGCCTTTCTGGTTTCAACAGGCTTTGGAGCAAAGCCCCAGGCAGGGAACTCGTTCTGGTTGGTGAAGTTATGCACCTGTCTCACTGCTTTCCTTGGGTGCAGCGTGCCCAAAATGCTCCGCAAGCAAAAAACAGACCCTTAAAACAAATAGCAAACAAAAGGTGTTGCAGCACATCCCAGCAATCAGCCTGCTGGTTTCCACTGCCTTAAAATGCTCTCGGGGCG
>VXAA01003207.1:330272-348272 GCA_013399115.1 Anseranas semipalmata
GGAGGTACTGGGAGGCCAAGCACGTCCAGCTGCTGGCTGCACCCTGCAGCCTTGCTGGGGTGCCCCTGCCCGGCAGGAGCTTGGGCCAGTTGGAGCCTCGCAAGGTAAAGCGAGAGTTAGGCCACGCGTGGACCTGTCTGCAGCTGCAGCTGAGGTGGCCGAGCAGGGCAAGCCAAGACCCCAACGCATCTCAGGGTCTGCAGCTATCCTCCAAAGCTTTCCTGAGACATGAGAGGACAAGTTGTGAACCTGCAGCCCAGCCTTTGGGTGTCTGCTTGATGGTTTGAGGCAAACCTCAGTTTCTGGTGTTTTCAGGCATCGTGTAGGACAGGGGGGTGGCTTTGCCCCAGGTTGAGGATGTGGCACCTCTGGGATGGAGGCTTTTGTGGCCTGCACACCCCAGAGTTTTTGTCCACTGCCATTCTGCTACCCTCATTTGGTGGGCCAGGCCGTGCCTCAGTTTCCCCATGCATGTGAGTGGGGGTGCCCAGTGATGAGGCTGTGTGCTGGAGGCAGTTTTGTGGGCTGTAGATGCCCTGGCCACCATCTCACCACCTCCCCTCCCTCTCTCCCCAGGCGTGCAACTGCGACAAGTACCTGAAGGTCCCGAAGGAGAGGATGAGGCAGCTGGTGGAAGGCAGCAGGCGCTCGCCGGGGGACAGCAGCACCAGTAAGAGTGCAGGTACCGAGGGCTGGGTGGGGCCGTCAGAGACCCGGGCCCCACAGTCACCCCAGGGCTGCATGCGCCCACTCAGTCTGGGTCTCTGTCCGATGGGGAATGGGGACCCCCCAGCACCAGGCTGCAGCTGGGTGCAGAGCTGCTGGGCTCTCCCAGGCCCCCTCTGCCTGGTGATGCTCATGCACATCCAAGTACAGCCCTTTTCCACCGGCAGCCCCTGCAAAAGGGCTGTGCTGCCTGGCGGGGTGCGCAGCTGGGTTTTGCATCAGAGGCTGTGGGGTGAGCGAGATGCCAGTGGTGGCTCAAGTGACAGCCTGAGGCCATCACTGCCTGACTTAGGAAACACAGCTTGGGCTGCAGAATGCCTCCTCGCTGTCAGTGGTTGCTAACGCGCAATGCAGTGCCTTGCTCACCTGCATGGGGGCTGTTAAACTAGGTCAGGCTGCAGGGGGAATGAGTTAAGTGCTGCTGCCGGCATGGGGAGAATGGTTTGGTGGCACGACGCATGCCTGGGAAACGTGCGCTCACCCTACTGCACCTTCCGAGCCCAGCTCTGCTGCCAGCCCTCGCTGCCCGGCAGCGTGCCTCAGTTTCCCCATCTGCCCAAGCTGGGCAGCGCAAGGTACAGGCTGCTGCATGCTCCCGGACAGTTGCAGCTTTGCTGGGAGCAGCACGTGTAGCTCTGAGGACGAGGGACGTGGTGACTTCTCCCATGGCGCCAGCAGCCTGGGAGCACTGTGCTTCCCAAAAGGCCAGGGCATCCTCCCCGTGGTTTCTCTGGTGAGGGCACTCGCTGTTTGTGTGTACCCAGGGACCAGCCAGGCCTGTTCAGCCAGTTCTGGAGTATGGGAAATAGCAATGCTGTGGTTTGCATTCAGCCGTGTGAGCAGTTTCCCCTTCCCCCATCAGGAGGGGGTGATGAAGCTGGGGGGGGGCTCGTACAGCATCACTGCTCCTCCACACAGCCTCTGTGAGCCCCCTTTGCTGCTCCAGCCCCCTTCACTGCTCCAGCCTCCCCCCACATCGTGCAGCCTCTCGCTGGTCGCCCATGTCCCCACTTGCCCTACTGCAGAGGAACAGGGTCAGCGGGGAAGGACCCTGGGCTGCTGGACCAGGCAGGAGCCCCATGCCAGGCAGGACTGTACCAGGGAGCATCCTCCACCGCGGAGCAGTCAGCGGCAGAAAATGCCACAGCATCCTTGGGGGGTTGGTATTTTGCTGCAATGGAGATGGAAAAGAAAAGCTGATTCATGTGAGTTGGTCTGTGCCTGTCCTGGGGAGCAGCACTGGATGGGTGGCACAGCTTGCAGGTCACACCCAGCCCAGCGCAGGGACCCTATGGAACTGCTGGGGGGATCCCCTGTGCCCAGCCACGCTGGGATTTCTATTTCTATTTAGACTCTGCTGGGGGCTGCTGGGATTGAGAGCATCAGCATGAGCTAAAGTGGGCTGTCCCCAGAATGTCCCACTTTGGGTCAAGTTTTGTGGAAGAGAAGCAGGGAAAGGATGCAATGATGATGTCTTGCCACTGCCAGGCAGGTGGTGGGGACAGCAGTGGCGGTGGGACTGTCCAGACAGCAAGAGTTCACAAGAAAAATAACAGTCATTCTCCAATCTCCTTCGCATTTCTTGTCTGGTGGGGGCAGGTGGAGGGACCTTCTCTGCCCTTGGCCATGGCCCAGCGCACACCGCGTGGGCTCAGCACCCACAGCCCCCAGCTGCTCGCCCATGCTGGGACCAGCCTTCTCTCCCAGCTCCAGCCTGTGCCTCATCAGCTCGGATTTATCCCCCAGGACTGTGGGCAGATGCCTGTCCAGCACCCAGAGCCTTGGCAAGAAACCTTGCACCTAGGTGGTAGGGAACATTTTCCCTGCATGAGAGCTTTGATGGAAGTGCTAGAAATTGTTCCAAGCCCAGACATCTTTGCCCTGTGATGCCTTTTTCCCAGTGGGGTGCTCAGAGCAGCTTTCCTGGGGGGTTTGTGTGCCTGGAGCAGGCTGAGGATGGGGCAGCGAGAGGTGATGATGCTGCGGGTCCCCACTTGGCAAGATACGATGTGACTGGAGGCTGTTGTCAGCATGCGGACTCCTGAATGACCCAGGTGGATGGGATGTGACACAGGCTCTTGTCCAGCCAAGGGAAGTGGGGTATAACCAGCTGGCACGGCACCCCCATGCTTGGGGATGCTCTGCCAGATGGAATCTGGTCCCTTGGAAAGGGAAGGATGCAGCCTTGTAGATTGGGTTAGGATTTGACAAACAGAAAAGAATTCTTTAATCATAAAACTACCCCTTTCCAACTGAAACATTTTGTAAAGCACAAAAACAACCATTCCTGCTTTGCTTTGAGCTGTGCTGCTAACCAGGTGTGCCAGAGCCTCCTTGGTGCTTGCATGCTGCCACGTGTCGTTGCCGCACGAGGGAAGAGCTGATAGTGGCCGAATGTTCTACTGGGAAAAATCACATAACAAGCCAACCCTGCAGTGTCACCTTTGTACAGCCTCTGCCTTAAAACCTTCTCTGTCTCACCCGCATGCACGTTGGAGCAGTCTGACCCTGCCAGCCCTGGCTGCCTTGGGAAGCCCTTGCTCCTGCTGCACGCGGTGCTGGTTGCTGGCCATGCCCCCGCTGCCGCTCCAGGCTGGAGAGAGGCAGAGGAGCAGACCAGGGGTCTTGGGGACCCCAACTTAGCATCCTGGGGAGCCAAAAGCATGACAGAGATGGCACTCAACACCTACACCATCCCTCCTCCTTCTCCTCAAGCCTTGCACCCTGCAGGTGCAGGATAAGCCCCAAGCAGCCCTGCATGCTGATGGAGGAGCAGCTGGGAAGTCCCTGCGTGGCGGGGCAGGATGCCGTGGGGTTGGCGGGCCTCTGAGCAGTGGAACTGGGGTGCCTGCTTTGTGCCCCCACCCTGGAGCTGTGACTCAGGGTTTCCTTCCCTGCCCTCGGTTCCAGCAGGGGCTGTGTGGGGTGTGCAGACAGGTGGAAGAAGAGCTGCAAGACTGCAGCGAACAGGGAAGGAGCACAGCGGCTCCCAGCCAGGGCTGAGCCAGTGCAGTGTTGCACCGGGACATCAGAGGGCATGGGCTGGCCAGACCCCTTTCCTCAGCCAGGGGCTCCGATGCACCGCAGGACACTTTGTGTCCAAAGACTCAAGGATGGATGTGGTTTTTTTCCGCCCTGCTTCCCTGATTTGCAGCATTTGACTTTGCCCTGAGCATTGGACCAGTCTGACTGGCACATGGGAAGGTGTGCAGTCCCTGTGCTGTCCCCACAATGGCTCTCACGCCCATGGAGCATCCCGTACATCCTCGCTGCCTTGGCCATAGCACCAGACCTGGTGTGCAGGGGTGGCCAACACGCCCTGCATGTGTCCAGCTGCTCTGCACGTTTGGGCAGGGAAGGAGACCAATCCCCAAGGGGCTGCACCCATGGGCTGGGGGGTTTCCCAGTCCCTTCTCCTGAGACCAACCAACCAGGAGTTCGTCCCCAGGATGTTGGTGTCTTCCTCACATCTGTCTCCAGATGGGGTAGGGATGGGGCTGCGGAGCTGCCGCACAGGCTTGGAAGCAGAGGCTGAGGTGGGGCCACACACTGGGGCCACACCTCCGCTGCAGCCCACCCCGCCACCAGCTTTGGGGTGCAGAACTAGTGGGGTTTGCTCCCACGGTGGCACACAGAGATTATAGCAGCTGAAGGTGCCCCTTGCCTTGAGCTCATCCTCCCATCACCGCCCTGGGAATGTCTCAAGAACGTGGCCAGGCCACTGCAGCCCAGGTTGCACAATCCCAAGTCCTTTGTCCTTTGCTTATCTGACTTAGCGAGGAGGAAAAGATAACCAGGCATCTTCAGCGCCCTGCAATCGAGTGTGTTTCTCAGGCTCGTAACTCCTCTTATCGGGTTCAATCTCTCACCACGGCAAGGTTTCCCATGCAACTTTGTACTCCAAGAATGCTCCCAGGTCTGCTTTCAGACTTGTGCAAAGTCTTTACAGTGTGCGCTTTCTCCAAAACACCTAATCCTTAATTGCCTAATTACGGACAAGTCTCCCGTGTGTGTGCGCGATGACAGCTGGGTGCGGCTGCGGGGCTGTGGGAAGGGCTCAGCTTGCACAAGCACTGCTGGAGCCCCATGCCTCTTGAGCCGGGGCAGGAGGCTGTGGCGCGGGATCCGCTTGGATGACATGGAGGGACCCGGCCTGGAAACGGGGCCTGGGGGCAGGATGTGGTGTAGGAACACCAGGCTGCCCTGAGGACGTTGGGGTTAGCCATTGGTGCCCTGACACTGAAGTCCTGAGGGTGCCCAGGGTGCCTGCACACGGGGATGGGTTGTTTGCAGCCAAATCAGGGCCACGTGGTCTGAGAAAGGGGAACAGGCACAGGTTCAGACTAGGTTTGATCCTGCTCTGTCCCAGCTCCCCAGGCCCTCCCGTGCCCCTGTCCCTCCTGCTGGGCTCAGCGCCCCCAGGCCGCGGGCAGGACCTCGCAGCAGGGCACACGGAGCTGCAGCTCCTGGCCCATGCTTCTCCTGGGGTCTCTGGCCCCCCCCCCCTCCGCTGCAGCACCTGAGCCCGTGGCCACAGGGCCCCTGCATGCTGTCCTCTCCCTGGGGCACACCGCCGGCTCCACTTCCCCCGGAGTGAAGGTGCCATTGGTATTCGGGCTCCAGCACCCACATCATGCCCCAAGGCGTGAGAAGTGGGGTTGCAGTGGGTCGGAAGGAGGGGGCTCTCTCACAGGCTGGCGGGCTCATGCCGGGCCCCCCTCGTGCATCCTGGGGCCATGGGACGCGTGGCGGTGGCTCGGGCAGGAGGCAGGGCTCCTGCAGGGGCAATGAGCGCATCTCCTGGGCTGCAGAGAGCTGGATCCCACCGCTGAGGGTGGCCTTGCTCAGCCAGGTGGAACTGGTGCAGAAATAAGCAGAACTGGGGTCCTGCAGCATCCTATTTCCCCCCAGACACACTGGGAGGATTTCTCAGGTGAGGTGTTGCTGTGGGGAAGGTACAGCAGTGCTTGGTGTTATTATCACAGAGTCATAGAATCACAGAACCATACAATGTCCCAAGTCAGAAGGGACCACGAGGATCATCAAGTCCAACTCCTGCCTCCACACAGGACCACCCAAAAATCAGACCCTACATCTGAGTGCATTGTCCAACCAGTCCTTGAACTCCAGCAGGCTCGGCGCTGTGACCACGTCCCTGGGCATCTGGGGAGAGTGCGATGTGGGGGGAGGCATCTTGTGGGGAGGGTGGGCAGGGCGCAGCGGGACACCCGCTTGGTGCTGAGCAGGGCCCACGGGTCCGGGTGGGGACAGGGATGGGGAGGATGCTCCATGGCACCAACACTTGCGGGTGCTCAGCCCCGGCCCTGGGGCGCGGGAGCCGCACAGCTCTGGCTCCTCAAGCTCCGCACAGAGCCCGCCCAGCTCCGTCATCCCTGGGTGACCCGGGCAAGAGGGGGAGAGGTGAGCGAGAGGCAAAAGGGCTTTTTATTTTCAAGATGTTTTATAATGGGATTATTAGTTCCCAAGAGGTGTTTCTAATTGATTTGGTAAGGAATTGCTTTCATTTCTCCTCTGCAGAGTTGCGGTGGGAATCTAGCCTTTGGTGCAAACTGTCACAGATCTCTTGAAACCATAGATCTGAACCCCCCCTGGCACGTTAGAAGGATGCATCCGCCCCCCCTCCCCAGCCCCACGCACCCCCCACGTGCCATTTGCTCCATCTCCAGTGTACCCAGCCCCTGCTTGGGGCTCGGGGTACAGTGTCAGGGCGAGCCGCAGTGTAGCCCCACTGGAGCAACATCGCAGGGGGAGAAAAAACTCCCTCCTTCCAAAAGTTCCCCCTTTCCCCCAGGAAAACCTTTTTTCCAAGGATCTGACCTTTTCATGGCGTGGTTTTCCTGGCGGACACTGCCTGGCCGGCACCCTGTGCCTGGCGCCCAGTGGCCCTTTCACTGCAGCGAGGGGAGCGCAGGCATCTTCAAAAGCCCTGCAAAGAATTTGATGGGAGGGGGAGAGGGGGTTTTACAAGCTCCCATTCAAAAATGGTTACTTTGAAGTGATGTAGCTTTTTCAACCCTTTGAAGCACCACAATTAGGAGGGGGCTGGTGCAGGCGAAAGGCAAAACACTGGGTGACTATCACGGCCTTTCTCTCCCCTGGCTTTTAAGGGATGAACTTTTCCTCCCTCCCTGCCTCTTTCTCACGAGCCACCAACCAGGGGGATGGGATCAGGGTGTCTGGGGAGCTGGAGGTCTAGCAGGGAAGGAGGGGGGCTCTGATTTGCTTTGGCCAGGTGGGTGCTTCTGCAGGTGGATGGATGGAGCGTGCCCAAAGGGAGAGCAGATTGCCAAGGGCATCGAGGCTGACCGTGCCCTCGTGCTGTCAGGGCTAGGATGCTGCAAATGCCCCCGGCAGGGGCATTTTGGGGGCTCTGTGGTGTGAAAAGGTCTTCACGCAGCATCGGTGCTGGCTGCTCTTGCTGTTGTTTCGATTACGGTCGGATCCATCCCGTTGGGTCCTGGAGGCTGATACAGACATTTGGTGCTTAAGAACAGGCACTATGAATAGAAAAGGGGAAAAGGGCGTATTTTTGCCTGCATGTTATGAACTGAGACTGAAGGAAAGCAAGTGCCTGGCACAGGGTTATCCAGGGAGATTGGTCCATGTGCTTTGAGGCGCATCCCATGGCTTGGCCTTCCCAGAGAGCCAGTCCTTGTGTCGCGAGGCCAAGGGCTCCCTTGCCATCGGGCCACAGGGGCCGGGAGGAGGCAGGGACAGGACGAGGGCTGGGTCCCCTCCCCTGCCTCCCGCTGGTGGGCTCTGTCCTGGAGAAACCCCCGGGAATGGGGCTTCCCCTCCACTGTCCCCACTCCAGGCAGCTCGGGGATCTGAGAACAGAACTGGTGTTTCAGCAAATGCCAGAACTTGGAGAAAATGGGAAAATGATTTTTTTTTTTTTCTGAAGGAATGGATGTTAGCATCCCAAACAGATGCAGAGCATGAAGGCCAGGTGCTTCTGCAAGAGCTGCTGAGGGGCACGTGCCAGGGTGCGGCGATGGTGAACCTGCCGCTTTGCCGACAGCCGGCGGGTGGGACGGGTTTTGGGGCTGCTTTCTGTGTGGAGCAGCCCCCAAACTTGCACTGCTGCTGGGCCACGTGGAGGTGCAGGGCTGGTCTGCGGAGCTACATGGAGCATGTCTTCAGCAAGAGCTGTATGGGGGGGCTCTGATGGGATGGGGTGGCTCTTACAGGGCAGCCCTAAGCCTTGCTTACCCCGCCAAAATTCCTGGTGTGCCAGGATGCAGGGATGAGCCAGCCAGGACCTCTGGTGCCCCCTCTGGCATGGCCGGCTCCCAGCAAAGTTCCCTCTGATCCTCAAAAGGGGCAGGTTGGAAGCCCCAGAGATGCTGCTGGAGAGCTGCAAGATGCCTTTTGTTGTCTTAATTGATGCTGGGCAGGACGAGTCCCCCCTGCCAAAATGAGTCATCTCATAGCAGTGAGTGCAGCCGGCCCCATGTCCCCAGCTGCCAGGCATCCTGATGGATGAGAGTCAGCTCAGCCCTCGCTTCCGCCACCCGGATCCAGCGACCCGCCGTGCCCCGGCTGTGGGGAAGCGAGCGGTGAGAGCCTGCACCGAGCTGCCAAAAATGCCGCGCGTTTTGCAGCATTTTGGTTGCGATGGCAGCGATCCACCAGCCTGGCGGGGACACAGCCAGGGCATGCAGGGACAGTGCATGGGACACGTCCCTGTGCAGTGCCCCTGGTGTCCCTGCCCGGGGGGGGGTCAGGGTGGTGTGACAGGAGGGGACGTCACATGTACCCCAGTGCCCGCTGCAGCAGGCAGAGCAGGAGAGCTTTTGGGGGTGGTGAGCAGCGCTGCCAGCTGTTAATGGTGCATTTTGAACCATAGCAGCAGCCAGGGCCTCTCTGCTGTTTGCATGCCCAGCAATGCAGCCACGTCGGAGGGGACAGCCTGTCTAGGAGAGCAGCGTTGCCTGACATGCATCGGGGAGGTAAAAACACTGCACCCAGTACAGCTGCACAGCCACTGGTGCAGTTTCCCAGCCTGGAATAGCTCTCACACCAGGGCTGCTCCCCAGAACAGCGGGACACAGTGGAGGAGCTGCTGGGAGCAGGGGGCTGCACTGGTGCCACACTCAGTGCAGGCAATCGGTGGGTGCTGGTGGTCACCTCCCAGATTAGTGGGGTGCTCCTCCCCGGGATGCAGCCCTGTGGGGATAACAGCCCCTCAGTGAGGGTCACTCCTGTGGCTGAGCACAGACCTCACTCATCACACTGGTGGCTGATGCTTTATCTGCTGTCTCCTGCCCCTTCAGGCTGCCCGGCACCATGGGAGGAGAAGCCCAGCCAGACCTGCGATGCTGCCCAGCCTGCTGATACCACACAGGGAGAGCAGCTGGAGGGGACGGGTCCACATGGGGCAGCTGTGGGACTGGCGGAGGGCACAGCCTTGCAGGTCTCTGCCATCCCCCCCGGGGTGCTGGACAAAGCCGAGCTCACTGACTTCTACTGCTGCACCCACTGCGGGAAGGTGTTCTGGGAAGGGTCCCATTTTGGACGTGTCGTCTCGCAGTTTAAGGATGTTCTTGTCACCACGGGGGACGAGCAGAGCATCTATGAGATGAGCTGAGGGGGACACGGGGAGCGGAATGGCTCGGCAGCAGGATGGGGACCACAGGATGAGCTCGCCCATGAGCCTGGGCAGGTTTGTATGGCATGGGCTGAGGTTTGCGGGGTGATGCTGGAAGGTGGGGTGATGTCTTGGGGTCCATGGTGGAGGGGGCTGTCATATTTGCACTGATGGGGTGATGGTTTGCAATGTGGCCTCCGTGAGAGCATTAAATCAGAGGCATCTGGGAATGGATCTTTTGCTTTATTTCTGCCTCCCTCCAGGCTGGGCATGGCAAGAGGGTGGCCAAGCTCTCCAAAATGCCACCCAGGTGCTGCTGACCCTGTGGAACCCATTGGTTCCCAGCACCCTCACCCCAGTGAGTTGTGTCCCTATCCAGCTGAGCCCCACACTGCTCTCCATGGGGAAGTCAATGAGGGGGTCCAGGACCCCGCTCTGTGCCCCCCTGCCAGGTGCTGCGTCCCCAGCAGCAGCACAGTGAGAAAGCTTCTCTGGTGCCCAGCACGTTCCGCAGGCTGTGGGACGCATGTCCCCTGGCTCTGCATGATGCCACCACCTGTCCCCAGCGTCCCTCTTGCCCTGGCCCCATGACCTGGGGCTGTCCAGGCTGTTCCACAAAGGCACTCAGTGTGTGCAGGCTGGTGGTGCTGAGCAATGCTGGGCAGCCACCAAAAACCCTCTGGGTACACCGCAATGCCCTCTGGCACCCACACCACCCTGCGCTGCATCGGAGATGCCCCAGCAGAGCAGGGCTGCTCCGGAGAGAGCTCCCGTGGGTGCCAAGGAAGCCTGGCGGGGGGGAGCAGCACCCACCTGGTCGGCTCCATCAGCCCTGGGCAGCTCCATCAAGCAGCCCCCGTGCACGGGGCTCTGCGTGGCGTGCACAGGAGTGGTAGCACAGCGTGCAGTCCCTCCATCGCCAGGAGCCAGGGCTGCCGGCGGGATCATCCAGCATCCAGAGGAGGCTGCAGGGGCCGGTGGAGGGAACAGGCTCCTGGTTCACAGCAGCAACGAGGTGAGGAGCCCTGACGGCTTGGTCCTGCAGGTCTGGGCGTTGCTGGCTGGTGTCTCCCAGCCCATGGACATGGTTAATGCACTCCACCCAGTAACAGAGGAGCATTTGCAAAATTCCTCCCCTAATCCTGGTTAACTGCCAGGCACTGATGATATTGCTAACAGGGCCTGAGGGGCTCTTGGTTTAAGTGTGACATTTATGGGCCAGTGAAACGCCTGCCCAGGCAGCTTACACTGAAATTTTGACTTGCTTTCCCTCTCCAAGCACTCCTGGCCATGCAGTGGGGAGGGCTTCTGCCCCCAGGGATGTTTCACCGAATGCTTGTCGCCCCCCGGCTGAGCCCTGTGGCGAAGGGGCACTGAGGCAGCTCCCCCAGCTTCACAAAATACACTTTTTCCGCTTCCTTCATCCCTCTTTCCGTGAGTTCCTGCTGGGGCATTAGCACAGATGCCTACTGTCCCTCCCTGGCAGTCCCTGCTGCACAGCTGGAGCAGGGCACACCATTCCACCAAGCCCCTTCCACCACGGCTCAGCATCCCTCATCAGGACCTTCCCCCCTGGCTGCTGACACTTCCATTCCCATCCCCTTCGCATTGTCATGGTGCAGCCATTCTGCCCCAGTTTCAATAAGAAGACAACAGAGGGGAGTGGGATAGCCCCATACACACCTTGCAGTGGCCTGTGCCACCTCTCTGTCCCCATTTCCCTTGCAGCCCTGCCAGGGCCTGACCGCAGCCCATCACTTTCTGCTGCAGAGCCCCGTTTCTTTCAAGAGGAAGCATAAAATAACAGCACCTCACTCCTGGGACTCACCAGTGCTGAACGAAGTCAAGGCAGATGCCAGCTGGCACCCCTGGTCCTTCGTGCGCCTAGAGGTAAGGATGGGGCAGGGATGCAGGTCTTGGCCCTGCCCATCGGGACACACTGGGTTGTGAGTCTGGCTCTGGCCAGAAACAGCTACAAGGGTGTGTGTTTCCTGTGGTTTGTTTGGGGTTATTTTCCCTCCTTCCCTGCACTTTAGATTGCGTGCAGTGTTATTTTCCCTCCTTCCCTGCCTCCACCATCTCTGTCACCATCACAGCAGCATCTGCAGGACCATGCTTGTGTACTTGCAAGACCCCCAGGCTCGCTCACCGCTCCACTTGCAGAGAGACAGATGTGCTCCAGTGCAAACATTGGGTTTCTGATGCTAGCTGCATGCAGATTGACCCTGAGCACACTTTTCCCCCCTGCCCAGTCTGGTTTTGGGGGTCACAAAGCAAAGCCCCGCTGATGATGCCCCAGCCAGAGATGTCCACACCTGGATTTCCCAGGGGAAGTGCTGCATCTCCACCTCACCTTTCCTCTCCTGCTGTGCTCCCCATGAAGTCACACCCATGACCATCACATCTGTCCCCTCTAGTTCCCTGTTCCCAGGGAGGGCTCCCACCCCGGGGAGCCCCACAGCCCTGCCATGCCATGGGGCTGCCTGCTTTCCCTGGTGGCCACTCAACCAGGGCTCGCCAACCAAAATCAGCCTCTTTTAGCAAAAGCTTCCCTCCCAGCCACCCCCGTTGCCTCCTTCCCTGATGTGTTCCGCACTGCAAGGACTGGTGCCTGCTCCTGTACTGTGCCAGGCGGGTCGGCTGCTGGATGCTGGCACATGCGACCCTTTCTGCACGTGCATCGACACCTCAAGCCGTGCGGTGCATTGGGGATTATTTCTCCTAATGGGATTAAAATGCCTTCTTCTGATCTTGCCCTCCGTTGTCATCATTTTTTCACTGATTCTTTCAGTTTCCCCACTCAGTTGTCTACATACTTTGCATAACCTAAAGGAATTGTGTTTCATTTCCTGGTTTTCCAGCCCTGTGCTCTCTCTAGGTACTAATGTGTTTTTCTTAATTCCTTCTTTATCTGGAATTGGAATTTCCTCTTCTCTTTTACCCCAAGGTCATTTTTTGCCATGTTTCTGATACAACAGTTTGGGGCCAGGCAGTGACAGCCAAGAAGAAGCTGTTTTGTTAAACTGGTGTCTTTAATGGATGCTCCTGGCCTGGTGCACTGGCAACTGCTTGCAGGGCTTCTAGTGCTGGAAAACCGGTACCTGGAGGGACCAAACACACACTCGTGGGTGATGGTACAGTGGGCTGGAGACAAAGAACCTGTTTTTACATGCCCTGGGCCAGCTCCCATCTTTGGGACACAGTGAACTTGTCCTGGGCCATCGGGATGAGCTCCAGTATTGAATCCTGTGTTAGCACAGGGCTTTGTGCACCATCTACAACTTGTGGAAAGTTTGGTGTGGTTTTGTTACTGTGCCAGTGACCCCCCGCAAGGGTGTCACCCCCCCTCCCTGCAGATGATGTCACCCACAATAACCCTTTTTCCTTCTACATGTTGGGGGCAGATGTTTAAAAACTGCCCGTCCCCTAATCACAATGACAGCATTCAAAGCAAGTGTGTTTGCTCTGAGCAGTTGAGGTCCCTCCAGCCTGAGTTGTCTCTGGTACAGTGACAGAACAGTGGCCTTGCCTGGATGTGGACATGATTGGACAGAGGTGCTTTCAGTGTGCCAGCTGCAGTCTCAGCAGCACGGACCATCGTGTATGTCTTCTCATCCACCTTTGCCTCCAGCTCTGAAGCACTGGCTCTTGGTCAGACCTTTCCCTCTCCATCCCTCGCCCACTGGCAGGAGGGAGACCAGGGAAGGGTGCGCACAGGGTAACTGATGAGGTCCTCCCAGCACCCACCTGGAGCATCCGCTGCCCATGTCCAGCCCCTCAAGGATCTCCTGCTGCTCTCAGCCTTGGGCTGCTGCGCTGTTTGGGATTTCTCCAGTTGTCTCTATGGGTCCAAGAGTCCTATTTTGATGCCTGGAAGTGGTGCAGCCCTGAGCACATCCTTACACTCACCTGCTTCTGGTGCCAGCACCCTTGATGCTCTGCAAAACAGTCATCAGCTCGGCAGCACAAGCCACCTCCTCTATGAATACTTCTGGCTTGTGCCTTGCCATTTCCTTCTGGGCAACCAGACCCCCCAGCTCCTCTGGAGAAGCATGTGGTGACGCTCTAGAGAGTCCTTAGAGTGAAGGGAGGACAAAGCTTGTGCTTCACCCACAAGCCAACCGCACCTCTGCGCAGACTCACAGGTGTCAGCGTCCTGCCACGCTTCAGGAGCAAGGAGGCTGGAGCTGCAGCCCCGAGCCCTGAGCCTGCCTAATGATGTTTTCAGGCAGATGATGGGCATTTCAGTGCTTTGCTTACTGTTTTTTTCTGAGACATGGCTTCTTGTCTGTCTACCAGACCTTTGCACCACAGACAGCTGGCTGGAGGGACAGCAGGGCACACTGACTTGGAGATGGCTCCTGGTCTCACAGCTCTCTGGAAGGGGCTCTTCACGGGAGGTGCTCCTCTGGTCCTTGGGGACAGCAGGGTCACCTCCTGGCCACCTCTAGGAGTTCATCACCGTGATGCCTCCTTGAATTTGGGGGCTTTGGCAGAGCAGACTCAGCTGCTGGCAGTCAGCTGCCCTGGGTCAGGTTCACCACGGTGGGACTTGGTTTTGGCCAGGAGCAGCCCAGGGCAGTGTTTGTGTGTGGGCACGGCATGAAACAACTCCCAAGGGTCTGCTGCAGCTCAACGTTCCAGGGGATGCAAGGCAGTGGCTGAGACCCAGGTACGCCAACCCAGGCTCAGCCACAACACCTCTCCCTTCAGCTGCCCGAAGCAGAGGATGCAGAGATGTCATCTGTGCAGCGAGGTTACCTCCAGGCGTGGACACAGTCAACATCAAACTCCAAGTCAGACCAGCCTTGAGCAGCATCCAGGAAGTAATAAATTGTCCAGTTTTCAATGGTGGATACACATCAAAGAGAATTAAACCTGTTTTTTAATCAGCCTGCAATATTGTTTTCCTATCTGGCTTCTTTAAAAAAAAAAAAAATCCCATTGTCTGTGCCATACTAATGTTTAACATTTATTAGGGCAGTAATGAGCCCTTCATGTTTTTATGGGGCCATTTGATCATGTGTTCGAAGGGCAGCTTCTGCATGGATACGTGCTCTGGGTGGCCTGGAGGTGCCAAAAGCCGCCTGATCCCCAGGATGCTGCAGGTACACCCCAGTCCTGCCTCTGCATCGCAGGTCATGATCACGGGAGGACACAGTCATAAAACAGTGCTGTGGAAGAATGAAGGCAGCAGCCCAGCTGAGCCCTTCTGGGTCTGCAGAGAGGGGACAGGAACAGCTCTGGTCCCTCTGGTCTCCTGCTGTCCACCATGAAGCTCTCAGGACCTGGCTTCATCTTTGGACCCTGAGGTTTTTTTGTGCTGTCAAAAAAGGGCCTGGGCTGGATGAAAACACGGAAAATAAAATAAAATAAAATAAAAAAGTTGTTTCCTTGGTGGCATTTAGCAGCATCTCAGGACATCCCTGCTGAGACGCCCGGGTCCTTCTGCACCTGCTGGGAGCATGAGCACCGGCACCGCCACCTCCCCAGGGGTCAGGGGCCTTTTAGGGCATGGGAGCAGCCGCCAGCCAGCTTGGGGGTGCTGCCAGCCCCGGCCCCGGGCTTTGCTGCACAGCTCTAGGGAGGCTCTGGCTGCCCCGACCCCGCTGTGCCCCACGGAGCCCTGGGAACTCACACGCTGCATCGGATATCAGGCCAGTTCCTCTCCTCGCCTTGTGTATTTCTCACATATCCTTCAGAGTTTGATGGGGACAAGGTGTTTGGCACTCGGGCCAGCTTTAGTTTACAAATGAATATATCAACATTGTTCCTCATCAGGCAGGAATGCGCTTCCCTCCCTTCTCCCCCACCTTATCCCCATCCCCTTCCGAGCAAACTTCCTTCCTTGTGTAATCTGGATCGGAAACCTTGCCGCATGTTTGACTGGCTCAGAGAAATCGGCTCTGCTTTCCCTGGCGTGACTTCGTGGCTTTAGCCAGGGCTGGTGAGTCCCAGCGCACGGCAGGAGGAGGGCCGGGGCCGAGCCACTCGTCCTTGGGGCCGAGGCTCCCTCCAAGCAGGCGCTGCAGAGCCGGATTCTCTGACCGAGCTCCCAGTTGCTCGGCTGCCGTTTTCAAACAAACCAGAGCATTTCTGGGCATGGACCCAGCCCTGGCGAGCATGAGGTTGGCTGTGAGCTCAGGGCCTTTCGCTGCCCCACGCTGCTGAAATGCTGCTCCCACGGGCCGGGGTCAGCTCTGGCTGGGGGGCAGCAGAAGGGAGAGGTGTCGGTGCCACGTGAGGGGGATATTTGCATCGGGAGGATGTCTGCTCCCTGGGAAATAGCCTGGGACCAGTCCCTTCTCATCAGCCTGCCAATACATGGGCATGACTTTCAGGCAAATGAGCTTCCATCCTCTAGCCAGGCGTGCCTCACTCGGTGTCTTGCAGAGGTTTACAGCTGTGTCACCCCTGACCCCAGAAATGTCTCCACAGAGCAGTCACTGGGTGTCCAGGCCAGCACCAACAGGCTGTACTGTTTCTTTTGGGGAAACAGAGCGGTGGGAGCTGTGTGCTGATGGCCCCTGATCTCTGCATCCACTGGGAAGCAGCAGGCACAAAGAGCCCCCGGGGGCTGGCTGTCTCAGGAGACTCGAGCGCAAGCTTAGCTTGGTCTGAGCATGCGCAGCTGCGGCAGGGACATCAGCCAAGGTGATGCCCCAGGGTGGCCCGTGGGGCCAGCAGCTGGAGAGCCCCGTGAGCAGCCAAGGGCAGGAGCAGCAGCAGTTCTCCACTTCCGAGTGTGTCAAATTTGGTGGCTGTTTGCCTGAACAGCATTTTCCTGCTGTCAGATAGGGAGGCTGTAGGTTTCAGGCAGGGTTTAAACATCAGAAGTGCTGCAGCATTCCCATCAGGATAAGACCCGGCACTGAGGAAGGCTGATAAGACAGGGCGCTGAAACCACTGTGTGGGCTGAAGGCCAAGCCGCAGTGGGACAACTGAATCCACACAGCCCCATACAAGTCACTGCAGACCCTGCAGGGCATCGGGGTCCTGCCAAGTGGGGCCGCCTTACAGGGCTGCTCCCTGGGCACGTCCCCCCAAGGACAACAAGCACACGTGGGACTGTGACCATGCTCGAGATGTGCTCAGCTTTTAGATCCTGTTTATCACAGTCTGGGCAGGAGGGACCATGTGGAGCATCCTAGCTGGCACCTGCGGGAAGCAGCAGACCCCAGCCCACGTCCCCACAGTGCCCCCCATGGGGTAGGTGTCCCAGGGGAATGGGGGATGCCTGGACCCTCCCCCTGTCCCCGGGCTTCACAGTCCCTGAACTGCAGCAGCTGCAGGGGACCTGCACACGTGTCCTCGCCGCATGAGCTGAGGTTTCCTTTGCAAACCTCAGTTTCTTGAAGATCTTCCTGCCTGCAGGACTGGCAGAGGGCTCAGCCCAGCCTGGGGCACTTTTTGGATGTTGTTGAAGGCTCGCGGGGTGTGAGGCGCCCCCATTACCCAGACGGGAAGGGCACGAGGCTGGTCCCACAGCCATCATCCGCGTGCCCCTGCTGCAAGCAGAGAAGGCTTCACAGTGCTTCCCAGGGCAGCCCCTTCCCCACAGCTCCCTCCCAGGTTTGGGAAGCAGCCACCCAGAGCAGGGCTCTCCTCCTCCTGCCCAGGCACCCGAAGGTGCAGCTATGGGAGGGAGAGCGTTCCCAAAACTCCAAACGAGCAGCCGCAGTGCCCAGCACCAGGCTCCCCTCCCTCCCCGCGTCCCCTCGGCCAGGCAGGCAGTGCTGGCAGAGCCCTGCATGGCACTGCTGTGGCTCTGGTGACCCAGGATGGGGACAGAGCAACAGCCTGGCCAGCCCTGGGCTGTGGAGGTTCCTGCGCTGCCTTCGAGCTTCCTCCCAGCTCGTAGTGAGCCGTGAGTGCGCACAGGCTGATTTCTCTCTCTCTTGCGCACGCGCCTTTTGCTGGGTCTCTGCGCTGGGAAGAAAAGCTCTCGTCTTTCCCACGCTCTCCGACACATTTTAATGAATTAAGTGGGGGCACGCCCCCTTGCCGCCTGCCCCGGATCCGTCCCCCTGGCTCTCCGGCTCCCTTCAAGGAGGCCTCCGGGGGTGGCTGGACTCTCGCTGCCTGTCCGCCTTGCCTGAAGGACGGGCACTGCCTGCTTGGCTCTTTTGGAGAGGGCTCTGACGTGCCCAGCCCCAAGCGCTGAGCCTGGCGTGGTGGCTCTGAGCCTCCGGTGCCACCAGGAAAGCAAGCGGGGGGGAGGCAGCAGTCCCTGCCCATCTCGCCCCAGACTCTCCTAAGCGAGGGGAAATTCAGTCATCGCGTCTCGCGCCTCTGCGTTTCTCTGCGTGACCGTTTGCTAAATGTGTTACAGCGCTGGGATCCTTCTCCCCTCCTCCCCCAACCATCAGCAGCGCCGGCACTCTCTGCGGCTTCCCCTGTTCTCAGAAGAGAGCAGATAAATCACTGGGTGGGACTACTGGTTTTGCAAGGCACGGCCGAGCGAGGAGGAATGCCTCTCGGGGCCTTCCAGCGTGCTCGCCCTGGCCCGTCTGGCCACCTGAAACCCAAAGTGGTGTCAGAAGGCTGGCCTGGCTCGCCGAGGGCCGCAGCAATGCGCCCGGCTCGTCTCCGGTTACAAAACTGAAACGCAAATTGGAGCTGAAATGCGCGCTTTCAAAATTGCCTTTTTCTTCTTTTTTTTT
>VXAA01003207.1:351426-376588 GCA_013399115.1 Anseranas semipalmata
CGTCCATGCGGGGCGGCGGGGCGTGAGGCGGAGCGGGGCCGGCGGCGGCGGCAGCAGCATGAGCCAGAGCGAGGTGTCGCCGTGCGCGGCGCCGCCGAGCCAGCGGGTCTTCCAGGAGGCGGTGCGGCGCGGCAACACCAAGGAGCTGCAGTCGCTGCTGCAGAACATGACGAACTGCGAGTTCAACGTGAACTCCTTCGGGCCCGAGGGGCAGACGGCGCTGCACCAGTCCGTCATCGACGGCAACCTGGAGCTCGTCAAGCTGCTCGTCAAGTTCGGCGCCGACATCCGCCTGGCCAACCGCGACGGCTGGAGCGCGCTGCACATCGCCGCCTTCGGGGGCCACCAGGACATCGTCCTCTACCTGATCACCAAGGCCAAATACTCCGCCGGCGCCCGGTGATGCCGCGGGGCCGCCCCGCTGCCTTCCTGACATGTCAAAGCTGCTCGGACTCCGTGGTTTTGTGGTTTGTTTTTCTTTCGGCAAAGAAATTTGGGGCCCCGCAAAGATTTACTGAAAACAAACAAACACGCCGCCATTTACCTGCTTCTAATTTTTTTTTTTTTTCTTCCAAGGGTTGTTTTCCTACTGTAATTTTTTTTTTTCCATCTACCTCGGCNTGGGGCCCCGCAAAGATTTACTGAAAACAAACAAACACGCCGCCATTTTCCTGCTTTTAATTTTTTTTTTTTTTCTTCCAAGGGTTGTTTTCCTACTGTAATTTTTTTTTTCCATCTACCTCGGCTGCACTCACAGTATTCACGGTTTCAGTTTGACATCTGGTCAGATGCTTTAAAACGGTTGTCCCCCACCCCCCCCACCCCTCCCCTTCCCGGTAATATTTAATCCTTTCTCCCCTCTAACCCCCGTGGTGGCCTGTCCCTCCATTTTAAAGTATTCTGGCTCAGAAACGCATTCATTTCAACACCTCCCAAATGCACCCACGCCGCCCGCCGGGCGGTGCCTTCCCCTCCAGCGAGCACCGACCCTGCTGCGGACCCGGCGCCAGCCCCCGGGCAGGTGGCTCCCGGCGGCCGCCGGCCTCGTCCCGGCCCAGGAGGAGAGGGGACGCGCGTCCCCGCCGGCCCGCTTCTCCCAGTGTTTTCCTACTGCTCGGTTTTTTGTTTATTTTTTGAGGCAACTCCATTGGAATATGACAGACACGGTTTTCTCGCCCTGCCTGATCGCTTTTTTTTTGTGTGTGTGTGTGTGTTGGGTTTTCTGTGTTGTTTTATTTTTTGGGTGTCCGAAGAAAGTCTGCATCCTCAGCCGATTCTTGAATCCATTTAGCACACGTGAGATCACAGGAAAAGACATTGAATCCTTCCTTCTGGTGTTGTGTGTAAGGGGGGATTAGCAAATCCTGAACTTTTTTCTTTTTATTAAAAAAAAAAAAAAAGTGAAATAAACTCTAGAGGCAGAGGATTTGCTTTTGCACAGAAAAGGGGCACGAGCGCTCTCTGCTGCCTAGAGAGATGCCTGAAAACTACTGAGAAATAGTTTGGGAACTTTTTTCTTTTGGTGAAACTTGGATAACACTTCTCAATGCAGAATGATTCACTTGATGTATGTAGAGTCACCTGCCTTTTATACTATATATATGTCTAAATATATATATTTATAAAAGAAGGGAGGAAGAAGAGAAAGCCACCCTAAGTCGCATTTTGAAGTGACTGCACGTATAATCGCAATGCTGCTTTTTATTGCTATGGCACAAGAACATCCATTTGGAAAATGCGGAAAATTTCAGAAGTCTCCTCTTTCCCCCGGTCTTTCATCCCTCTTCTGTTCGTCTGCACTAAAACCAACCATATCACTGCCATCTCCCTGCTCTTTCCTCTCTTACTCCCTTTATCCAAACCATTACGATTAAAAAAAAAAAGAAAATAGTTACCTGCTGTTTTTTGGGTTGTGTCTTAACTATTTATCATGTATGTATATATTTGTGGGTGAAGTTCGTGAGCCTGGTTTTTGTTTGAAGCTGGTGGTGAGTGTTTCAAAATATGGTTTGGGAAATACGCTTTTTTTCCTAGTCTCAAAACTTAAAAACTTGAGTCTGCCGTTATTATGTCCCATTGCACTGAATATTCTGCTTTGTCTCTGATGGTTTCACCTGCAGTTTGTTTCGTTTCTTCCACTTCAACAATTTGAGATAAGTAAAAAGCTCCAGATTCGAAGACGAAAAAGGAAAAAAGCCCTGTCGCGAGTGTCTACTGTTAATGCTGTAATTTGCAAGGAACTGCTTTGCTGAAGTTTTTCTGTGAGCATTGAAGGTGGTGTCCAGCACTTCCACTGGTGCTTCTGTGTAATAGTTAAGGGGTGGGAACAATATCTTTTCTAGTGAGGTTTTATTGTCGTTACCAGATGGTTGCACATTTTTTTTGACTAAATGGATTTGCCACAATGAAATGTCATAACATTTATGACATAATATTAAAAAAGTGTATTTTAAAGCCAAGTTCTAGATGGATTTTAAAAAGAAATCTTGGTTATAAACCCAGTCTAAAGGGAGCTCTGTCCAGTGTTGTAAAGACAACATGATGTAACCCATATTTATATTTTTATAAAATACCTATTAAGACTGTGAATCTCCTGTGTGAATTGCTGAGTGAATTTAAGAAAAGTATTGTTCCTTTCCAGCTTCCTGGAGCTTTAGACACGCTGAGATTTTGGAAATTGTACGTCGGGGAAGGGGGTTTGCTCTGAAATTGTGAGTTGATGTATTTTTACATCCCTTTGTATTTTACTGAAAAGCTGCTGCCCTTCCTAGTCCCTAGAGTTTCAATTTTCTATGCAACCCCCACACCCGTCTCTCTTTATCTTGAGAAGTAAAAGGGATGCAGATTGATTCAAATTGAAATGAGGGTCCCCCCACCCCCCTTGTTGGCTCATAGTGCTGCTGACCCTTCACGCCAAAACGGGGAATACAAGAAAAGAGGCAGGTGGGGGAGGCTCTTTCGTGCATGACTGGTCACCTTATGGCAGTCATCTTTTTAATTATTATTATTATTTTTGTAAGAAGAATATATTGATAATGTCAGTGAAATAAGCAGACATTGAAGCTGATGCACAGATTGCTCCAGAAAGGAGTTTTTCTGTAGATTTTTCTTTAGATGCGAATACCTTTTTTAATTATGTTAATTAATGTTAAGAATTTTTAGGCTTATATTGAAGCTGTATGTGGGTCACTATATGATCATTTCTAACTGGATAAAGTCTGTACAGTACAGCATATTCCTGAGTGTATGATATAGACGTGTAGCCCCAGAGTGTGAAATTTATAAATAAATTTTTCATTGATCTTTTTATAAAAAAAAATGGCCTTTTTGTTTGTTCTTTCCCACATGTGAAGCTGCGTGGCAACCGCGGTGGGGGTGGTGGGTCCCCAGGTCCCTGTTTCAGCTGCTGCGTTCTGCTCGGTGTCCTCAGGCTGGCTGCGACCTGCGCTGGCAGCGCTGCACCTGGAGCTCTTCTGGGGTTCAACACGTCCCCAAAGGGCGCTCACAGGGCCGGTGGGTCGGGGACCGTGCACCCGGAGCTCTGCTGGTTTCCCTGTCCCAGCCTTGGTGGCTGGCTCAGGGTGCGGCCTGGTGCCAGGCTGAGCACGTGGGGTTCGGGCCCTTGAAAGCAGTCCCTGCCCCGGGGGGCGAGGCAGGAGCCCCCTGCGCCTCAGCCCACGCTGGCTTCCCCGGGCCACTGGGCTCAGGGTCTGCAGCCCCAGCCTGGCAGGCTGAGCACCCACAAACCTTCCTGGGCTTCTTTACTCCCCCCTCTGGGCCCCAGCGTTGGTGTGAGGTGGCCTGGTCCCCTCCCAGCCCATGCTGGGCCCTTGGGCTGTGATGATGGGGCCATTGCCATCAGACCCATGGTGGCTCCAGCCACCTCATGGGGTGAGGGGCTGCAGCAGCAAAGGCATCCCCGGTCCCCTCATGCGGCTCAGAGCAGGCTAGTGCCCACATGTAGGCTGAGCCCTGCACCTTTGGAGGCTCCCCAGGCAGGATCCGGCTGCTCAGAGAAGTGGGAAGAGCAGCAGCAGCACTGTGCCTGTACTGCAGGGTGCAGGCAAGCCTCTGGCACCAAGGTCATTTAGGGACCAAGCTTTTTCTATACTGATAGTTGTACCAGCTCTGGAAATGCCCAAATCCCCAGGAAATTTGTTCCATGCTCAGTTTGATGCCCGGGTGCAGGCTCTTGGGGACTCCAAGGATCAAGTCCTGCAAATGGCAGCAGGGAGGAAACCTGGGGAAAAGCCTTGGTGCAGTCCCTCCAGGCTGGCTGACCTCCACTGTGGCACACCGAGCCCTGTGCCTGGCTGCAGCTCCCCGTCCAGTGCCAGCATGGGACAGTGCCTGGGATGCAGCCAGCTCTGTCGGTGTGCCCTTGGGACATGCAGCCCACCCAGGGCTTGGCGTGGCCAAATCCAGGGGATGTGCGTGGGGCGAGCACGCACAGCTTTCCTGGCCTGGTTTGGTGCCATTTGGGCACTGTGTGGCACTGGCAAAGGACAGGGACCTGACTAGGTAAGGCACCACCAAGACGCTGAGGCCATCCCGGTGCTCCTGGTGCTGGGGCACTGCGGGGTGACAGCTGCGGGCGCGGGCACTGCTTCACCCCGCATGAGCCAGGTGCTGGGGCACCCCCAGTGCCATTCCCAGACCTGCAGAGAGATGTGCCCGTGCCCATCCTACCATCAAAGCCATCCCCGGCAGTGCCTCTGTTTGGGACACAACACTGCTGCAAAAACCTCATCCAGGTGCCCTTTTTATTGCTGCAGAGAGAAACACAGCTTCATTGGCTTCTCATTGGCTTTTCATTGGCTTTTCATTGTGCTCCTTGTCCGACAGCTTTTTGGCCAGCCAGGCTGTGCAGGCCACGAGCTCAAGGATGGGTTTCCCAAGGAAATGCAGCATTTCTGTGCAAACCTCGTCTCTCCCCACGGAGCAGGCTGGGGCCTCCAGGAGCCCCTTTGCAGGGGATTTCGGCTGGTCGGTGAATACAAATTGCACACCCCTGGCTGCCAGCCCAGTGCCCGTGAAGCCACGCTGTGCCCTGGGCTCACATGTGCGCGGCCGCCCAGGCAGCCCCAAGCAGCAGGGAAGCCCCGAGGCTGAGGGCACAGTGAAGCTATGCACAAGGACGGGGACAGAGTGGGGTTGGTGGTGCTCGACCCCAGGCTGAGCCCCCAGCCCCGGTGCTGGCCCTGCTGCAGCACCCGCAGCCACCCTGCTTTGCAGCGCTCATCTCTAAAGAAACCCAGTCCAAGAAATCTAGGAACTCCAAAGGCTTGCTTTTTTTTTTTTTTCCCCTTTTCTATTTTTGTTCCAATAAAACAAAAATATTGGAACGTTTCGTGTCGTAAGCACATTCTTCTGGCATTTTTGTGTGTCCCTGGCTGCATGTTATTGTCCGCTGGCCACATTACGTAGGTTCTGTTGTTCCAAGAGAAACCAAAGAAAGAATTTGAACTTTCAAGTGCTTCCTGCCATTGTCTTTTGCTTTTGTTTGTGCTACTGACTCCAAAACAGATGGATCGGTCTCCCCTCCATCCGCAGGGGTGATGGGAAGTCAACACAGCCTGGAGAAGTTTGACAGCTTTGTCTTCTGTTATATTCCCCTTCATTCGTCAAGCCCAGACATCAGAGCTGAATCGAACAACGCATATGGATGGGGGGGAGGAGGTGGGATTTTATTTGAATTTCAGGGAGCTTAACACAGTAAGTAATGAATGAGAAAGAAAGACAGCGAGTGAACGAGCGAGAGGGGACGGGCTGTAATCAAAATTCAGTACATTTTAAATAGATGCTTTGTTGGGCATTTGTGTGACTATGATAATGCCACAGCCTGGAGATCCGAATAGGAGTTACCTTTTTAAAAATCACAATTGACTACTGTTCGGTGCCGGGGAGGAGACGGCGGCTCAGTCTGGCTGGCCAGGCTCTCCTCCTTTCCAGCTGAAACGTTTTGCCACGTCTCGATGCCTTCTGCCCTGGATCCCCACTACTGGCGTGAAACCCCTCGGCATGGGCATAAGGGGGTGGTAGGGTGGTCACAGCACACTGCTGTCAGCAGCACTGCAGGTCCAGAGCCCATCACACAGGATCCCATGTTCCACAGGAGGCTTTGGTTTCAACCCATTTTACTGTGTTCCAAAGCCGCTGCGGTTGGGTACTGGGACCGAGCCACATTTGGCTGTGAAGGTCCAGATCTTTCCCAAGCTGGGGCTGGACCTGGCCACACTGTTCCAGTGGTGTGATCCCTGCAAGCCTCCGTGCCCTAAAATCACTGTCACTCTGCAGACCTCCATGCTCGGGGGCTGTGTTGCCCCAGGGCTGCTCCCAGGCCTGGGACAAGGTCTGGCAGGGCTGCGCATGGACTGTGGGTGGCCCCCCACTTCTCCTTGATGGCAGACAGTGTCCCAGGGGATGACACTGCGTCACCACATTGTGTGGGCAGGAGGAACGTCTTTCTTCTCTTCCCAGCAACTCTCCAGCTGCCACCGTGGGTGCCCACCTCTTGGGGTGCCCACCAAGGGGTGCCCAGGGAGAGGTGACCTCTGGGTCTCGCAAAGGGTGGGAAGCAGAGATTTGGGCGTAATACAGTTTTTGGTTGCTTCATGTTTTCAGGTTTCTCTTCCTGACCCTAATGAAATGTCCAAGAAGGGTAGCATCCTGGTTTGGCTTGCTGTGGGGAGGACAGTGGATGGGGATTGGGTCTGGAAGTGTGGAAGGCTGTCCAGATGGAGGGATTACGGGGGGGTGGCTGGGGATGGTTGGACGGACAGGGGATGGAGGGATGACTGGGGAGGGATAAAGGAATTGATGGGAATGAATGGAGAGATGGAGGAGTGTGGAGGGAGGGGGGATAGGAGGATGTCCAGGGATGGAGAGAGGGATGGACGGAGGAAAGGACAGAGGGAAAGCTGGACATCTGGGTGGATGACAAGATAGGGGGTGCTGGGACAATTGCTTGTGTTGGAAGCTCTTCATTCAGCCTGAATCCGACACACACTTGATGCCACTGTGTGGCTGCTGCTTTTTAGGAAGAGGCTCCCTGGAAGGGGCCTCCCATTTCCGTACCATGGGTGCTCCCCACCTGACCCAGGCAGCAGCTCTGGCAGCCCATGGGAGCACAGAGAGGCACAGACACACGGACACGAGCACCGGCTGTTCGCTGCGGCTCCTCCAGCACTGCCGTGCCAGCCCAAGCCAGCGCTTGCGCCCGCTCTCTGACTCCATCCTCATCCCTGGTCCAGCCCAACACCAACCAGCCTCACACTGCACCCAGGCAGGCTGGACGCACAGATGGGCTCCGAATATGCCTAGGCATCTCCCAGGTTTTCTGCACAGGACCAGACCCCTGCCCGCACAGCCCTGCTTGCTGCGGAGCTCTCGCTGGGACATCTTAGCTTGCCAGGCTCTCCCAGAGCAAGGCCGCGTGCTGCAGGAGTGGTGTGCTGGCACCCTGCACACCTGATTGCCTTTAACAATGCCTAAAGTACTAGGTCTGAGCAGCCAGAGGGCTCTGCCAGGGACAGGCTTGCAGCGTGCTGTGGGGGCTTCCCCTGCTGCCCCATCCCACGCCCCATGGAGAGCAGTGGGGTCTTGCAGCAGGCCCAGGCCTTTGGGGGCTGCCCGTTGCTGCAACACATACTGGGATACCCCCAATCTCAAGGCCACTGCTGGGGAACCCCACGGCCCCAGCTGCCCGGCGCAGGGCAGGGGCTGGGGGTCCCCAGTGCCTGCAGGAAGAGGGGCACAGGCTGGGAGGTGGCCGCAGGGCGGGGGTCACATGGTTTTGGGGCAGCACGCACCGCCTCGTGCTGCAGCCCCAGGAGCGGGTCCTCGTCGCCCGGCGCAGCGCCCGGCCACGCAGCCATCCCTAGCGGGTCCTCGCATTTCACCCTGCTCACATTTGCAGCTACAGTGACAACGCCGAGCCTCCCCCCGTCCCCTTTTCCACTCACGGCTCCCCCCCATTCAAAGCCCCTGTCCTTTTAAGCTATTTTTTTCCCTCCTATTCATTTCCCGGACGCCTCCATCCTTTTCTCTTGACTAGCCCCTCTCAGGGAGCAGCTGCTATGCTAATAAGCATGAGGCAGAAAAGGGAGAGAGCCTTTGCAGTGGCTGGGGAGGAGAGAAAGACCCCGAGCCCTCCAAATGCTAAATAAATCCCGGGCTGGAACAGCATCCCCAAACAAAGAGGCCTGGCCTCCCCCCCCTTCCCCTCTTCCCAATTCCACCACCTTTTCACATTCAAATCCATTAAACAGTGAGCAGAAAGACCCCAAGTATTCATAGCATTGCATTAAAGAGAAAGCCCTGTGGTCCCTCTCCACCCCGGCCGGCGCAGGGAAGGCCTCGCGCCCGCCGTGCTGCCCGGGCCTCGCAGCTACGGCGGGCTGGGGACGTGCCACGCTCCAGCCCCTCGCATGGCAGAGGAAGGACAAAAGGTCCCCGCTCACTGCGCAAGGAGAGACTGTCCTTTCACCTGTGTCACAGCCTGGTGTCCCCACCTGGAACTGCTGGGCTCGTCCGCCGTGGCGGGGCTCACCCCGTCAGGTGGGCTGGGGGGATCTGGGGCGTTAGGAGGTGGGGACCCCCCCTGTCTCCTGCCCGTTAACAGGGCTGGCACGGGATGGTGGTGGCAGGGCTGGGGACACCCAGGTGATGTCCCACGGCCAATCCCAAAGGACAGGGCAGCCGGTCTTGGAGGATGGGTGAGAAAAGAGAGGCCAGGCACAGCCAATGGCCACCATGTGGTGCCCGCCAGCCCCTGCTACCTCTGCCTGACCGCAGCTGGCACTCACCCAGCCAGGCAGGAGCCTCATGCTGATAACGGAGATCCCTCATGCCAAAATCGGTGTGTTCGTACCTGTTTTGCCCATTTTGCCCTGGATTCAGAGCAGTTTTCTCATGCAAAAACCTCAGTCCCCCAAAGACCTCATTCCCCAAGCAAGAGAAACATGGGTGCTTGCCATAGCCCCACTCACATACTTCCAGCCTTTGCCTGAAGGACCATGAGCGTCCCCAGGTCCCTGTGGACCTCTGGTGCCTGCTGCACCCATTTTGGTGAAGAGGAGCCTCTGCATGGCACGGCCCTGGTGTGTGCATGGCGTGTGGCTGCATGTGCATCTCCTTTTGCACTGTGCAACAGCACGCCATGAGCCAAGGCCACCACCAGGGCTGAGCCAGCTCCAGGACATGGGGTCACACTTGGATGCTCCCACCACAGCCCAGGATGGGGACCCAACTGCTCCTCATGTGGCACAGCCTGTCTATGGGACTCAGCAAGGATCAACTGGGTAATCCCACACCATGCAGAGCCCAGACAGCAGGGATGAAGGACTGTTCTCTGTGGGGGGATTTGCAGGTCCCACTGTGCTCCTATGGAGGTGGACATGAAGGCTGGTTGCATAACTGTCAAGGCTGGTGGCAGGTGGTGGGCACCTGAAGGAATGTGGCTCTTCTCTGGAGGAGGAATAGACGAGCATGGGCATTTTCTTCTTCTGCCTTCTGGGATGGAAATGGAGATGCAGCTTTAGAAGGATTTCATGTTCTCTGGTCACAAGTTTCTGATGGAGTCATAGGACACCGACAGCTGGGGCTTTTAGTACCAAATATTGAAAAGTGTGTTTAAATCATGGGGAGGCAGCAATAAACAGGACCCAGCCTGTGCAGCTTGGTCAGCAGAGTGGGATTCAGCTCCAACCCCGAGGTGTCCATCCAAGGTGGTGCTTGGGCTCCTTCTCAGGCTGTGAAGACAGAAGAGGGATGGAGGTGCTCACACCTAAGCTCCTTCTGCTGCCTGAGGTATCCTCATGTGTCCCAACTGGTCTCTGCCCCAGGGCCTGCAGGCCACCCCATCTCGTAGCCCCTGTCTTGTGCACCCTGGGACATCTCAAAAGGCACAAGGTGGTCATGTTTTGGTGCCCAAATCCTACCCTCTATCAATATAATCAAGAGTCTGGAAGGTAATCGAGACCACCCTCACAGGCCACCCCCATGTACTTGGCCACGTCCCACCCTGGGCTCCTGCAGCCACGTTCATGTGGTCACCAGGGCTCCATCCTGCCCATTGCATGTACTGCTTGGCTTTGGGCTGCACGAGGGGCCCAAGATGGGGCTGCCTGATAGCACAAGCCAGCAAGAGATCTAGAACAGCAGGTGGTGATAGGTGGGACAGCCCTCAGAAAACCTAAAATGGCACTAGCCACTATACGGGATATGGGACAGGGGACACGGGAGCTCAGACCCCTGTCCCTGCAGTTCAAGGCTACAAATTAGTATATGTAGCACTCCAAGCGGTGTCCTTTCATGGGAACCTGAGCTCCCTGGGGTGCTCCTAGCAGCATGGGATCCCTGGGGTGCCTTCAGAACTGATGCTTCGAGGCTGTCAGGCTTTGCTGACCTCCCTGTCCCTGCTCCACACTGCAGATCTCCAGCTTATTGGTCTGGAAGCATCTTGCTGGGCTCTATCTGGGATGTGCTCCCCCAGAAAACAGAGCCCTCTGGGATGCACACCAGCAGGGACCCAGGGAGGTTTCTAAGAGCAGCCTCCCCCGTCCTGTGAAGGAAACCAGCTCCAACCAGAAAGTGTCAGCCTCAAACTCTCAGTTAATGGAGGAGAGAGGTGTTTCCATCCCTACCATTGGAAACACCTGTGTGCAAGCATGAAGGCTCAATGCAGCCCACTGACAACACAGAGCAGGATGTGCTGCTCCAGCTTTGCCATCGCTGAACCAGCCTTGCCTTGGGCAGAGACAGCGGGCACCAGTCCTGCACTTCCCCAGCCAGGTGACTCATTTGCACCTGCACAGAGCTGCTGCTCTGCTCCTTGCCTGATACAAGACATCTAGAGGGTCGAGCAGGTGTGGAGGGTGCAAGAGGCATGGAAAGCCCCAAGATGCTGCTGACAGCACAGTCCTGCTCCTGGGTGACTCCACATGGGTTTGGTCAGTGACAGGTGGTCATTGCCCACCATTGCCCTTGCAGTCCCCTTACTCCCATTGTGACCCTGAGTCCATGCTCCACCATCTCGCTCTGCTCCAGCCCCTCCCAAGGACCAGCCCCAGCAGCAAAATCCACCCTGCCCTGGACCTGCTCTCGGAGCAGCCTGAAGACCAGAGTGTGACAAGTCCTCCATCATGCACACACTGGTGGCACGGTGTGGGAGGGATGAGTGCAAACCACCATGCCCCATCTGCACCCCAAACTGCATGGCTACAGGAAGTACTGAGAAGGGCAAAGAATGCCTGTTGATTTTTTGAGGGTCTTCTGCAGCTGAGAGATGTGGTTGATGGGCAGTCGGGCACCACCAACACTGATGCTGAAGCTGTGGCTGCAAGTGCCCCAGCCCTTCTCCAGGAGGGCAATTGCCCACCTCACCCCGGTGCAGGCTCCAGCTTCCTCTGAGCACTGAAATGGTGGAGATTGCCTCAAACTCCAACTCTGCAAGATGGGGCCCATTGCTCTGCTGGGGTGCAGGCCACCTCTGAGAACATGCCGGAGACCCGAATCACCCCTCCTTGCTTCCAGGCTGGCCAAAGAGCCGCTGCAGGCTGCCGGCTGCCTCCTCATCCCCGCGGGGCTGGCTCGGGATGCAGTGTCCAGGGCTGGGCTGTTCAACCCCAGGGACCTGCAGGTGCCACAGCGCGGCTGCCCCGGTGGGGCAGGACCTCCATGCAGGTCTACCTGCGGCGGCAGGTGGGGTGGGGGGCCGGGGCGGTCTCCGCGGGCTGGCTGGGGAGAAAGAGCCCTGCTTAGCAATGCAGGAATGCAGTGGGCTGAATGCGGCGGGGCGGGTCTGATCTGGTGCCCCACTAAGCCCCCATTCTTTCCCAGCCGGTGCATCTCGTATTCAGGCTGCTTGCTCCTAAGCAGAGTGTCTTTAATCCTTCCCTTGTCTCCTCCATTCCCTTTCAGGCCTTTGGCCAATGGGAAGGGGATGAGCAGCTCTCTCCAGGAAGGAAATTAAAAGCGGGGAGGAGGTGGGGAGGAGGAGAGTGTGGGGAGGGGGACTTGGACGGGGAGACAATCCTGGAGTGGAGATGCCAGTCATCAGGGTCTCAATAGCCCCATTCACCCTGCCCAGCCACACAGAAAATCAGGGTCACCAGGATCCATGCCCTGCCTGGAGACAACTGTTGCTTTATTCTTTTTAATTGCTGGAAAACGCAGAAAAGTTCACTTGTGTGTGTGGCTGGCTCTGGTGGGGGCTGCAAGGGGGGCGCGGGCGGCGGCAGGGAGGGGATGGATGGGGCGAGGCCGGCACACAGCGAGGAGGGACACAAAAAGCTCCGCACGTGAGGGTGGAGGCTGCGACCCGGCACGGTGGAGGAGCCATCTGCACGGCTGGGGCCGTGCCGTGGCGGGGACAGGGACAGGGATGGGGATGCTTCACCCCTGGGCACACCTGGGGAGGACCCCCAGGGCTGGGGGTGGAGGGGAAAGCCCCAGAGCCACCAGCCAGGCAGGGGAAGGACCTGTGCAGATGGATCCATGCAGGCAGATGGACAGATGTCCCCACATCTCTGGGCATGGAGATGCCAGGGATGATGCTTCTGGCCAGAGACACAGCGAGCAGGCACCCATGCAGGAGGACCCAGCGGCATGTTGCCACCCTGGCCCAAGGATGCCGAAACACTTTCCAGACCAAGGCACAGGCTTGTCACCACCACCGTGAGACCCTGCTCCCAGCACCACCCCAGTCAGATGGACAACAGCCCCCCAGGGCTCACAGCCAGGGTGCCCCAGGGTAAAGCACCCATCCCTCTGCCCCAGCAGCCAGCCCCAAGGACATCCTGGAGGGCATGGGTGCAGCCTCAGGGCTAGGGGCTCAGTGAAACCTGCTATCCCAGCAGCGCTCTTGCTCTTCCACTTGCTGCACATGCACCCAGATGTGTGTGAACACCAGCCTGGAGACACAGGCCACCATGGGCCACATGCCACCTATTGGCAGCCCAGCAGCTCTGCGCTGGCAGGTCCATGGCTGCTTCCAGCTCTGATGGGTGGTGGATACCAGGGGGCACCCTGGGAGCAGGACATGAGTGCCCAGGACACAGCTGGGGCCAGTCCCAGCCTCTCCCCCTCAGGAGAAATCTGGGAGGTATCTCCCCAAAGGCCTTCTGTGAGCCTGGGGGCAATTTGTGCCTGTCCCAGCCCCCAGATTTGGGTTGCATTTCCCTCCCTGGTCCACTCTTTGTATCCCTTTTGCTGAAGACTCAACTTTTCCATTCTGAAGTGTCAGAGATTTGCTGGCCATGCTGGTGGTCCCATCCACTCTCATCCTGCAGCTTGTGCTCAGCCGACAATGTGCTTCCAAGCACTCTGTGACCCACAGGACACAAGGCAGCATCCTCTGAGGTTTCTGTGATACCATGGCTCATGCTCCATCACGTCACCCACCCCGTACCACTGCCCCTATGCACCCTCTTGGCTGGCATGCAGCTGGCAAGCCCAGTGCAAGGTGTTGCAGGCAGCACCTGGCAGGGTTGGCCAGCCTCCAAAGCAGGGGAGATGCCTGTTGAACACGGCCCAAGCCTGCAGCAAATCTCCTGATCAGGTTCACAACAAGTGCTGTGGGGTGTTCACCCTCAATAAGAGGCCCAGAGACTCCCCTCTGCCATGGCCAGGATGAGGGACCAAAAAAACCTCAGGGTAGGAGCAGAGCCCCCGAGCTAAGGAGCACCCAGTGGGCATGGAGGAGGAGAAGAAGAAGGAGGAGGAGGAGAAGGAGAAGGAGAAGGAGAAGGAGAAGGAGAAGGAGAAGGAGAAGGAGAAGGAGAAGGAGAAGGAGAAGGAGAAGGACAAAGACAAGGTTGTGGAGCACAAAAAGGAATGGTGAGCATGCTGGAGAGCATGAGCAGCCCATGCTGCCCAGGGCAGCGGTGTGTGGGACACACCACCCCCTGAAACCCAGCCCAGGTTCAGCCTGTGCCTGCAGCCCCCACTCCTTTCCCGGCAGATGTTATTTCAAAGCCATAACTGCAGCTATTTTAAAACCATAACTTGACCAGTCCTGATCAAATGCAAGCAGAAATCTTCCTCAGGTCACAGCCTGGGCAGACGCAGACAGGAGCGTAACCACTTCTGGGAAGTAAAAAGGCATTTGGGAGACAAGCTGGGCCCTGGGTGTTCAGAGCATTTGGAGAAGGGCACGAAGCAGAAATGAAGGCTGCTGACCCCTGACACTGCCAGACGGCTGGCCCGGGAGCCAGGGCAGAACTGCACATGCTTTCACAGTGGTGTTGGAAGCACAAGGGGAAACGGAGAGCTTGGCATCAGGCGACGGCATCATGCACTGGGCCAAGAGAGACCTGGTGGAAGGAGGCTAACCGACGAGTTAAACAGTGGTGCCCTGGCTACCAGCTTCATAGGAATGACAGAGGAGGGATACAGATGGGAGGTGGTTTACGTAGTGTGGAACTGCTCAAAATACAGCAGGGAAAAAGTGCATAAAGGAATCCTTATAGGTGAAAATCTCAGACTAATAATAAAAATGTAAAATTCAGATTGCACATGACGAGAACAGTAAGTTATCTAGAAATATGAAGTGAGACCAGAGAACATGCAAAGTGGGATGGTCACAGTGGGATATCACTTCCCCTCACGTACAGACCAACCTCATCAAGACAAGATGTAGAGATACAATTTGTGGATGCAGTAAATGAAGTCTCTTCGATACCAGAAGAAAAAAAAAAAAAAAAAGATGCTGTTCTGGGCTGGATCTTTGAGTGCTTGGGACCTGGCTAAAGAGGTATGGGAGGAACTGCACCATACTGAAAAACACAGCACTACTGGGTTTAACAGTGTGGAGGGATAAAGAAGTATACCCCCTAATAAGTTCAGGAAAGGGAATTATGTAGAATTCAGGTACACTACTCCCCCCAAAAAAACACAAATCTCAAGGTCCTAGAGATAGCCTGGAGGGTGTTACATAGGGCATGAGAAGCTTGGACAAAATGCGTGCTACAATTCAAAAGGAAAATGAAGTGGTGAACCCCTTACTGGCTCTAGGAGAGTTAAATGGAGGTTCTACAGAAAATGCCAATGTTTCAGAAACAGAAATCTTGCCTAGGAGAGAACAGGAAAGCCCACAAAATGTGGCAGCTCAGCTGAAAACAAGAGACTAAAAAGTTAAAAATGAATATGCCGGAAAAGATGCTAGAGCTGGTTGAAGAATGTCACTTAAACCATCAAAAGCAAAAGCCAGATAGGGTTAGGGAGATGCCCAGGGTGTAAAGGGATGATAAGGCCACATGGAGAAGCAGACCAGTGTTTTTCCCTGTTTGACAAAGTTGATGGGGAGATTCCCATGCCTGGCACACTTGCTGCAGCAGTTGCTCAGAGCACAATTGTCAGAACAATTTGAAGTAAATAAAGAGGAAGGCCCAGACTGATGGAACGAGCTGGCCGTCAGTGTGTCCGCTGGACAGGTGGCTCACACCTGGGAGGAGCACAAATGTTAAACCATGGAGGTGCTGGCTACATCGTGGTACAACCAGGCAGCAGGCTGGTGGATGGTGAAACTATTACCTTTGGAAAGAGGATGTTGGGAGCTAAAAACTGGAGAATCTCATTGCTGTATCACTGGTTAGAAAGCAGAGCCTATGTGGAATGTGGGATTGCTGAGCATGTGGCTGAACACAGTGCTGGGGAGAAGCTGGCAGGGCTCCTGCAGGGAGATCCTCCCTGTCTCAGAGAGGATCCAGAGGATGTCACCCGTCTGGATTTTCAGAAAACTTCTGATGATGCACCACACCAAATGTTATGAAGGAAACAAACTTGCTGTGGGAGCAGAAGAACGGCTCTTCTGTGAACTAAAAGGCAGTTGAAGGATCAGAAGCAGCATGTAGGGCTGAATGGCCACACTTCAGGATGGAGGACAATGAGATCCCTCAGGAACCAGCCCTAGGACTGGTTTTGTATCTGACGTCTTCATCCATCCCCAGGAGAAGGCAATGAACAGGAAAATCTTCGAGTTCACAGACAATACTGGGGTCTTCTGGATGGCAAAATACTGTGTTGATGGCAAGGAGTTTCAGAAGGACCTCACAAGACCAAGGGACAAAGAGGTAGGAGTTAAGCTTTGGTGTAGAGAAACGAAGGTGATGCCTCAAGGGAGAAGTGATCAAAGTGAGGCATTGGCATGGAGCTCAGGACTAAGGAGCAGAGCTGGGAGCCATCACTGACCTGGTTTCAGAGAACTGTTAATGGGCAGAGCAGCCAAAAAAAAAAAAAAAAAAAAAAAGAAATAAAAAAGCCANGAAAGAACTGTAAAAGGGAAAGCAACCAAAAAAAAAAAAAAAAAAAAAAAGTCATCAAAATGCTGTGCAATGAGCAAGGGTATTGGGAACAAGATGGAAAGTGTTTTAACACTGTAGTAAACCTTGGAGAGCCTCACCTTGGGTGCTGCATGCTTGAGCTCCTGTTTCCACAGCTAAAGAAGGAGATAGAAAGTCAACTTTCTCTGGACCTGCTCTGTAATAACTGATCAGACGAAGTGCCTGTCATATGAGAGGGGACTGGAAAGGCTGAGACCCTCCTGTCTGGAAAGGGGAAAGCCAAGAGCAGATATGACTGAGGCCTGCAAAATCATGACAGTGATGGACAAGCCGAGCATGAAACTGTAATACTCCAGCAGTCCTTGGAGTAAGGAGTGCTGGTAGGAGATAGGTTGAAAACAGAGAAAACCTCTCTACATAGCAGGTTTTGAACTTCCAGGGCTTGCTGCCGCAGGGAGTGGAGGATCCAGACAACACTGGCAGGTTCAGAAAGGGACTGGATGAGCTTGTGGACAGCAGGTTTGCAAAAGGACACTGGAACGATGAAGCAGGGATGCCTCCTCTAATGCTGTGATTCATGGTGGATGCTGGGGAGTGGGAGAGGAGGGGAATCAGGCCCATGTAGGTAAATAGCATCTCCTTTTTCTGCTGTTGGACACTGAATCCGGGTGGCCTTTACCCTTCAGAGTCTGTCTGATGTGCCATGAGCCACCAGGCTGCCACGGGAGAGCTGCGAGACACCTGTAGTGCCTGCAGGAGAGGGGTCCGGTGCTGAGCGGGCGTAAAAGGGAGGCTTGAGTCAGAGCAGCTGGGCCAAGGGGGGGTGGTGGTCTGCAGGAATTTCATGGCGGTTTCTCCATGCATTTGGTTTCTGCCCAAACCGGTCTGAAACCAACATGCTGACCGCCCTTCCTGCCAGCTGGCAACAGCCCACGCCCTGCGGCTCCTGCAGGACCCCTGCGGCCCTGCCAGAGGGACCTGCGGGCACATCCTGCCCCCAGAACTGGAGGGATGACTGCCCCAGGGTCGCCGTGCACGGCCACAGCAGGCAGTGCAAGCCTGGGGCCCCGATGGCAGGGTTGTAGGAGGGCTGTGCCCAGCCAAGGCTGCCACTGCAGCCCCGTGCTCTGCAGCATGTGGGGCTTCTCCATCCCCATACATTCAGTGATCCTAGTGCAAACGCAGCCACAGCCCTGGGGACAGAGATGGGGACAGCAAGCATGTTTTCGGAAGTGAACGAGGGGCTGGCAAGCTGCACCGCTTCCCCAGCCTTTCTCGGCACAGGGCTGGCGACATGCAGGAGCTGAGTTTTGCAGCTGATTCCGCTGCTCCCCAGCCTTCCCAGCCAAGATGGTGTCCACGAGACCGCGCTCCCAGCAGCACGCTGCGGCCATCCGTGCAGCACAGGACGGGGCTGGCTGTGCCCCGGGCCCACAGCGTGAGGGGAAAGGAACGGCTCCCGCCCTTGCCCCGCAGCGGGAGCAGGGCAGCGAGCAGGGAGCCTGCCCCACAGCCACGCTCGGCCTCGGCCGCACCTCCCAGCCCCGCTTCCCGCTTCACTAGGCCGCGCCGGGGCACGGCGGGGCCCGGGCTTTCCTGGCCGCCGGCTGCCACCTAGCGGCGGCGGGGCCGGGGGCAGCGGGGCACGGGCGGGCTCCCCCCAGGGGGGCGGGTGGTGAGGTGGGCTCCGTAAAGCCACCGCACCGCCCGGCGTCGGCATTGCTCGTGAGGACAGCCCGCGGGTGTCTGGGGGGTGACGGGAGGCTGGAGCTGCCCACCCGGGACCATCGCCTGCCCGGGCAGCCCGCTGTGCGCAACGCCTCGGTCCCTTGGAGATGGTGGCAGGAGGAGGGGGTGAAAGTCCGGCCGGCTGCTGCAAGCGTGCCTGCGGCTCTCGCCCTTCTCTGCAAATATTGGGTTACAGGCTGGCTGGAAGAGGGGCTCCTGCCCTTTGCTCTGTTTGCCATTTCCTCCGACTGTTTGGTTTCAGTTAATCATCCTGAGAAGGCAAACAGTGGTGGGGACGGACGGTGGGCCCGTGCCACCCATGCCTGCTGAGCCCCAGGACCCTCAGCCATGGGGTGGGTGCCACCCAGCCTGCCCCAGGCATTGGCCACCAGCTTGGGACCCCCGGGGAGGGTCTCAGCCCTGCTGCCAGGCGGGGAGCCAGCTGCTGGGCTCTGCTCCCTGCAGACACTGCTGAGGAGTAGGCAGCCCACGGTGTGCGGATGGGGACCTCTTGGTCCTCTCCTCTCTTCAGGGTCAGGCTAGTTCAGCACTGGGGGCACCATCTGGGCTGTTTATAGGATCCTGGGGCAGGAATAAGAATCACAACATAGAATAAGGCAGACCAGCAGGTCCTGGCCCATGTCTGGGCCAAGCAGTGGTGTAGGAACAGGCGAGGTGAGGAGTAGCTCATGAGGATGCTCGCCCCTGAGCTGCATGGACCATGGTGAGCTCGGGCCACATGGCCAGGTGTCCGGGGCCAGGAGCTGCCCCCACACCTCCCTGCCTGGCCCCCGCCAGGCTGGCCGCCCCACTGGCCTTGCTCTCCACAGTCTGAAGGTCACGCTGCTGCGCAGTGAGGACGGCACAGAGTCACGGATCCTGCCAGCGCGCTGGGGCTCAGCAGCACTCTGAAGCCACCAGACACAATGTTTTGGGGTCTCCTTTCCCTCCTCCTCTTCGCCGTGGCCAGCGGAACCCCCATTGGGGACCAGGATGACAACATCCAAGTGCAGGAGAATTTTGATGCTGAGCGGGTAACAGCGGCTTGCGGTCCCCGGATATTGGGGGTAGTAGGGATGGGAGAAAGCTTTATTTCCTTTTTCTCTAGCAAGGAGGATGACATTTCCCATGATGGGCTGTATGGGGCAGGTGTTGGCAGCACAGACCTCCCTGGTTGGGGGGACCCAGCCCTCGGGATGGCCTCACCCCAGCAAACACCCAGGCAGGACAGATGAATCCCTAAGAGCTGTGGCAGGGTGCACCAGCAGCCCCAGGATGTGTGTGGGATGCAGCCTGCCTGGGAGGGGATCTGGGGGGTCTCCTGCAGGCACCTCCATCCCCTGCCCAGCTCCACACACCCAACCTGCTCATGGGTCTGGGCTCACCTGGGGCACATGGTGGGTACTGCCCCCCCTGCCTCGTGGTCAGGGGACACAGGGACACTGCCCTGGGCTCGGGGACCCTACTCTGTTCCCAGGGACTGCCTGGCCCCCATGCAAAAAGTGACGGCAGAGGAGAGGAGAAGGGGCCAATGTCTTGCTCAGCAGTAAGCACCCATGGGGAACAGGAGTCCAGCTCTGGCCCTCGCTCCCCTGGCTGTTTGGAGTGAAGCTGCTCTAAAGCTGGGACACCTGGGCTGCCATCTCTCCTGACTGGCAGCTCTCAAACACTGTCAGGGATCCAAGCGCAGGAGCCTGAGAAGCCATGGGAGGTGGATGACCATGGAGTTGGAAATCCTGCTGAGTGCTGATCACCTTCCTACAGCAGCTCTGGTCCTGGCACCCTGTGCCATAGCCCACCAGTTGGCTTCTTGGTCACAAATATTTCAGCTTTGCAGAAAGCCATGGGATGCCCCAGCTTGGTGGAGGCAGCTCGTGGCAGAGACAACCCTTTCTTTTCCACACAGATGTATGGGAAGTGGTATGATGTAGCCATTGGCACCACCTGCAAGTGGATGAAGAACTACAAGGAGAAGTTCAACATGGGCACGCTGGTGCTGGGCCCTGGCCCCAGTGCCAACCAGATCAGCACAACCAGCACCAGGCTGCGGTATGGGCATTGCTGTGGGTGCTTGGGGATTTCAGGGATCCGGTGCCATGGCCAGTCTTGGTGCCCCAGGCACAATTTTCATGAGATAAATAGGAAAAGCGATGACCCCAAGCAGCTGATGGTTTTCCTCCTCCCTCCAGGCAAGGTGACTGCACATATATCTCGGGAGAGTACCAGAAAACCAGCACCCCTGGCAAATACACCTACTATAACCCCAGTAAGTTTGGCTCGATGCTGGCCTGCTGGGCCCTAAAAGCTGCTGCATGGTCAGGGAATGTGAACTAGCGCCAGGCCTTGAAGGATGCAGCTGATGGCTGGGGAAGTGGTTCAGGGCAGCAGGACTCAAGGAAGAGGAAGCTGCTTTACAGTTTGGGTCACTTCCACACAAGGAAGCAGGGAGCAAGGTCCCAGGGGAGCTGCTTCAGAGCTGCCTGCAGAGGCACAGGACTATGAGATACTCCAGCAGATTCCTCTCATCCCCAGGGTCCCAAGGTGGGACAGGCTCCCACCAGCCACATTTCAGGAGCATTGATGGTATCTCAGTTGTCTACAACCCTTGGATTCCAGTCCCCTCAACTAATAAGAGGCTGGTGAGGTGAAAGAGTGTCAGGGTTGTGCCAGGGTCAGTAGATACCTCCCAGTAATCTGGTAATTTCTTGAATCAGCTGGCTGATTTCACCCCCCAGCTCTGGCACTGTCTTCTACACCCCTGTTCCTCCCTGGGGGCAGGAATGATGTCTACTATATCTCTGTCTCACCCAGAATGGGATGTGTCTATCAAGTCCTATGTGCTTCGCACCAATTATGAAGAATACGCGGTCATTCTGATGAAGAAGTTGAGCAGTTTTGGCCCAACCACCACACTGAAGCTGTATGGTATGTCTGGCTATGGCACTGTGGGCAAGCGGGCTCTGGCATGGTCTCAGTAACACCGCCTTTTGCTTGGCTTTGAGCGACCTGAGTGTGGCTTTGGAGGTGGTGCCTTGGGTCAGTTCATGTTTTATGGCTCAGCTTAGAGCCACACCTCACAATGAACATTCAAACCAGACTGTTGTTTGGGATGAACATGATTTTTCTGGGAGAAACCCAGATCCAGAAGTGGCAGGAAATGCTGTCTTTCATGACTGAGAGACATTTAAACAATGTTATCCAAGTCCTGTGCCAACTCTGGTCAAGAATAATGGAGGAGAAGTTGGATAGGACTTGTACTGGGCTGCAGCTGCCTGAGCTCTGTGGGTCAGTGTCTGCTTGGGGCTCCATACAGGCCCTCCCCCCTGCTGAACCCCGCTGACAGCCTGTTCCTTGCCCTTGCCCAGGGAGAAGCCCAGAGCTGCGGGAGGACCTCAAAGAGTCCTTCCGGCAGCTGGCTCTAGAGATGGGCATCCCTGCAGACTCCATCTTCATCCTGGCCAACAAAGGTAACCCATGCAAGGCACATGCCTCTTCTGCTGCCTGTGTCCTCGGCATGATGGTGCACTGAGGCTGCTCCTTCTTGGTGCACAGGGCTGGGGAGAAGAGGGTAGGGCCAGGATGGACAGAGGAGAGATGAGGGCTTTGTCGGGATGGGGTGGAAAGGGGACAAGGCTAAGGATCGGTTGGGCTTCCACCAGTTTCCAGTTTTCTGCCATATGCAGGATAGTTGGTAGGGTCCTTGCTGGGCTGTCAGGTCAATGCACTCCACCACGACTGTGCTGGGGCGAGGGTGTAGGACACCACAGGGACACCCACAACTGCTCCCCGTGGCTGGGGGCTCCCAGGCTGTGATCAGCACCCTGCTTAGCAGTGGGGACAGAGAATACTAGCATGATGCAGATGGGCATGGGGATTTTAGGGTGATGCTCCTGAGAGTGAGAGGTGGAAACAGCAAGGGGAAGAGCATTAGGGAGAAGCCGGGAGGGAGCCCCGTTCTGGGGCACCTGTGTGTGCATGGTGCAGGGCCATGGAAAGAGGACTTTGTCGGAAAACCACCCCTCTCAAGCTGCTGATCTTCTCTCCTGTCATCTGGGCCAGGTGAATGTGTCCCCCAGGAGACTGCCAGTGCCCCTGAGGTGAGTGGTCCAGCCAGGACCTCCTGAGATGGATCAAGGCTGGGGATGGGCTTTGCCTACAAGGACAGGGCCCAGGCTGCAGGGGCGAGGGTCCCGGCTGCTTCAGGTGGTGCCAGGGCTCGCTTCCAAGTAGAAGGCAATGTCCCTTTCCTGCTTTGATTCTTTCATGGGATAGAATTTACTGCACATGGAGCCTGGCATCTCTGTACCCCTTGCCTGCCCCAGCCAGGCTGAGGGCCCCCCTCCAGGGTGGGGGAGGCCGCTTATTGCCCCACTGATGCTCCAGCTGCCGTCACCCAGCACCTCCCAGTCTTGTAGTGTTGAGGTTAGAAGGATTTTCAAGAGGGGATGGGACTTCATAGGAGAAACAGCCCAGTTGAGGGTAGATATAACATCTGGAGGACACACCACCCTGTGTCAGTGGGAGCAGAGACATGTCCCCAGCCCAGCACAGAGCATGGCTGGGGCACTTTGGATGTCTTTATCCAAAATGCACGATCCCGGACCCCATCTGGGATAAGCACAGGGCTCGGAAGGCCATAAGGCTGCAGCCTGCTGACCCCAGGCTGATGACTGGAGATGTGCAGGGGCACTGAGGGAGCTCAGCAATGGGGGCGGCAGGGCAGGCAGGGCTGATGGCGGCTCTGTGCTTCCTCCTGGAGCAGAGGACACGGAGAGCAGTGCTGCCACCTGAGGAGGGATCAGCCGCGGGCCCCTTGCCCCCATACGTTGGCAACAAGGAAGGTGGGTCCCGGCGGAGGGGCTGCAGCGGGCATCCCTGTGTCCCCTTCGCTCGCCACAACCCATGTTGCGTTCACCTGCAGACGCATGCCGGCTGAGCCGGGACCCTGGGCCCTGCAGCGGGATGCTCTCCCGCTTCTTCTACAATGCCTCCTCCATGGCCTGTGAGACCTTCCTCTACGGTGGCTGCCTGGGCAATGGCAACAACTTCTACTCGGAGAAGGGGTGCCTGCAGGCGTGCCGGACCGAGGGTAAGCAGGGACAGGGGCATGCTGGGGGCAAGGGGACGCAGAGGTCGGGACAGGTGAGGCCTTCACCATGGCCCTGGAGGGGACTGAGGGCAGCCCCAAGCCCCATGTGTCCACGGGGGGCCCGGTCCTGCTGGCCCGCCACAGCCTTCTTTCTCCGCAGCTGCCTGCAGGCTGCCCATCGTCCAGGGGCCCTGCCAGAAGCCGGTGATGCGCTGGGCCTTTGACGCGGCCCAGGGAAAGTGCATCAAGTTCAGCTACGGAGGCTGCAAGGGCAACGGGAACCAGTTCTACTCGGAGAAGGAGTGCAAGGAGTACTGCGGGGCTCCTCCGCTGGCAGGTACGGCGCGGCAGCGGGCCGGGGCAGCAGGTGGGTGGGTGCTGCCTGCACATCTCGTCCTGCTCCAGGCCGCGTCTGGGCGCGCTGGGTCTCTGTCACACTGGAGGGGGCCTGTCCTGGGTCTGGGACTCTGACGGGCCGAGGAGAAAGATCATTAATCTACAGACAGTATCACACATGGGGAGTGCATAGGCTGCAGATGGACCGAGGCTGGGGCTGAACTTTGAAACATTTGTGATAACAGGGGGAAAGGCCTTGGGCGGGCCAGAGTGCAGTGGGGAGCAGTGGAGGTGACAGAGGTGTCAGTGGGAAGACCAGCTGAAAAATTTGGAGGGGTGTAGGGACCCTGACACTGAATAGGGACCAAATGAGGGAACCCACCTGGGGTGCACCCTCCATGCAATGCCCTCCAGAGCCTTCAGCTCTAGTCAGCACAAGGGTTTCCATATTGAAATTCTCTGGGAGACTCAACAGGCCTGCTCGGCCCTCAGGACGGATGGACAAGCAGTTTCATTTTCAGCAGCGTAGCATGGGAGATCTTAGTGCAGAGAGGTGAGCTCGGGGATGTTCAGCCACAGCCCTGGATGAGCCTGATCCTGATATGGCAAGCGGAGCAGGAGCTGGAGTGGGAGCCCAGCAGATGGGGGATGAGGACAAAGTAATGGGTCTCAGGGCAGAACCCATATTTTATTATCCTGTTACCAGTATAAAGTGCATTAATGCCACTATGGTGGGACATGAAGTGACATCCCAGGACAGCAAGGGGGTGTGTGGAGAGTCCAGGCTGCATCCCTCATCACTGACAGCAGGGACAAAGTGGGAAGCATCAACCATTGTTGCCTGCACGTGGCGCGTGGTAGGGCGTGAGGACGGGGTCTGTGGGTCTGCCTGTCACACTGCACACTGCTCTACTTGCAGAGGATGAGGAGTTTCTGCATCTGTCAAACTGACGTGGGTGGAGTACGAACACCGAGCACTGGAGCCGGGGCCTCACAGGAGCTCCTGGCATTGCAGGAGATGTCTCCAACAGTAAATGTCTCTAAAATGACCAACAAGCCCAGTGTCCATCCCAGATCCGGCGAGGAGCTGGGCTCCAGGAGGGGCAGAGGATGCTGTCAGGTCCTCTCTGGCCTTCCCGATGGGTTCCTTCCTGGCAGGGCTGCTGGGTGCTCTTCACTGAGTCCCTGCCCCTTCCTCAGCCCTGCTGACCTCCGCCTGCATGGTGCTGGGGTGCCAACAGGGGTACCCAGGGGCTCCGATGTCCTGCTGGGTGGGGGGCAGCCGGGAAGGGGGCAGCGAGGGGGGACATTATTCACCCTGAGGGTGAATAATCCGTGCTGCATCGCGGTCACACTGGGAAAGGCACGGTGGGACTGTGGGGTGCCCAGTGGTTTTGGTGAGGCTCTGTCCCTGCACGGTCCCCGAGCCTCATCCTTGGCAGGTGCGAACGGGTGTGGGTGCCTCTGTCCCTTTGGGTCATGTTCCCCCTGGGACACCAGGGGCCTGGCACAAGCAAGGGGAAGCCCAACACTGAGGGGTGCTCAGGGCCCAGGGTCCCCTCCCCAGCCAGGAACTAGAGATGGGGAGCACATGGGGGTTGCTGCTGGGTCACAGGAGGCTGGGAGGGACAGGGAGGGGTCATGGGGAGGGATGACGATTCTGGAGGGTTCATGGGAGGGGACTCGGGGGGTCAGAGCAGGCCTGGGGGGTCACAGGAGGTGGCTG
>VXAA01003208.1:0-51682 GCA_013399115.1 Anseranas semipalmata
AGAGCTGGGCAATCACCAAAAATAGGAAGTTCAACAAGAGCAAGCACCAGATTCTGCACCTGGGAAGGGGCAACCCTGGCTGTACATACAGACTGNATGTGAAACTATTGGAGAGTGTCCAAAAGAAGGCTACAAAGATGGTGAAGGGTCTAGAGGAAAAGACATACAAGAAGTGGCTGAGGACCCTTGGTTTGTTCAGCCCAGAGAAGAGGAGACTGAGGGAAGGCCTCATGGTGACCTACAGCTTCCTCACGAGGGGAGCGGAGGGGCAGGCGCTGATCTCTGCTCTCTGGTGACAGCAACAGGACCCGAGGGAATGGCATGGAGCTGTGACAGGGGAGGTTCAGGCTGGGTGTTAGGAAAAGGTGGTCAGGCACTGGGACAGGCTCCCCAGGGCAGTGGTCATGGCACTGAGCCTGCCAGAGTTCAAGAAGTGTTTGGACAATGCTCTCACACATATGGTCTGATTTTTGGGTGGCCCTGTGCAGACCCAGGAGTTGGACTCTGTGATCCTTGGGGGTCCCTTCTAACTCGGGATATTCTGTGATTCTATGATTATATGACCTGATCAACAACCTCAATATATAGCACTTGATTTCAATGGGCCTAATGTCACTAGTTGTACATATCTAAAAACATGAATTATATGGTCCAAAAGAACCACTGAAGCAGAAGAACACATACATGGAGAAAACTTCTTTTCATAGTCATTCTGAGGACACTGATACAAAAGAAAGAAGATGTTTTTGTCTACAAATAACGATAGAACATTTTGGTTGTTGTAAGTCCCTACTGTTATGGCTCTGAAATTTAGCTAATTAAGACATATTTCATCAGAAGAAAATATTTGTAAAGTCAGCTTCTAACAAGAAGCTATGTTGATTAAAGAGGTTCACAAAAAAAATTCCCAACATTCTTCAAATATATTCAAATTACTTCCCTAATTAATATTAAGAATTGAAGCTTTTGACATTGATGTCATAGGAAACAACATCTTTTTGTTTTCTGATGATATAAAATGATGGCAGTTTGCTTTTCTGTACAGATTCTGAGCTTTCTAACTAAGCTTAACTTAAGAAAAATGGAAGTCATTTCAACCCAGAAGTTTATCCTATTTGCTTTAGCTACAGTGGTCCTTCTAACATCAAACAGTATGTGCCTAGACCAGCTGATGAAGTCCAGTATGCAGAGCGGAGAAGATGATGATGATAAATATTACAAGGTAAGATTTGCATTACTAAGACAGTATTTGGGGGAACTGTGGGTCAAATCCTGAGCACTTTGAATTTTTTGACAATGGCTCTCCTAACCTCATTGCACAGTATTTGGCACTACAGCACTAGCAGTATGAAAGAGGCTAGTTGAGAGAATTTTCAGGAAATTCATTTGCTCTGACACACATACTGTGTAAATCAATTCATGTTTCAATTTTCTTGCAATACAGCCTTGCGATTAGGTTGAGGCTTTTTCTGAAATGTTTCTTACTTACACAGTGGGGCCTCAATTAACATTCCTGTCAGGCATTTTATGCTCATAATATAACAAATACATTATTAATCCAAAATTAATAAAGGCATGCTTGTAATACTCAAAGAATAATGACAAACAGAGAACATTATAAATCTAATATAGTTAATGGTCTTAAAATTCTGCTCTGGAAATTGACTATAAAAATATCTTTGCAGGGTTGCACATTTATTATATCTCAATAGATGCCAAATCAAATTTGCACAGCTCATCTGTATTTTTTTTCTTGTCTGCCCTGAAAATACTCCCTGGGAAATGAGATCCCAACTCTCTTTTTGTCTCATCATCATTGATGTAATAAAGATCCCTCAAACCAAAATACACCTTTAATTATTCTAGTGAAATCCCTTGGTCTTTAGATCTCTCTTTTACATACTTAAGGTGCGCAGGTGCAATAGAGGCATAGTTTATTTAACATTTTAATCACGGAGTATGAACTAGAATGGTTCACTCCCCTTCTCTCCCAATAGCTGGGGAAGCCACCAAGTGTGGATCAGAAACTGAAATTAGGATAAGTAGCATTTGTGTCTTTAGATGAAGTAAAAAATCATATTTGTACATATTTGCTGCTAAGGCAGAGAAACTTATCAGAATGAGTGATTTTCAATACACCCAGGGAAAGAACACTGATACATAGGAAAGGGTCGGGTTATTTTTCAGGTAACAGCTGCACTTTACATCATGAGACAGGTAACATACTGAGCTCAGTTCTTTACTGTAGCCACAGAATTTAGACTGGTTGGCTCTGACAGCCCAGGAGCAACTAATGTGTCTTGTGTACTAATGGAGTATTAAAGCAACTTAAAGCTCAGGGCAGCCTCCATGCTGCAAGGACAGAACAGGTTTGAAGTGGACTTGACCCAAATATTTTACATTTGTTTTGCTGGCTGTTGACCCATTAGAATGTTGGGTCAAAATCACCCACCCAATGCTTAGGAAGAAATGAGATACACCTCCAGATGGCTTGGACCTCCTCCGTTCATCTGGACCACATGAGTAAGAGGTTGGGTCTGTATCAAGTCACTAAATATAGCCAGCAACTTCTCTCCCAGATCTTTTCCCCCTTCAGCCAGTGATATTAACAAATGTGGACCTGACAACAACTCCTGTCCACACAAAAGTGATGGCAGAGTTACGAACACCCATGCCCAGAAGTATTTCCAACTGACTCCATTTGAACAGTTGTGGAAGCTGATATGAAGATTTGCTCTTGTGGTCAAAGGACTGAAAAGGTATGCAGGATGTCTCCAAATGAAGTAATCCACACTAGAATGGAGTTCAGCAAATACAGCTAAAATGCATTAGATAACAGAAAAAGAGAAAAAGAATGTTACCCAGCAGCTTTCTAGGGAGATAGCAAAATGAATACTTTGTCTGACTGGTAGCTGAAATAATACCCTATAAAAATGCTAGTATCCTTTTTTACTTTTTCTTCAGATTAAAGACAATGTCTTGGAAGAAAAGCGGAGGAGTCTGAATTTTGAAGAAATGAAAGACTGGGGATCAAAAAATATCATTAAAATGAACACTCCTACAGTAAACAAAGTGCCAAATTCAGTTGCTAATTTACCTCTTAGGTTTGGAAGAAACTATCTGGAAGAAAGAAGCATTAAACCAATTGCTAATTTGCCTCTGAGATTTGGAAGAGCCTTTGGAGAGAACCTACCTAGGCGTGCTCCAAATTTATCACAGAGGCTTGGGAGATCTCCATTTGTTAGAAGTTCCTTTCAATCACTTCTAAATTTGCCACAAAGATTTGGGAAGTCACTGCCCGTCAATCTGTCTCAAGGTGTCCAGGAATCTGAACCAGGTAACACTAAGCAAGTATTCAGGCCATGTATTAAAATGTATATTAAATCATAGGTTAACAATGATCAAACACAACCAGCCTTCCCCAAGGGATATTCCCCAAGCATTTCAATATGAGACCAATTTGCCAAAAGAAAGATTTGCAGTTCATGAAATCAAAAAGCATTATCACAAGAACTAGTAAAGAATCTTTTTATGAAATCTTTGCTAATGATAAGATGCCAAATAGTCAAAGCTGAAAAAGCTCATATGAGATTAGGTTTGGCAACACTTTTTTAGATCAGGTTTCATTTTGAAAAGTTTAAAGCTTTGGTGAAAAAGGCTCAGAATCATTAAAATATGCCATTTCAGCACTACGAAATGACTAAAGAAAATTACCTAAAAATTACTGTTTCATTTTTTAAATTTATGCAAATTAGAGTAAAAATTGACAAAATTCAAAACTCATTTGAAGCATTTTGAAATGGTCAGAAAAACTTGTGTTTTGTTTTGTTTTGTTTTGTTTTGTTTTGTTTTCTCACCCAAACCTATTTTTTTTTTCAGATTGTCTTACTGAGGCAATGTTTGAGATTTTGATTTTTCATTCCAAGTTAAGATGAGAAATTTTTTTGACATCTCAAAAATTTTTTCAGGATAGGAGAAATATTTTCTGCCCTTTCTCAGAATAATTTTAAACAGTTCTTCAATAACAGTCCTTCTTTTCACATCTGCTGTTTTAAATCTGAACTATTTGTTTTGGAACCAAGTTTCAGTTGGCTACCCCTGACTTGTATCTGACACATGCGTAAAGGAGGAGTTCAGGCCAGGAAAGATAACTGATCTATCAGAAGCTTATATTCTTTCCTATTTAATTGGATTTCTTTTGTTCCTTTCTCACTATCTCACCTGACTATAATAGATTTTGTTTTATTTTTCTGATATTTTTAGGGATATGAATTCTAACAGTTATGTTAATACTGGAATCAAATCATGAAGACTGAAACTGAAAGACTTGGAGAAGATGCAATGTATATTCAAAACTAAAGGTCATGAGAAGGAAGCATATGAGAACTGAAATGCAAACCTGTCTTCATGTTATAATGTATGTATTTTGTACAAATGATTGACGTATAAGGCAGTTATAATTGTAGTGAGTGTTGTACTAGTTTACTTCAGTGGCAGTACAGTATAAATTCTATTTACTTCTGTGCAACTGATATCCTGTTAGTTGTAGAAACTAATTTCAAAACAATAGCTGTATAATTGAAAGCATTTTAAACAAAATTAAAAGAAACATAGTAAAAATAAAGAAGCATTGTACAAATAAAAAGAATCCTACTCTGTGAATAACAAACAGAAGCAGGACCAAAACCACTGGTACCTTTGTGTCATATGTAGCTGAAGAAAATCAAGTAAAATGTAGAGATAGCACTTTTCCTGTTGTTTATGAGTCATGTCAGATATAAATCTAAAAGGCGACTAGTCAGGAAAAAAAACAAGCTTTTTTTGTGGACCCCACAGAGGAATAACATCTAACCAAAGTCATACTGTAATGCAATTACATTGTTTTTTATATGTGAAATAATGTCCTCCCTAATGTCCTACAAGATATGCCCTGTGGGTGTCCTGATTCCTCTGCTAATGTGAACAACATTACAGCTACCAGATACACACGCAAAGGGGCTACTCCATTATAAGCCCATATTTCCATTTCATACTTCTTATCAAAACATTCCCTTCTAAGTGGAATATTGCATGTTTAGGCTTCCTCCAAAATTTCAGTAAGTTTTCAATTTTTCAATTTTTTTTTTCAAATTTTGAAGAGAAGCTGAATTTGTACCTGTTAAAGGGAAGCCAAATCTGGTGGATTACACCCAAGATCTATGGGATTCTTCCTTCTGGCCCCCAGAGGCCTCATTAACCTGATGCCAGGTCTGGCCAGTGGTGGCACTGGACATCCCTGAAAAAACACACAACACACACATACACACACTATACAGCCACAGCTGACTACCAACACCTGAGAGCATTGCCTTTACAGACACCCCATACACACCAACAGGACTCACACAGGCATACAAATCGCCTGATCCCGTTCTCACTCATGGGCTAATCAGACTCAGAGCTTGCTAGCAGATCTGTGAACAGGTCCCTCCAGTAGCTGTTCCAGACCTGTGGTCCCTCCAGCAGCTGGCTCACAGACCCCTGGTGTCTCCAGTGCCCTGACCTACGCTCTCTCTGATAGCCAGCTCCCACCCCTCTTCTCCTGCTCACCAGCTAGACCAACTTTAAGTTCACATTAGGACTGGACACACAGACACATGAATGGGTCCCTCCATTAGCAGCCATTAGAGGCTCAGTCTGACGAGTAGCTGGTGCCCAGACAATCAGTCTCTCCCTTTGCTAGCCCTCAGACCTACAGGTCCCTTTGATCCCCAGTCTTCATCTGAAGTTGCTGGTACTAAGAGCACTCTACACACTGCCTAGCCTAGCTTGAAATTTGCTAGTCATGCACACACACACACAGAACAAAGAGCACACACACAGGAAAACACAGTTATTAACATGACGATATGGCAAACTGTGCCATGCACAAGGCACGACCAGACAAACATAGTGACAGCAGATTGTTCGCATGCAACTAAATTCCTTTATCCCCCCTCTTCTCCATTTTCCCATTCTTATTCTTCCTCCTTCTATATCGACCCCTCCCTTTCACTGTCTTTGGCTCTCCCGTAAATATCCCCAAATAAGTTCAGCACTTTCCCACATCCCCTTAAAACATCCCATAGTAAGTTTTATGTGATCCCACAAGCCCTCTCAGAAATCCCATCTTAAGTTTGCTCTTTCCCATGAGATCCATGATAACCAGTTACAAAGCTCTGGCTGAACCTCCATGAGACATTGAGTGGTGCTTTAAGGCCCCCATTAATCACAGATCTAAGAGTTCTGCTCTTTGTTACTGTCTTGTTATCTCCTCTTTGTTACTGTCTTGTTATCTCCCCTTCCTCAGGGTTTAGATACTGAGAGTTTAATTTATTACTCCTCCTGTCTCTTGTTTTAGCCTTTTATGCTGAATAACCAGTAACCAGATATCCTTATATTCCACTTATCTTTAGAGGAATCAAAAAAAAAAAAAAAAAAAGAGAAAGAGAAAAAAAAACATGATCAAGTTGATCCTTCTTATCAGATAAATTCATAGTTGGGACAGAGTCTGAGCTCTGCCTTTCCTCTACAAAGTTATTATGGCTACTTGAAAGACAATACTGATCAACCAGTGGCTGGTGAATCTAATTCAATCCAAAGATTTACAGTCCTGAGAATATCTAGTCTCAATATTCATTCAGAATTAAACATCGAAGAGAGAGGGAGATCTAAAAAGAGTATGAAGGGATTGTGCCTTTTGAAAGTAGAGTCCCAAACCAATCTTTGGGCTTCTCTCTGAGTCTCAGAAAACACTTTGCCTAACAAGTGCTCGTGAAACATCAGTTTTGCAGCATGACATGGGACACCTGGGCACTGCTGCCAAGTCCATGCTGAAGGATACTGGTTAACACATTGTCTGTATGGGCGAAAGTCCAGTCCACAGCCTATGAAGTAGAGGTTTCATCATTGCCTGCCACCAGAACAGGATGTTATTCTTTCTGTAATCAGGAAAACTGTGGATTTTTTTAGTGATTTACAGTCAAATGAACAGCAGAAGAAAATTCCCTGAACCTTGAGTTGTGTTCTGGTCCTGCAAACCTCACTGCATATCATGTGAACCAAGAGCAAACAAGATTTGTGAGAACCCCTGAGCAGCAATAGGAGCTGCTTTTTTAAGGCACATATCACCTAGCAACAGGGAAGGGGTACACATCAACTGGCATTAATGATGGCTGCTATGGGAGGAAAGCAGAAGCCCAAACATTGGCACAGCAGCAAGTACAATTAGGTTGCCCTCTTATTGCAGGCTCCACAGCATGGACACAGGAGATGGCCGTTGATTTATTTTCCCTCAGCAGAGGAAGAGCTAGGTGAAAAGTACATAAAGGAGGAATTATGCTACGCTGTGCAAAATTTCTGTTTGGTTTGAGAGCATATGAGCCAAGAAAACAATCACTGGATAGTGCAACGGGAAGAGAAGGGGTACAACAGGCAACATACATTGCTATAGCTATCAGTCACCAGAATATTTATTATCCAAATACAGATATTATTCATGAATTGGGAAAAAAGCAAGGAAAGGACTAAAGTAAATCAAGTGACAGACTATCAAGGCTCAGCAGCATGAATTCTAGTAGGGTTCGGGAGCTCCCAGCCTTCCCTGCCATACACATAATATTTATGTCTGTTATTAAAGCCTCCACGCAAAAACAACACCAGGCTTATTTTAGATTCTGACTTAAGCTTATAGAGAGGACAGCTGACAATCTATTGATTAATTTAAAAGTCCGAGGGCTCACCATGTGGTTGATTGCAATAAATCATTTGGACAGATTTAGTGGAATGTAAAGAGACACTGTTTTACTCTCAGAAGGAGCCTAAGACTTGGGCATCTGGCATTTGAAAATTCCTATTTCTCTGTCAGTTTTCCTTCACAGAGGCAGGAAGTCAGCCTCTTGCACTTCCAAATACCTTAGGAGCCAGGCTAGGCTGGGCAATGGAACTGAGACCATTTCTGTCCTTATACTAAGAATCTGGCATGCAGGTGCACGATCAGTTTGCCCTGCTCTGACTGTAGGCTCTTGGCAAAAGGAGCAGTCCTGCTTCTCTCCACCCTATGACCGTAATATCCTGCCACATCTCCAGTGCCAGCATTAGCCATCATGAAACTGTATGGATGGAAACTAACCCTACAAACTCCCCAGTGTTCTGTTTTTAGCTAGCTCAGCTTGCATTACCCCATAATCACCAGTGACAATCTAAAGGAAAGGAGAAGGTTGAGCTTAACATAGTCAATTTTTCAATCTGAGATTTGCTTCAACTTCTTTTGCAACTGCCCACTGTATTTTCTTCAAAAGATGACAATTGTTAAGGCCCTTGGTCCAAGTGCATACAAAATGACAGGGTACTAGAAATCTCCAAACACCAAACAAGACATTTTAAAAATTACCCCCTCTTGAAGAGTAACCATTAGCAGGATTTGGAAATGTTTTCATTAGTGACATCCACTAAAGTACACCTAGCACAGATGCATGGACATCCATAGATACCCAATTTGCACAGGTGTTGCTCACCTGAGGACATAAGGTGTAAAGGGGCCTCAGAATATTTATGAGAAAAATCTGTACCATTAGCAAAGGGAAAAGAGGCTTACAGAATCCTTATGTGTGTTTTACTTCAAAGAACCATGGACAGTGTAACATACATTTTTTTCTTCTTTCCATATCTGTGCGTGTGGATCTTATGAAGTGATTAGCCAGAAGTTTAGTCTTATGGCCATAGAAAAGCATGACAAAAATTATCAAAATGAGGAAGAACTACGTAGACCTATACTTCTCAGGCAGTGAAAGAAATGATCAACATGGGAAATATTAAAGACCTATAAAATCATGCCTTGTACATAGAAGAAGAATAGAAAATTATTATTCTTTATTTCTGATAACACAAGAACTAAGTGAATCAAAAGAAATTACAAATGAGAAGTTTTAGCCTAAAGTAAAGGAAGAGTTTTTGCAAACAAAACACAAATGATGGACTTCATTGCCATGGAATGCTGCGGATTCCCAATATCTGCCATGGGTTTCTGCCAGAGATAGGGTGCTTGGCTCAGAGGAACTTCTGTCTTAGCCAATAAGGCAATTTGGGTTTTGGAGGCGGTCTAACAGCAGCTCCTGAATGAGCTTTTGCCCAAGTTGGAAACCCAAACTATTGATTTATCTGGTTCTGATGCAATCAGCCATACCTTTTGACAGGCTCTGGTCTTAAACCCTGTTCTTTTAGAGCTGCTGTCAGGAAAGGGTCTAGATAATCTCACAAGAAATTTTGCCTTGGTTAGGTGATACACCCCTGCCTTTTGTTCCATCTACAATATATATGTTTTACACTCACACAGAATGTGATGGAGAAATACTGAAAGATGGAGACACTGATTTGGAAGGCTGGTCCTACTTGTGTGAGAAATATAGGAAGGGCTGTTATGGAAAATAGTTGAAGGAGGACTTCAAGTGAGATCCTCAAGTCTGCTTGTTCTGTAACTGGATAAATGGATGTGTAAATGCTGTTTCTAGTACTAAGTAAAGGTCTGAGCAAGAAAGAATTGGTTTAATTGCCATTTCTAATGGTACTTCTACATTTAAATCCTAAATCAGCAGTATCTTCCTTATCAAGATGAGTTTTCGAAAATGCATTACTTATCTCTTGGGGAAAAGCAGCAGTACCTGGAGACAGTTGATGACACTCTAGTACAGCTAATAAATGAATTTCAACAGGTCTTAAGGGAGGGATCAAATTCTTTTGATGTCAACAGAATCTGAAGAGTGAGATGGACTTCAATTTCCCTTCTAAAAGTTTAGCAGGAATGCTGATCAAACTGAGAATTCCATAGTATCAAAAAGAATATTTTGCTTTTCCAAAGAATAGCTCCTATCTGTTAGCGCTACTCAAATGCCATCCTTGCTGTTCTTTTCAGGGACTTTAGGTCTTGGTAATATACGAATTTGGCATTACTCAAGGATGTATTTTGCCTAAAGAAGCAAAATTATGAACTGGTAGCTGGAGAGTTGTAGAAGATTCATAAACCAGGATTGGTACAGTCACATTGTCACTATTAAGATCATTCAATGACTTGCTTTGGTTTACTTTCCATAACATTTTCAGGATTACCAAAAAACAAAGGGAAGACTAAAGTGAAATGTGCACAGAATCGCAAAGATGGCATCTTTGGATTCTTGTTTCTTTCTGTTATAAAGCAAAAGAGACAGTATTTTTTGTTATCGGAATGTGGTATAGAATCAAAAATCTGCAGGAGGATGTTTACATGACGGCTAGTACAGACCACATTCTTCTGCCTTACCTGGAACCATATTCAATTAAAATAGAAGTCAGTTTATGGTTCAGAGCTGAAAGCAAAGCACATATCAGACACTTCCCGCTTTCATTTTTCTCAGATTTCCTGCAATTCAGACAGACACGGGGGGTTGATCTTACATATATGGCTAGAGACAGCCAATAGGTAAATAGGGAATGTTATCAATCCTTTCAATTACAGCTTCACATTCTACCTACTGCAAAACATATATTCTCTTTTTTCTCATATATAGTTGATACATCAGCCATAATGAATGAAGAGATGGTTAAATATTAAAAACAGGAGCTAAACTTCATACAATGTATATCACAGCACAGATGCATAGACATGTACAGTGCAATACGTGTATTGTAGGGCACATTAAGTCATTGTATCTGACTTTGCAAATACCACATTTACATATATACGGGTAACAAGTGATAGATGAGCAGTGGTTCAAAAATGGAGGCAACTACTAGGCATATCCTAACTCAAAACTGCCTGGGTTTTGACCCTTAGCTCCTAAAACCACTCTGCCTCACATCAAAGAGAACACATTAAATTACTTTGCATCACTGAGATTCAAAGTATACAATAGGTCATCTTATATCTCTGAGGAGCTTTATACTGTTTTTTTTTTTTCAGTTGAAAACAAATAGATTTACAATTTGTGGAGATGCTGAACAGAGCCAGTATTTTCTGATGAGCTCCATGTGCTATTCATTCCCACCAGGGCTTAGCTGGCCCGTTTGCATGAATTTTTGAGGGAGAACAGAGAGGAACTTTGTAAAATCAGCTGCTTCTCTTAGCTGTTCAACTCTGTGAGTACATAAAGTACATCTGCATCTTGGGGTAATAAAATTACATTATAGGCCCAATATGGAAAATTTTATTTGTAAAAGAATGGAGAGAAACTTTCTCTGAACCCTGCTGTTGAAGAAAGAGGCTCAAGTTAAAAATAAAAGCATATGTTGGGTGCTGAGCTTGTCTTTGAGTGTGGTTACCTTTTTGACTAAGTACCTACTTACCCTCTCAGAATCATCAATTCTGAGAGCTGCAAGTTTGCTCTCTCTCTCAAGAGGCATTTCAAAATAAATGGTACATCCTAATTCAGCAGCTGATTTCTTTTGGCAGCTAGGAATGAAAAGGCAGCAGTTTAATTTAGATGCCTACAAAAAAAATTAGATACCAGGGAAGGTACACCGGGGTACCTATAGTGCTGTTATTTATACCGGGCTCACATATGGCTTGAAACAGGGAAGTGTGAATGCAGCTGGTTCTAAATAGCTCTTGAACTAGAAATGTCAGCTGTGTGTGAAAAAAGCAGGTGGGGGGAAAGAACAGATCACTATCAGAACTTACTTCCCGCACTGGCTCAGCCACTGCTGCATGCTTCCCCAAGTTCCATACCAGGAGACATTTCCTAACAAATCTGTGCTTGCACTTATTTATACTGCACATGAATTTATGCATCCCCAAGGGTAGCCTGGAGGATTGCAGAGTCCACCCCATCTGAAATGTATAACTAGTGGTAAACGGTTTCTGGGACTTATTTCCCTCTCATGCTAAGTGCAGCTGGTGCATGTTGGAATTGGCACAACAGCAGCACAGGCTGTGCTTATGCAGTAGCTCTCAGTGGGGATTTTCCTAGTTACCCCAAAAACCAGACAGATAAGGGTGTGGGAACTTGGGCTAACAGTGAAAAGGGACAGGTAGGAGGAAGTCTGAAGGTAATGTACAAGGTAATGGATATTTTGTTCTGTTTCCCTATATATATGTTATTACAACAGCAAAATACTCTCACCTCATTAGTGTTATCATGGCAGTGAATAATCTATTCTTTCTTGCTTTGTATAATACTGTTCTCTTAACTAACTATTGCATTATAGGCTCTCTATTTTTTTCTTTTATGTCTGCTACAAAATTTCCTGCTCAGATCCTCACCAGCTAACAAGTATTAGAGTTGCCACTGTGCATGTATATGTATGTATTCTTTGCTTGTATATTTCATCATCAGAAAAGCTGATAAGCAGCAGTAGCAGCTCACTTTGGCCTTAAATGAAACTGTACAACCCTCTATAAGCCTGTATTTGATAGCATTATACATACAAGGGATACATGGTAACCCTGAAACTGCACAGGGTATTTGTAAAATATGATCTGATCCTGTCCTCACCCTGAGATAAAGTAACTCCAAAGTAACTCCACTGGAATCAGCTTATTGATGGATTGATTGACTTGACATGAAAACTTTGAGTAGGAGTTTTATAAACAAAGAATCACTGAAGTGAAGAAGCTGTCATATGTGATTATGTGATGTCTGTCATGTGAATGGGCTAAAAGTGAGACACAGACCCATGGATGAAAATGACCTTAGTGGCTAGAAAATAAATCATTCTTACCCACTTCTTCTAACATGCAAGTCACATCTTCATATTCTGTGTTATAAGGTAAAACTAAGAAAATGGTATGTAATTGATTTGACAATCTACATAGTCAACTTCTGTGCTCAAATAAAAGATATTCATAAATACAGTGTATACAGAAAAAACTGGCTTGAAGATACAAAACTCTATGTTTGTGCTGTAAAGTAAAAGCAAATCATTAGGAGTTTCAAAATGCAATGCAACGAAATGCATTCGAAACTCCCATTTTGGCAAAACTGCAGCACGGGCATGTGGCCACGAGAGGGCACAAAGAACATTCATTTTACAGCATGGTTTTGGAGAGAAGAACGTGTTCCCTTAAAGAACCTCTGCTGTAGATTGCCGTAAGAGCCTACCAGAGTCTGGAAAATGCAAACTACACATTTAGTTTTACAAAAGCTGTTTCATGAATTTTCAACATTAACAAAGAATGGTCACACTGGACTTTCAACTTTTAAATAAACTGTTCCTAGAACAACTGAATTAAAAAAAAAAAATCACAATGGCATTTGATGTAAAACCTGAAAAGAGCATTTCTTGAAGTGTGTATTAAACAAGCAATGCTTTCTACCTTTTGCCTTTTAGCACCGACATAAGGATAACAATATGCATCATTTCTCACTTCAATATACAGCTTGCTTAGGCTCTCTTTGGATCTGAATGCATCTATAACTCTCACAAAATCATGGCTATCAAAATCAGTGAGAAGTTCAGAGAATGACATTGCAGTCCTCTTCACTTAAATGCTCATATCCCTATATCCCTCTGTTTTCTCTACCACAATTGGGGTAAAATGTGAATTAGAGAAATGACTTTCCTTCCTATTTAGCTGAGCTGGCCTCACATTTTCTCAGCCCATTGCCACTTAGGTAACAGAAGTACAGCTTTAAACTCTCAGAAATTATCTTTCTATTTTATGTTTCCTTTGGCTAAGTCACATTACACCATATTCAGTTTATTCAGAAGAATATTCAGTTTCACTGTGGAGTGATACTGGTTTAATAACTGCCTCTGCAAATCTTCATCCTTTCTGTATTAATCAATGGGAAGTTTGAAACAGTTCTGATGTGAGATCATACATCTGCCAGAGTCAAACACAAATGACTATTTTATGTGTCTGTCAGAGCCATCAAGTGACTATCTTTTGGGAGCTAAATATTTTGCTTAAGAAGGCAGACTACACCTCCAATTCAAGAGGTGCCTTGTTGCAAGACTCCTTCCTCTCTTTGCCCCAGCAAAAGGGATAGTTTTCTTTTTCCCACTTTCCACATAGCTGCCCCCAGCACGGGGACACCTTTGACAGTCCTCCATTGTAGGACTGTGGGAGCTAGCAGTCAATAGGCCAGTGGGGTAAGAAATGAAAACTGTGGGCAAGATCTCAAAAGCCAAAGACAGGTAAAAATGGAAGGAACTCATGGGGAACTCACTGCAGAACACCTTCAGTATGCTTAACTAGACAGCTTAGAAAAATTGTCAGCCTTCTAACTGTCATTTTTAGGACTGGGTTGAAGTCAATTTCTCTTAGGTCTCCTGGATAACCTGGGAAGAATTCTTAAACAATCGTACGCTTCTTAATGTCACCTCATTTCAGCTTTTGCTTTCAGATTTCCACAGCATTTAGAAGTAGATCTGGTTGTGACAAGTTTATTCTCCACATTCTTCAGGACACAAGATGCAAACCAAAATACAGCAGTGTTTTACTCAGCAGCCTTTGAAAATCCTTTCAAATACACATTTTACATACAAAAGTCCATGGGCCATGATGGTGTGAGTGCTAAAGGAGCTGGCTGATGTCATTTCAAGGCCACTTTCCATCATGAACAATAATGGTGGTAGGGAGAGGTGCCTGAGGGCTGGAGGAAAGCAAATGACATTCCTATCTTCAAAAAAAGGCAGGAAGGAAATTCGAGGCTGGTCAGCTTCATCTCAATCCCTGGGAAGATAAAGGAACAACTAATCCTGGAAACCATTTCCAGGCACATGAAGGACAAGAAGGTGATTAGTAGTAGTCAGCATGGATTCACAAAGAGGAAGTCATGCTTGACCAGCTTGATGATCTTCTGCTAATGAATTATATAGGCTGGATGAGGACACTGAAAGCTGGCTGAATGGCTGAGCCCAGAGGGTGGTGATCAATGGTACAAAGTCTAGTTGGAGGCCAGTAACTAACGGTGTACCCCAGGGGTCAATACTGGGACCAGACATGTTCAATGTCTTCAGTAATGATCTGGATGATGGGGCAGAGTGTACCCTCAGCAAGTTTGCTGAAGACACAAAACAGGGAGGAGTAGCTGATAAATAAGAGGGTTGTGCTGCCATCCAGAGGGACCTTGACAAGCTGAAGAAATGGGTTGGCAGGAACCTCATGCAGTTCAACAAGGAGAAGTGCAAAGTCCTGCACATGGGGATGAAAAACCCCAAGCACCAGTACATGCTGGGTGTTACCCAGCTGTAAAGCAGCTTTGCAGATGAAGACCTGGGAGCCCTGGTGGACACCCTGTTGAACATGAGGCAACAATGTGCCATCACCACAAAGAAGACCAACAGTATCGTGGACTGCATGAGGAGTGTTGACAGCAGATGTTCCCTCCTATGAGGAAAGTCTGAGAGAGTTGGGACCATTTAGCCTAGAGAAGAGAAGACTCACTGGGGGATCTCATCAACGTGTACAAATATCTGAAGGGAGGGTGTAAAGAAGACAGAGACAGACTCTTTTCAAGTGGTGCCCAATGACAGGTCAAGAGGCAACAAACTGAAACACAGGAGGCTCCATCTGAATATCAGGAAACAATTTTTTTACTGTGAGGGTGATGGAGCACTGGCACAGGTTGCCCAGAGAGGTTGTAGAGTTTCTCTCCTTGGAGATACTCAAAAGACATCTGGACATGGTCCTGGGCAGCCTGCTGTCAAGCAGGTACCCTGCTAGAGCAAGCATGGACAAGACAACCTCCTGAGGTCCCTTCCAACCTCAACCATTCTGTGATCTCATGTTGTGATATCCATCTTTCCGTAGCTCTTTCAACACATCAGCATAGAACAACCACTGTAGCTTGGTAAGGGGAAAATACAAAGACGTATTATGGACCTTAGTCCTCCCAGACAGTTGTTTCCCAAAGAAACTCACTAACCTGGAGATACAGGTGAGAGTTGATCATATAGCAGAGATACATCCAACTTCTTGGCAGGCAGTGACAGATTTACACGGGGGGGAGGGGGCGGGGGCGGGGAATCTCTTCTGTATGAGGATTTGGAGGATACAAGTGATGACCTAAGACTTTTTCCCCCAGTCAGCACACCCTCTATAATAACAAATAGTGAATGTCATTCCCATGCTATCTTAAAACCACATCTCTAGGTCTTCCACGGTATTTTTGGAAGGAAATAATAGCATTTTTCCAACAGTTGAGCCTTTCCATACATTTGGCTCTAGACTAAGATGAAGCATGAAAATGAAACACTGAAAATATTATTTTTCGGAATATATTGAACTTGTGAACTCAGGGAATTACTGATAGAGCTATAGCACTTGTACATGGCACAAACATTAAAGTGTAGTTCACTTTAATGTGATGGCCAAGCCATCCGTGTTAAAAACAAACCAGTGGTCCAAAACCATAATAAACCAATTATCAGCTCTACTGGATGATAACACAACAGTCCATTTAATCGGTATTCAGAAAAGCTATTTATGTATTATCACTTGCCAAAAGACTTGCTTCCAGCTTTCTTTCCATTGCTTTTCCAAGAAAAGTAGGATCTCCAGCTAATTTTACCCTGCTTGGTGAAAGAAACAACATAACAAAAACACTCTCTTCAAACGCATATATTTATTTTGACATTAATTCATCTCAAACAAAAACCACATTGAGAGAAAAGAAAAGAAAAGAAAAGGTCAGCAGAATAAAGTAAAACAGATCAAAATCTATCACCATGTCTGTCAAACACAGGCTGGCAGAAACATCCAGCAAACCAACTAACCAGAATCCAAATTCCACCAGTGCCAGGTCCAACTATTTTGGAGGATGGTGTGAAAATCCCCCACAAGATGTAAACGAAGAATATTGATATCTCTGAGAATGGGAATAAGAAGACGCAGTTCACAGAAGTCCTCGTGTTGTGCTGTCTGCCTTATTTGAAATGCTTTAGGCACAGCCAGTTTGTGAAGAATTCAATAACACCCCCATGACTTCACTCAGTTCTTCCCAATTATATCTGACATGGTCAAATCTTCTGTAGTGAACTGGCTTTTGGCTTGGTTTGTGTCTATATTTACTGCTTTATTCAGGAGAGGTATGTCATGGTTTTAGCTGGGATAGAGTTAATTTTCTTCATATCCTAGAGTTATTTTTTCTTCGAGGTTTATATGATGCTGTGTTTTGGATTTTTGATGAAACTAGTGGTGATAACACCAATGTTTTAGTTGTTGCAGAGCAGTGCTTGCACAGAGCCAAGGACTTTTCAGCTTCTCATACCACCCTGCCAACAAGCAGGCTGCGGGTGCACCAGGATCTGGGAGGGGACACAGCCAGGACAGCTGACCCAAACTGGCCAAAGGGACATCCCATACCAGATGTGTCATGCTCAGCAATAACAGCTGGGATAAAGAAGGAGGAAGGGGGGGACGTTCCGAGTGATGGCATTTGTCTTCCCACAACACCATTACATGTGATGAGCCCCACTTTCCTGGGAGTGGCTGAGCACCTGCCTGCCGATGGGAAGCAGTGAATGAATTCCTTGGTTTGTTTTTCTTGCACGTGGCTTTTGCTTTACCTAGTGAACTGTCCTTTTCTCAACCCATGAGTTCTCGCACTTTTACCTTTCCCATTCTCTCCCCCATCCCACCTGGGGAGAGTGGGCAAGCAGCTGTGTGGTGCTCAGCGACCTGCCGGGTTAAACCACAACAGGCAAAATAAACCATCAGCTACCTGTGTCTCAGACCCGTGCTCGCAAGAGTGCTGTAACATCCTCCTCCTTCGCGCACTAGCTAACATCACCAGCTGACTCATTCTGTGTATCACCCTAGGAGATCCCCAACACTCTCTCACTGTGATGTCAAATACTACCAGAACACAGGCCAAAGCACACTCACAGTGTACTGCAACTGAACAAGAAGGTAGGCTTAGTTTGTAATTTTGCTCTATACAGTTTCTGACTAACCTTTTCTTCTGAACATGGACAGACAGTAAAGCTTGGGAATAGACGGGCTGATCCTGAAATATTGTCCCCTGCTTTGGAATAAGATCTCTCTGGGGTTTGGTAAACACTGTATTTGAAAGCTCATTATCGTCAGAAATTAATTTTTATATAGGTATGATTCCTCAGGACATTATAGTTTTTCTGTATCTTCCTGCCTTGCCCCATTGGAAACTTTTCCTAACCAAAAGGCTCACGGTGAGATAATTCATTGTCTTAGCCACGGATTTCTGAAAGCTCTGGGGCTGAAATGCTAACGATTGTGTTTCCTGCTTTGGAAAGACATCATCCTGGAAACTAGTGATTTCCTTTGGGGCTAACCTATGTGAGTAATTTCCCCTAGATCAGGAAGGACTGATCAGCAAGATTTTGGTCCTGCCACCACCTGGCTCCACCTGGCTTATTATTCCATCATCTCTCTCCTAGAGTTATCCTCCCCCATCTATTGCCAGTCCTCCAGCCTGAGTGGCCTCACTGAGCTATAAAAACTTTTGTTTCTTCTGCAGAAGAGTTGAGACAGTTTCCCAGGGAACAGAACTAGACGGAGAGTGGTGTTCTTCCACACACTTTGGACTGTGTCTAGAAAGTGGTTTTCATAGGCATAAGGATGCCCTGACTCTTGGTCCCTATCCTGCTGCTAACAGTAGTTGTTAAGGCTGGGAACTTCTGGTATAATGGGTCAAACTGCAGATGGGTGTAAGTACATTTTGGAGCTGAACGCAGTGAGATCAGGATCGGTTTCTAGGGACAATGGCTGAAATGGTAGGAGACTAATAAAGTAAAACTGGTGGCACAGATCCCTGCCTCAGCAGGCTCTGAATAGTGTGGACTCAGAACCACATTACTTTACAGAACCACAGCAGTTGTGCTGGAAGGAAAGTTTGGCTTCTATTTCTTGCCCACATGGAGATGGTGAATCAACAGCTCTGACCATTTTTCTCTTTGCAAGCCAGTAGTACTCAAATCTGAGTAATCAGTATGAGATTCCATAGCAGACCACCCAACACTCTAGAAACTGCCAGCATGACAGAATTCATTTGAATTTTTTAACTTGAACATACCATAGCAGCTCCTTTTCATATGATACATCTGGCCCAAATGCCAGACATACTAGAAGAATAATGTTTCAAATGGGTTCAAATTTGTTTCCTGTTTTAGTAAATGGCAGTGAAATCTTTTGCATTTCACAGACATATGCCTGAAGATAGCTTGATGAAAATATCCCATTTGTCAAACTTTTGCCAAAGTCAGGATCGCAAACATGTACCAGTGAGATGAATTTATATTGCTCCTTTCTCCCTGAGTTTCCCTCTCCCCAGACTTCTCTTGCCATTGTAAGTTCCTTATGTAAAGGCTAGCAGACCATAAAATTCAGAGCAATGCAGAAGCAGCTTAAATGTACAAGTCAAAATGTAAGGGCCTCTCAGCCTTCTCCACATGATGAGCCGTTGGTTGTTAGCCAAAAGGAGCCTTGTCACCCCTTGTGGAGAGCAGAGTGAAGGCAGTGCTTCCCTTTGTACCTACAAACTTCTACTAAAAGTTATTACATACCCCCAGTGGGCTTCTCATAGAGCAAATATGGAGATGGGGCTTCCTCTAGAAAACCTAGGGTTCTCCCATAAAAAGCATGGAACAGATACATGGGAATGCTCTGCTGGTTCCTGTTGGAGGAGGAGGAAATGGTAGTGCTTCTTCATATACTTCATCTAAGAAGTTCCTGGTATTATTTGTGAGAAGATACCCAATGCTGTGAACCAGAGTTTGAACAAGTGGAAAGGACAAGTCCCAGTGCTTTTCTCTTGCACACCAGAGCAGCTCAGAATAGAGGCAACTTATCCAGAGACAAACACCTGCACAGGGTTCTAGACAGCAGGACACTGTCTGAACCTGACAGTATATTTATAGTGACCTAGTACAGCACCTTTCCTCACAAAAAGCTAATCAGAGCATGTGCCTTTGCCACCAGTGTTGAAACACAAGTGAAAGGAAGACTAAAGCACTTCCCCTCAACACAGAGGTAGAAAGACAAAAATCATGGCAACTAGGAAAAAAAAAAAAATTGCGCTGAAAAGTATTAAGGGATCAGTATCACCCTACCCAGCGTGGGACTGGAACTTTACGGTAAATCCAAATGATCACAAGTGAGACTTTCTGAATGCAAGTCCAAACTTTCTCCAGCCATTACCTGAAAGTTTTTTTCTAGCTCCTGCTCATCAGTAACACAAAGCAACTGCATCACACCTCCTTAATCTGTCTCTTGGTTTTGTTTTATTCTGTAACCTGATATAAATGACCAGTAGCTGTAATAAAAGCAACCATTATTTCCAATCTACGCTCACCAGAATCAGGCAGAACTCATCTGTGTTTCCTATTTAGCATCCAGATGCACCCACAAAACCTTTGATGACTTGGTATTTTATCCCTCTACCTTCCCCTAGAACCTCAAATATGAAATATGATGATGCTGCATGACCTGCCCCGCTACCATAGAGAAATTGAGAGAACTGAAACCCTATCGAGAACCTTTGAGTCCAATGAGGTAATAACTCCACTTCAAATTCCTTCACGTCCAACTGTCTCACAAGACAGGTAAGAACAAAACTCATAGAGAAAAATGATTTCATTAAAAGTATTTGATATCTAATTGCTGTAACCAGAAAGTATTTTTCTAAAGGTTATGTTTCTCTGCCATGACATTTTTTTTTTCTTTTCATTATAACCTTGTGCAATAGTCTGTCAGTTCCCCAGGAAATATGTTGATTACAACTGAAAAGAGGACTGCTGAAATATGTTAGGCTGTGGCTTTAGGGCTCAAAAAGCTCTTGAAACAATTTTCATAAAGAATAAAGACAACATGTATATTATATTCCTAATTTGGAAAAAATGGAAATCACAAACTGATCACCAACATTTATCGTATTATTCTTTGATCTACTCCTGTTCTGAACCTTTTTTTTTCCTAGATTGCAAGTTGACCTAGAATTACCGAGATAAACCTTAAAATTAAAACTGAATGACAGGAAGCCTGCATTTTGCTTTGGTAGTTATTAACATACAATAAGAAAGTTTCCGGAATCAATGCATTATTATTGTACTTTACAGGACCAGTTAAACTGTTAGCTAGGGGTCAGGATATGGCAGAATTCCTGCAGCTTTTAAAGTTCTGGAAATCTGAACCTCCATATTGTTCGGTACTCATGCCAAAATTATTTTTTTATCTAAATTTCTGTTTTTTATATACACAACATTCAAGAGTTAGATCTAAGTCTTTCAGTGTTCTTTGATATGAGATTTTATCTCTGTTGTTAGAAAACTCAGTTCTGAGTTTTCATCTTACCTACAGCCTTCTGTTTTACTACTACTTCTGACTTCTGTTATTTGTAATGTCTCATATCCAACATTTGAATTCCAGGCAGAGTATTTTGATATTATTGAATTATCATGCTTGTCAAACTATCCTGAGGCCTCCCACTTATGTGCCTTCCCTGAGGCAGCTTTTGTTTTTTAGGTCTTGTATTACAGGAGTTTGGGTGAATTTCCATCTGAACTGTTTTAACTATTTTCAGACTTGCAAGTCTGCTGAATGTTAGGCCCAATCTAAATTTCAGTGAACTTACAGGAAAGATTCACACTGGCTACGCAGGATACCCATCAAAAGGAAAAATTAAGCTCAGAATTGCATGCATTATTGGGATCCCAATAAATCAGCAAAGCATCTTTCAGATGACTACTATTTTAGGCCCAACACAAACAAGAAACAAGCACAGACAGGTCATAACATTTCTTTTCTTTCTGAACAGGAAAACCTGTATGGTAATTCAGACAGCAAGCTACACTTTTCTGCTGATGTAAATGTACATACCAGTGAACTTACCGATTTATAGCTGAAAAGGTGTCTGCATGTCTTAGAATATCATACACATTTTTAAATGGTGCATTTTTTTCTAGTCACCTAGTTACAAGCATATAAATAAATAGGTTACAGTTGCTGTTAGCTATTAAAAATACTGCACCCATGAATTTTATTACATTATCATCTTGGATTAGAGTATTTGTCAGCAATATTTGCACTGAAAAACAGCCCTCAGAATAACCAGAGGTGTGTATGTGTATTTGTAAAACCCTAGAAGTTTATATATACACAAAAGGTACCCTAAGGATTTTTGTCTGTGATCAGACAATCAGATTCAGGTGGATATACTAAGATGATGTATATAGTTATTTGTATGTTTATTGGACAAGAGTTAATAATAATAATAATAAAAAAGGTTCAGCTCTTCCCACTCTCCTTTTCCCCTCCCTGCAATTCACTGAATATCAAATGAATGTTACTCAGCAACTACATCTATGTTGACAAGCACAGCGGAGTATAGGAGAAGACCTGTAGAGTGAAACAGTTGGTGTTGGGGATGTGAGGTCCAGAAAAAAAATGCATTTCAGGTGCTTTTTACTTCAGATTACCTCTAGTGTGATTCCAGGGACTGACTGCTGCGATACACTCCTGCTGCATTTCTGGAGCACATCTTCCCGATAATTTCATCCAGAAGGAACCCACTTCATGCACTCCAAGCCAAGGCACTACAAAATAGAGACCATTGGAAGATTTACATCAAAAGTGTACTCGCGATCCAAATTAAAATGCCAGTGTGAACGCATCCTATGTGAATTCATAGAGAATCAGGTCCTAATCCTATCCCTCTAAGAACACACTTTCCATAGACCTTCTGGAAGCTGTTGGCAACACACTCTCAGATCTGTTGGCCTCATGTGCTGATCAAGTAAGTTACTGGAGTCCTTCACAAGTTCACGATCTAAGCCGCTTTATTCATACACCTTGGTTTGAGCTTCAACAACGAAACAAATTTGAAGACAAAATGTAACATTTTTAAAATAAAGGGGTCACCAGCAAATTGATGTTCTGATCCCAGAATATTAATGTATTTTTCTTTCTTTCTTTTTTTGGGGGGAGGAGGGGTGGGTGTTAGAAAATAAGAGCCAGAAAGTTAGAAGTCAGCTGTCAGCATTCTGAATAAATCTAGAATTATGGAATTCAGAAATAGAAAATCTCTATTAAGACATTGACTATATTGCTAAGACTCTGAAGAATTGTTCACGATATACTCTTCAAAATTCTGTCCACCGGAGCCCTCACTTGATATTCTCCAGACAGAGGCATTTTTTCTCTGTGTCCTTGAGATCTTCAATATCACTGGATCAATATCAGCCATAAATGTTTCTTTGTGAGAATGAGACTTGGAAACATTTTAAGCTTAACAGAGTCCTGTTTAGCTGAATGGGTGATCAGACCCAGGAATCTGTGCGCACAATGTTTCTCCTCACTGCCCAAGGCAAAGTGGTTGTTATGCTACTTAGTAACCTGGAGATAGCAGCCAACAGGAATGATTTATTAATGTTTCCAGCGCGAGTCGGCTTAATGAATACAAATACCACATCCATGCAAGTGACACGGCATCTGCCTGCCTACTTTCATAAAGGGAAAAGAGGCTTTAGACAGAATTTAAGAAATGGATGCTTGAGTTCCTTCAGAAACTTAAGCTTTCTGATAATCCTCAGAACAACAGATTTTTATTTTAGTTCATCCTACAATACAAATGTATTGTCCCTTGCATCATGGCAAAATGGATAAAGGAACGGCATTGGGTGGCAGCAGAGCGGTGTTGATACCCAAGGAAGAAACAAAATGACAGGATGGCACTGCACCGCCAATAAACCACAGAGAACAAACCACCACACAGCGGCACTGTGTCCATATCTCACAGATCACCATCTCTCCCTGAGATTTCCCTAAGACTTGTTTGAACATCTAGGATTCTGCCAGTTGGAGACTTTGGGGTTTAAATGTACTATAAGAAGGAGTTTTTGTAGCTGTTTCTTTTTTCCTCCTTCAAAGCCCAAACTTATAATGAAGGTCTGGATTGTAATGCTTATTGAAATGCTCATAGCCACATAATAATGAGCCTATTTCTCCTCACATTTTAGGAGATGTGGGCTCAGGGATGTTATTCTACCTCTGAATCAACACAAGACCAAGTCACAGTTAGGGGACCCTTACACCTGAAGAACACTGTAAGCCTGAATCCAGTTAGTACATGCAGAGTAGCACTTTTTCCCAGTATAGCTTAATACAAACGGCCTCTCAAAGTAATGATCAACACATATCAGCTTCTTTCTTCCTCTCACTGATCAAAACATAATAGACTTGATTCAACCTTCATTAAACAATTGCCAGTCACTGTTCTACTTAGTTCTTCTAGTGCCAGTTCACCAAAATAGCATTACCCAGAATAAGGCTAACTCAGAAACAAGAAAATAAAGCAAAGTTTTCACTGTTTAAAAGACTTCAAGCAACCATCACTATTGCTGCTGTTAAATGATGTTTTGGGAGATTCTTTCTTTCAGATATAAAAAGTTCAGAGAAGCCCTTTACTGCTGCAAGCCTCCTGGGGGAACAGGACGGGATCATGGAGGAATTGCACTACATGTATTGCCAGAAGACCACAGGGCAAAGGACAAGTCTCCCTGCGCATTTCTTAGAGGACATCAACATTTTGGTAGTGATGTAGACCCTTGGCCAAGGTAAGCCAGACAGGTAATACTCACAGTCAAAATGTTTAAGTGAAGGGATTTTAACCAGAATAGCAACAGACAGTTAACAGGTTACAGAGCAATATAGACTGAGACATGCAAATATCTGCATTCCAGAAATGGAGCAATTTAAGCTTCTACCCTTTTCACAATGCCTGAAATATTAATGTGTAAACATATTGGTACCCACAAATCTCCACAGAGTTTTTTTTGTTGAAACACTTAAAATTCCAAATTTCCATACTTCATTTATTTTTTGTCCATCAGTTGATAATGATTTACTGTTGGCTGTTGTCCCAAACACCCTTCCTGACCTTTAAAATGTCACTACTGGCCTAATTTACACTAATGCTCAGCATCCAAAAATCCCATAGGCATAAAAAAATGAAAAGTAGGCACCCAGCTTTTTCAGAAAGCTGTTGTAAAAGCCAAGATCTGTCTTCATTAGACAACAGTTGAGGGGAAGAGATCTGGGGTGTGCTTTCTGAGCCAGGGCTCCTTCTCTTAGCCTCTTAGTACACCCTGTTTCCTCTTCTAACAGCTACACTGTCATGTCAGATTTCTGGATGTTCTTTTGCTGCCAGAAGATAAAACCTTTTCTGAAAACTGCCACTCAGTCACATGTGATCCAGCCAGACCCAGCTCAGCAGCGTGTCTCTCAGCATACCCAGCTCTGCACCCACCATGCCACCATCGCCCAAGATCAGCTGAGTTCTGGGCATGTCTGCCTCCACTGGCCTTGCTCTGTCCAGGCCCTGTCCTTGACTCCAGGACTGAACACCAAACCCGACCCTTGCACAGAGAAGTTTCACTGGAGATGATAGCAGTTCCTATGGGCTGTGGGCCCCTGGGGCTCCTGGAGCCTGGGCTTCACCTGGCACATGGAGGGCCCACCAGCTTAGGGTTGATGCAAAGTCAGAACATATAGCACCTTGCACATTAAGTCATACTCCCCACTCCTCCCTGACAGGTCAAACCCTAGTCCAGTGCTTTTTACCTACACCTTACCGTAGACATAGAGTCCTGCTGACACCAGACCCATACATACTCACAAGCCTCTCTGGTCCCAAACTGCACTTGATTTTATCTCCTCCTTTCTCTCTTTCTGACCTCAACCATAACCTTAGCCCAGAAATCTCTGTTGGCCCAGATAAGCTGGGTGACTATTGCAGCTATCAGGGAAAAATGTAAATAGACACCTCGAGAGGCCCAGCCTCAAATTCAGTTCATCAGCTTGTCAGTCAAAAACCAAATCCCAGCTCTGACCCTAATCCAGGGTCCCTGCTGGCAGATCTAAAAGAACCAGCTAGCTCTTGCTTGAGTCAACCCTTCAGCCTTACCTGGTAACCTGCTTGAAAAAAAACAACTATGTTTGGCTCATTGGCCCTTATGATCTTTAAGCCTGTTTGTATGCTAAATAACCCTGTCCACACCTGTAAAAAAAGTCTCTAGATACAAGGGAGTACAGTTCCTCAAGACAATGCACAAGTCTACACTCACAGCTGAAACTCAGTTTCTCTGTGAGACAGACACATGGCATATCTTTACTTCTTCCTCCAGTAGTTCAGAATATAATGGGGTTGATGCCGCTTACAGTGAAACTAGTTCCCACAGCTCCTACTGAGTGTTAGGGGTGCGTGGTCAGGGGCTTTAAGGGCCAAGCTTTCACAGATGGAGATACTCAGCACTCTCAGGAACTTCAGATTCAGGCATAGGTCCTCTACACCTCTCAAAATCCAGCCTTGCATGACTTAGAGTTTGAAACTGTGAATAGATTGCCACACAGGTAGCATCTATGAGTTTTGGTATTAAGGATTATCTGAGAAATCAGGACAAAAACATATATATTGATGTGGATTTTTATAAGCATATAGAGCATAAGCGTTCTATATTTGCATTTTCTCTTTGCACAGAGGCCTTCCCATTGAGCAGTACTATGATGTCACCCTGCTGAAAAAAAGTGATGTGCGTACAAATGACGATCTGTAAGTTTAAACTGTGTGTTACCTAGATTGTGAATTTAGTGAATATAACAGCAACTGAATATTCATTCCACTCTGGTGATAATATGCACATGTGATATGAAGTGCACATATGATATGTGAAATCTGAAGGGACATATTCTGTAAAAAGGGATTAGCTAGTAACAAAGGAAAGTAAACACAGCTGGAAAGGAAATTCAGAAAATGGTATTGTACCCCTTCAGTCTGGTATCTCTTCAGAAAGGGTCTCTGAATTTATTTTACAGGTTATCCATATTTATCAATTTGTCATACTCAAAAATATTGTCATTTTTGCTAGTTAGAATCCAGATTAAATTGAAATAACAGCAGTAACCATGACACCATGTGTATTTCAGTCCATTTTTCTGGTATATATATATATAGACGTGTTTTAGGAGGGGGTTTGGCAAGGCTTGTTTTCTTCACTGCTACTGCTTAAGACAAATCAGATTGAATGAATTGGGATGGGGCTGGACTTCTGCAATCCACCATTTTGCCACTTGATGGCACCAGCAAAACGTTTAAATTGGATCGAACTACTGAGCTCTTAGATTAAAGTAATTTAAAGTTTAAATGTAAATTCCTCAAATGCAGAAAATGAAAAAAGTTAAACCTCTCATGTCAGTGTTAATAGCTAGAGTCTATTAGAAACCTGAGAATAATTCTGCAATGATATTCTCAGTTATCTTTATAGGGTTGTGAGGGGTATTGTTTGATACCCATCAGTCTCCATTTAGCCTCCCTGCATGTGAGGTACCTGCTCCCCATTTTGTGTAGACTCAAGACACTCCAGAAAAGCAGGACGGCTAATTGTAAACAGGCCACAGAAGCTACACAGGGAAACCTGCTACCCTGCTCTTTGTAGTCCACTGCTCTTTGCAGGCTCCCCTTTTTACTACCTCATTACAGTAAGCAGGACAAGAAGAGCTAAATTTGGTTGCCTATGACAGTGCACAGGCCAAAACCCTTTTTACTGGGATAGCTTATGGCTTCTCACCAGCAATGCACATCAGAGGTATCAGCTGTGCTGCTTTTGCATAATTTGATTACAAACTACAAGGAAGTAGCAAACTTCCTTGCAAGTTTCTTCCTGCACATCTCCCAAGTACTAAGAGATAAGAAATGGCCCATGCACTTTTGTAAGATAATGGAGCACTTCAGAAGTTGTTTTAAAACCAACATCGTGTGCAAAGTTGGCACAGCCCCGTACATATTTGCACTGTGCACGTCTCAAGTTTGAGATATACAACAGATGCAGAAACAGGCTCACTCACCCCTTAACAGTGACCACTTACGTGGATTGCTGCTTCTCTTACGTTGCATAGCAAAGCTGGTTGATTCTGTTTTATTTCCTAATCCATCCCCAAGAAAACTCCATTGGCTGCAGTGGAATGATACCAGGAAACAATTTGGCCCACTGTGACTTGCTAGTCAAATAAGTGTCCTATTACGTGACATTTATATCAGTACCCCTGAAACAGCAGAAGTACAGGCAGATTGTGGAGCAAAATTAAAAACTGCTAATTACTTTCAGTAATTCCTAGGCTGGTCAACCTGAAATGCATCTTAGTAAAGGACGGTCTGGGACCCGTTCACTTCACAGCAAGAGCTTTCCTCATGCCAGTTGCTCACCAGAATGGATCATACACATACTCCAGCTAGGAGAGAGATCATGGCACATCTCTGGGGATTTGCTTCCTTAAGAGGAAGTAACTAGGGACTGCTGTAACTATATGGCCTTGTGCAGGCTATACAAGGAACAAGGAGATTTTATATAAGCATAGATTAGACTCTGCCCACACACATATTGAAAAGTACACAACCTTGGACACTGAATGTTTGATCAATAGCACACTGATATACTTTCTCTATTATTTTGCACCGACATCTTCATCTGAAACATGCTGGGTCTCTAAAAATATATTATGGTTTATGTTTTGTCCTAGTTTGAGCATTTTTTTTTTCCTTTAAGGTTATATTTTCTCTTTTTTTAAAAGACTTTTAAATTGAAGGAGAGAGTATATCCTTTAAAATGAAAAGTGAAACTTACACCAAAAAATCTGCCATGTTCATAGTTCAAGGCCTTTCAGAGCAAACATTCTTCCTGCTGTCAGCAACTATTAAGCAGTGACAGCCACGTGGAACCTTTCCTGAAGAATACCCACTGAGTGCTGCTCTGCAGGTCTACTTGGGAGCTGTTAATACTCAGTTTATTTACCTTATAGCCTGTGAGGGCTCCTTCGAGCCATTACTGTCTTCCACGGGAAATGAATTACCAGGCATAAGCAGTAACTCTGTACACCTTCATGAGACAACTATGCTTTTGCCTTAAGTATGCACACTACATATCCTTGTGCAGTCTTGCATTAGAATGAATCACTTGGTTTGTACAGATGTACTTCTGTCAGTGCATTAGCAGTGGGCTACATGTGCCCTCCCAGTCAAATGTACTGGAGAAAAGTAGTTGCCTCCTTCCATCTAAAGGTGTTTTGTGTCCTCAAGTTCACATCAAACAAGACTAGAAAAATCCTGAAAGCCCTTGAAAAACACCCTTGAGCCATTGCCAAGAACCCTAGCAATGCACAAACACACACACACAGCATCAGGCCAGTGCATTTACAGTCCATGTCCTTCCAAGGACAAGTCACACCAATGAAGCTTTGGGTGCATTCAGGAGCACCACAGAATGAATCAAAATTGGGTTTTCTCCACATGGGTTTTAATCTGCTTTCACTGCATATCATGCCACATAGCACTTCCATTCCTTTGGTTTTGCTCCAGCTCCCTGAGCCCTGGTGGTTCCCTGACCTGTAGCTGAAGGTGCCCAAAGTGCACTCATTGCTAGGGAAATGTGACAGTGTCCAACTGGACTACTCCCTGGATTTGTTCCAGGGCTTTCCAAACTGGGAGCATAAGTCCCTCCAGCTGGAGCCTGACTTCTTTTCAAGAGACCGTGATAGACTGCATATTCTCTGTGGACTGAGCATAAAGGGGCAGATAACATATTACTGAACAACTGCGTCTTGTGTGACATCAGCAGACTCCAGTCTACTAGAAGTCCAGTGAAAGCCTCTCAAACCCAAGTTTGGAAAAATTACTATTCCTTTCTTCCTTTCCTGTTGGAGCTTTACCTTTCTATATCGCCATCCATTCTGAGTAGCTTCAGGACTGATAACCCAGTTTGAGTTTTAAAAATATAAGGGACTCTCTAAATAACTGGCCACCTTTGAAATGTAAAACTTTGCTGGCTGTTAAAACCTGAGCTCACAAAGCTTCTCTAAATCGTGGTAGTTATGAAAATGCATAGTTATCCTTATTTTATTGCTGCCTTATGTTCAGATGTTATAATGAAAAGTGCTCTACAATGGTATTTAAATAGATCTGTTGTGATGCAGCACAAAGCAGACTGATTCTCCTTATATTTGCATATTTGTATCAGGAATATCTCCAATTAATGTAATGAAGAATGTAGCAATTCACACTGTAACATAATATGAATAGAGAATAAACACTAAGAAGAATTTTCCTCCATGTCTAAAGCACCAAACAAATTTTGTTCTAACTGTAGAAATGAAAAACTAATTAGAAGTATCTGTGGAAAAAAACATCTAAAGATTGCTCTTCTGTAAATGTGACTATTTCTGTAAAAGCTTTAATTTTTCAAGACGAAGTTCGAATCAGAGTCCCAGATCATTATAACAGTATACAAATGGTTGTCAAAATCCAACACTTAATGTTTAAGTGCTGTTATCGTTGTAGCATCATACACTGAAAGGAAAGCAGATCTTTTGCTCGGCTCACTTGAGGCATGAGTTATGCTGGCGCAGTAATTTGTGAGATGTAGCACCTCACGGTGATCACACTGAGTCCCATAGAACCACAGCAGAGATTTCACAATGAAATACATGAACGTTGCACATTGTATCAGAATAACATGTGAACAAAATTGATCTGGCATGCAGAAGTTTATCTTCAAAACAACCATTACAGTGTGGAAAGAAATGAGCACAGGACTGTATTTAACTTCTTTAGGCAAGGGAGCATATTTCCTCTCTGTGTAATTATCTATTTTTATGGAGACTAGATAAATGATGGAGGGGCCAAGCTGTAGCTCTTGAGTCACAGGCAACTTGAATAGAGTTTGGGTGCAGCTCCTATGCCAAGGCTATGTCATTAGCCAGGCGACTGGGTAATCCCGAGCTGTGGGAGGAAGAGTCCCCACAGGAACTGAAATAAAGGAGTCTTCATGGAGGACATTAACATCCCGCACGGCTCTGTCCTCAAACGGAGCAGTGGGAGCCCTGAAGTTATCAACACCTCCTGCTTGGGAATGAATCCTGGACATCTCTCTCCTCACTGAGAAATATGAGGGGGTTTGGCAATATGAAGATCTTGGTATATAGCCTGCGGAATCAAGAAAGTTCATGTGACCACCATACAAATAATAAAGCTTAAAAAAAGACTATCATCAGACAATCTCTCCTACCCATATAAAGATCCTTTCAAGCAAGATCAGATAACTTAGGCTTCCTCATGAAAAACATGAGGATTTTGGAGCCACTTAGATTTTTTACTAGATGATAAGTCCAGTAATGCTCTCAAACATTTTTCTGTTTTTTCATTATACCCCACAGAACCATTAAGCAAAGTAATCATTTTTTTTAATCTTACATATTTTTCTGACTTGGCACAATCACCAAGAGACTCTTAGCTAGCCTCAGTGATGAAATTCTTGCCCTTTAAATTTAGTGTTTTCTTTTGATTGCTTTTTAAAAATTCATTTAAAGCACAAAATAAGTCTCCATGGTAAAATATAAATAATTTATCAGCATGGAATTAGTAAGTACTTTCCCTGCAAGTATGAATAGGATATGTTTTCTGTTTTGTGCTACTGATTTCTTTTTACTAATAGCACATCAGTTGTTTATTCATATGGAGTTTATTATACAAAAGTGTAAGAGGTTAGATTTTTCCCTCACTCCTTTTAAAAAGACGTTCTGCGTATCACTTGTTCCAGGCACCGTTTCAGTCTTTGGCCCTAGCAACACCGAACATTTCTCATGGAATGAGTGATACCAGTAAGAATATTGTCTGCTCTGCTTACACATTGATTTGCCTGCAATGTATATTGATTGCACTGATTCAGATAAAATGTGGGAGGTGCAAATGAATGTGGATCATTACAAGTAACTCTCTATTTTTCTTCTCTAATACAGGCTTCATAAGCCACCAAGCAGTTTGGCTAAGTAAGTACATTTCACCTTTATCGTACCTTATCACTTCCTTAATTAAACAAAAAGACCTTTATCTTACAGCCATAATTACAGAGTCTAAGTTCCTTGGCAGTAAGCAGCAGCAAAGTTACTAGGCAAAAAGCTCTCTCTCAAATGAAGCATATAATGACAGGTTTAGCAGGTTAGCAATGTTTGCCCAGCACACCCACTCTGCTAACAAATACCGATCTTGCTGACTTGCCTATGGGCTAATAGTGGCTAATAATTGGCTGTGTTGTTCACGGCCTCTTTACCCAATGTGAATTAAAGTATGCAAATCTAAAGTATGTATAAAGCAGATTTGTGAGAGAGAAGCCTAGGAAGAGCCCAGCTTGGTAAAACAACTTGTTACCTCATGATGCACAGACTTGGGAATGGAATGAATTTGGCTCCTGTATAAGGTCAAGACTTTACTTTCAGCAGCAACTGGGGAAAGGCATTTGTTCTCAGTAAGCTGCTGCATGCAGTTGTGGTATGGTACAGAAGAATCAAAAAAGGGTGCTATTCTCTCTTACTGGAATAAACCTCATTTAAATCTTTCATTTTCCTCAGAAGATTCCTGCTATTTCAGGATTTATTTATTTTTTTAATTAGTCTATCATGAAAAACTGAAAGCTGAAAAGAAAAACCACAGAAACCTCGGGACTTTCTGTGAAGTCCTGGTTCTCAGAATTCCATAAAACTCTCCAGTTTAGCTTTATCCTTCTTCCTCTCAGAAATAAATGCCTTCTTATACACAAATTTTGAGTTCACATGCTCAAACTCAGTTACTATTAATTTCAATTGCAGCTGTGCAAGAATCAGAAGTTCACATTTCTCTTCCCTTAAGCCACATAAAAGTAAAAGTGAATTAGTATGACTGATTACACACAAAAGTTGTGGTTCTTTTCTTGTTAAGGAACAGCATAGGCAATAAAGAAGCAACTCCTCATTCGTTCTTTCTTCAAGCTACTAATGGGAATGCTCTTTCATGCAACACCCCATTAAAAGTAATATTTGTAAGAATGCACCATTTGTATTTGATTATTTTATGGTAGTAAACGATTGGCAACTAACAGAGCCACTGAAGTTAGCCGCAGACCTAGCAAGGGAATTAAGTATTCTGGTTTTACATCAACAGCAACCAGTGCCCTAGTCCAACAGTCCTAGTTCTAGTCCAAATGGCAGATGAGACTGCTTCCGTTGTGATGGGTTTTCTTCACTCGTTATTCCACCCCCATCTCTTTTCATACTGTTTCATACTTTTTCATACTTACCCCTTTCACCTCTGCCACTTCTGGTGTCTACAAGAAATAACTTTCCCCTGGAAAGCTCTCTCATGAGTTCTTCAGTCATTTACCATTTCTGGAGTGGGCACATCTCCCTGCAGAGCAATCCTGCCCTGCATTCCATCAAGGGCAGAATAAATTCCTGAATATGATGATATCCAATACAGCTTGTGATAGAGTCACAAGAATTATATTGTTCTGAAAGACTTATTCATATGTAATTGTAGTTAATGGGAAGACTACAATGACAGAAGTAAATTTTTTTTTTTTTTTTTTGCATTTGGGGTCTGACAGAGGCATTCTTTCTCCAGTTTGACTGGGGTCCATCTTTAAGCACCAGAGAGAAATTGCTATAAACAACAGATTCACTTCACTGTTCACTGTTGGACTTGTCCAAGAGGCATAGCAACTATGCCTTTAACTGAGTGTCAGTGGCCCAGATACACAGCTCTGCAAGTTGCAGATACAAATCAAATGGTTCTCTTTTATGTAAGCAGACAACATAGGAGCAGGCAAGGGAATGATCGTGAATTCATTGTAGGGTACAAACAAGAGAGGGTTAAAAAACAAAGATAGTACCTTTCTGCTTCTTACTTCTCTCCCAGTTCTTGCAAAGTTTTATATTTAATGCTAAAACTCTGTGAAATGTGAAATAAAGAAATTTTCTTTCTTTCCATTCATCCTCCTGCCAACTGAAACCAATCCAAGACCGCTGTGCCTGCCATTTCCCACCTCTCATCCCTACCAGACACACATCTCTAGGTATGCCATGTTCCCAAACTTCAGATCACCTGAGGATCGAGACACTGGGATTGATGCAAGCAATCATCAGCCTTTCCATCCCAATATCCCTAGCAAGGCTTTTGATATGGTTGTTCTAAGGAAGACCAAAGGTAAGACAGCTCTCTGATGATAGATCATTTATTCTCTGATGATTTATCATTTATTCTTGAATCTTACATAGAAACTCTACTTAAGTCTTATGACTCCTTTCTAATGAAGCTTAACAGAGCCAGGATCTGAGAATATCAGTGGTCAAGCTAAGCTTCTTGTCTTAAATTGGAGCTTTGTATGCTGATTGTTGCATTCTCCATGGGAGATACCTCAGCACTGAGAGTGATGAATTAACCTCTGTCTCACATGAAGACCTTGTAGCCTCAGAATTCAACAGAGCTATTAACATAAGTGCTATTCCCCACAAAAGCAAGATGTATCATTCAGCGTATCTGATGCTTTCTGTCAGGCAAATAATTCTTCACAGTCTGAGGGAGTGGCAGGGAAAGGAAAAAAATGCATCAGAGGGATCAAAAACTAGCAAACTCTGGGCAAAAGCCATGCCTGTCGTAGCTTTGCCGAGGACAAGTTACCCCTGAAAGGAGTGCTGAATGATTTAAAATATATTTTTATCACTATACAGATGGTGGAATGAGGTCTAGAATGACAAAGCAACTAATTTTTTTTTAAATAATTTTTTACAGAACACCGTGTAAGCCATTGTGACATGTTAGCTTTTAACCCCAGCAGCATTTTGTCCTGAGAGTGGTTTCCACAATACATCAGATGAAAAAGGCATGAACTTTTTGTTCCTGTTTTGCTTTTCCCTGGGGGCAGTCTACTACATTGGGATTTTGACAGGTACTTCATTTTGGATGACTCTGCAGATCACCTGCACGAACTGATGAGCAGTCCTTGGCAGCTGTTGACCACACAGGGTCAGTGGGAATTTGGGACAGCAGAAAGCCAGCACCTCTTAGTGCCATGGCACTGCTCACCAGAAGGGGTTTGGCAATAACTGTGTGAAACAGAAGAAGCATACACTGCAAGGGATAAGAAGCTCTTCAGTACTGTAAAAGCTGATAATGTTAAGTAGTAGGTCAATTTACATTAATTAGTTGCCATTCACAGTCATTGCCAGTACTGTACAATTATGTATATAATTGGATATGTGAGCCATTTTTTTGTGGGGTACTTGTCCATCCAAACCAAAAATCTCTCCACAGAACATATAAAGCCAGGAGTAGTCATGTTTAGTCACTTTTCACTGATCATTGTTCAATTTAAGAAACACTAATCACCTGTGTGGAGGTGGGCTTACAAAGCCTATTTTTGCACAACAGGACGATCATCGGAGGCCAAGATCTATTTCCAGCAAAGCTTAGCAGGTTCAGAATTACTAGCTAAGGGGGGCACCTACTGTGGCATTTAGAAAACACTTTAACTTCATTTGCTGTTTCCTCCATATGGTTTGACTTCCTCTAAGATCAGGATGCTCCCCTCCTCAGCGACCAAAGGAGAAATCTCTGTTTAAATACAGATGACGCAGATAACACTTGGGTGACATTTACCACTGGAAGGTTACGTTTAAATTTTTTTTTGCCTTTTCTACATCTTGCTTCTACAGAACTCAGAGTAGTAATTATGTAGTTAACACTGACAATATCGTTATGAAGAGGGAAACTGAGGAAGAAAGGCTGTAGAGAAAAAGCAGTGACAGAGCCAGGGTTGGACGTGAAGCTCTTTGCAAGCATACACTGCAGTTTCAGTTTTATCAGACATCTAACAGCACTCAGTTATTACTCTGAGGGTAATATTATGAGTGCAAAATCAGTTTCACAATTCATCAAACTTTATTGATCTTACTGTTTGTTGTTCTTTGTAAAAATCATGCACAGAAAATGCAGAAAGAATGTGCTGGTGCGTGAACTAATCCCGAGCTCCAACAATTGGTCATGGGCAGATGTCAGTCAGCTGTACCAGGGGTATAAGATCCAGCCCTCAGCAAGCTGTCACCACCCCCCTCTGCCTGAGATAAATACCTTTGTAGAGGTGGTGGTGCAGATACTCATGTGAGGGCTTCTGGAAAGGCAGCTGGGTTCACTTAGGCTGATTAAATGGGTGACCTGATCTAACCCTGCTGATCTTGTACCAAGAGAATGAAGATGATTTCTGCCTGCAGGTCCATGAGGTAAGTCTCCCAGGGTAGAAAAGACATGAGCAGCCGCTCTGGAAAGAACCTCTTCCACCAGCACAGCTATCTATAAAGTGAGCATACATCTGCAGCTTAAAATGCAGATCCAGCTGTTGTTCTGACCAATGGTGTTATGTTAGAACTTGTTAAATATATCCCCTGCAGGTAATCCATATAGGCATGAAGTTGTCAGCATTCCCTCTGACTCCCTGAAGAAAGCTTTGCGCTGGCCGGGACAGCACACGTACTTCCAAGTATGTAATTCATATGGGAAAGAGCAGAATGGCTTTTTTTTATTTTCTTTTCCTTTCTAATCTAACATCCATGTATATTTCATGGGGGACAATTTTACACAGGGAGGTACCATACTGTTCCAAACAATTGTAGGCCATGAATTAGGCATCACACATAGAAAGAGTGAAAAGCTTTAGGGACAGCTTTCACCCACTTCAGTTGTACATAAACAAGATCAGGAGCTAGCAGGCTGTCTTGTGACTGAAGTCCTTTAAGTATTGACTAACTCTCATAGGACCTAGCTGAGTAGCTCTGGAGGTAAGAAGAAGATGCAATAATAGCTGATGGCCATGCACTGGGGAGACATGGGGGGCAGGGTTCAATTCAGAAACCCAGATTATACTCTGCAGCTCTTAAAAGAAATGGGCTTGAGCAGCAGCAGATTTTTGCTCCTCCTTATCTCTCCACAAGTTCTCCCAACATACTGACAGGCTGGTGTCTCTATTTCCATGTCCTGAAGGAAATAGATATCCTCTTTGTGAATGGTCTCTGACTCCAACCTTGCTTTCCACATCTGTAATGATGGATACTAGGCTGATCCATGAAACAGAAGAGTGAAATTGCTCATGAACAATTGGGTTTCTACTATTCTTCAGCCCAGTTAAACAGTTGTTCTATTCCTAGAGGGATATAGCCTGAAGTTTAATAACAGATAAAAGTAATGAAGAATGTAGGAAAAGATAGTGGTAAACAAAGAAAGATACAGCCTTTGGAGACATGCAGTCTTATAGATGTGGTAAGGGAAAAATCAAAGTGGCAATCCATTTTCAGGCTGTCTATTATTGTGACTACAAAAGAAAGCTTATATAGCATGTAATGTTCTGCCTTTGTGTGCCTACCATGGAGAAGTTGGTTCCAAGTTCTTTGAAATGAGTTCAACTGAATTATGTACCTATTAAATCTTCCCACTTGAGTAGTAATGCTCTACTGAAGATTTTTATTAGCATTTCCTAAACAGATAACTTTGGGGTGGGGTAGATATTTTAAACCTCTATAACATTTTTTCCATGCATTTGGTTTATACGTTACCTATTTCTTCTTATCCTTCAGCTTCCTAAGTTTGCTGAAGGAAAAGGTCAAATATACTATCCAAATCCACCAAAGATAGTGGCCCCTAATTCCACTTTTAAAGAGCTAGAACATAACCTCTCTCCAAGAACAACAAATATGCTACGAAACACTGAAAGGGCTCAGGGGATCACAACATACAGTCGGGACTTCACAGGTAAGCAATTTTTTTTTTTAAATTTACTTGGGATAGCAATGAAAGACCACAAGATGTTACCCGCTAATTCTCTCAAAGAAATTCACTTTTTGTCATTTAGTAACAAAGGTCATAAAAACTATAAATTATCTGAGATTTTTCAGGGTGACTGCGCACTAATTCTCATTTTCCTAACCAATAAATGTGTGACAATAAAATATTTCTCCGTTAAGGAAGAGGTCCTATGAATCCCCTTATCCTGGATGACTATCACATGAAAGCAGTTGGCAGATTAACTGGAGAACTAGGTGCAGACGTGGAACTTGTAAGTACTGCCTTTACTAAGAATCTGATGCTTTCAGCACAATATTGACAAGAGTATTACCAGATTCAGCTAAAAGAATTAAGCCCTCCCTTTTAAAACACTTAAATGCAAGGCAGGTCTCACTAAAAAAAAAAAAAAGCTAAAGTTCAGTATACTAAATCACTCCTGACACGGCTGCTTAACAGAACTTTTGTAATGGATTAATTACTTGTTCACGGCTTGGGGTGCTGGGGGCAGGTTACTGTGATCATCTGAATATTTTCTATCTTATCGTCTAAAGTTGCCACCAACACATGACAGCAATTCAAAGGACCTTTTGCCTTGGGAAGTAGGAGTAATAGTCTCCATAAAATGAGTTGGCAGCTCTTGTGAACAATGCAGTACTGCAGAGACTGAAACATACCAGCTAGACATTTAGCAGGTGTTAATCAGCACAACTCCACTGAATTCATCAGCTTACTGTCTTTATTGCATGTTGCTTTATTTGATAAGTGATCTAGTATCACTGCAGACTCTTGCATCCTTACTAACTATACCAGTTTAAGTTTGGCAGAGTTCCTGTTGTTCATCCTTCTCCATTTATGTGTGTGGTTCCCCTTTTTTCCCTAGGGGTGCATCAGTAACATTACCAAATACTATTTCATTGCAAATATTTACTTTTAAGAACATAGGCATGAACATAGATTAGGAAACTCCATGTTTATTGTCTTCAAAAATTTTGATATTCAGTGTGGCCTGTATGAAAGTCAAAAAATACTATTTTTATTAAATGCTACCCATGCAACAAAGCGTAACATGGTATATAGTAATAGCAAAACAAGTTGATTTGCTTTTTGCTAATGTATCATTACCTGTAATGGCTTAAGTACTTTCAGTGACACCTTCACATTGTCATGCTGAGTACATACACAGGTATAACTGAGTGTTACTAACTAAGCAATTTTGCAGGTAAAACAGATTCCTGCTCACCCTTTTGCAGCACTGCTGGCTTTACAGCACTTGCGGGTTCAAACTTCTTTGTCTCTAATGCCTTCAGATATGATTGTACAGATACACAAGAAGCAGGACAGCCAAAGTAGGATGCTGTCACTTTCTTTTTTTTGTAGTCCAGAAATGGCCCTGGATAAAAAGTCCCTGAATTGTTGTGTTTTTTTCCTATTGTTTTCTAAAAAAAATCCAAGAAATGAAATCCCTTTTGAAATGTTATTTACAAGTTTTTGATAACTGAATTGGAAAAGTTGGCTGGCTTTTTCTCCAACACAATGAAGAAACAAATGTTTTGCTTTGTGATGATGAAAACTTCAAAGCACACCTTCAACAGCTTGTCTCTGGAAATGAAAATGCAAACTAGCAGCTTATATTAATTTGAAACAGAGCAGTTTTATTGCCCTCTGGCTTCCAAAGTGTGATCAGTAGAGGCCTACCCTGGGCCATGATGATTTATCTGAACAACATTATCCCACTTAAAAGATACACATATTAAATATCAAATACTTGGATTGTTCAGCACAGTAATTGCTGAAGTCCATTCTTTGGGTATGGAATCAAACATACTTTGTTTGAACTGTCCCTATACAATGTAGCTTTGACTCCATGCTAGTATCTGAAGCCTCAACATGATAAATGATGAATACAGCATAACAATATTCAAGCAGTGGGTCAAACTGTGGTTGAGAGAGCTAACAAGCCACATGCCGGTGAATATCCTCGGTCCCAGTAGCAACAGTTCCTAAAAGAAGTTAAAAACACAGTACTGCAAGTCACTGTTTATACTATCATAACTCTTATGAGACCACAAATTGGAAGACAGATGCTTACAGGAAAAAAAGGAGATAATGGCATAAGCTGTTTATATCAATTTGTATCTAGTGCACAGGGATGGAGCAGAATATTTGTCTTTTCCAAAGCATAAAGATCAACTCTAATCTCTCTATGTGGCAGGGCAGTAATGACTGTCTGGGCTGCTCCCCTTTGCCAGCATGTGTTTTGCATACTGTCAGAGTGAAGAAGTGGCCAAGAGTGACATAGTACTCACACCTGGCACAGTACTCCAAATTCCTGGGAATAATGCTTCCCTCATTTTCCACAATGTGGGGCAGTAAAGATAGACATAACTGAGTAATTTCACTAGTCCCAGACAACGGTTATGCCAATCCCTGCTAAAATAAGAGACTTAGATTACAGTGTTAATTCTGTTCCTTCCTCCATTAGAAAGAAACATTTCTGCCTAGTCTCTCGCAAGTGAGACCTCTTGAAGGGCGCACTGCACGTTTACTTCAAGGCCGACGTCCCCGTGAATCTATTCTGCAAGAACAGAACTCCTGCCAAGAGCAGGCCAAACTATCTCACATATGTTACCAGAAAGATCATTATCTGGATACAAGGCTGCCGATAAACAAATTTCAGAAAATCACTGACACGTGGCAAACAGAAGCATTGTACAAGGGGCAGTTTTCAGGAAGGTCTGAACTTGAATCCCTTCCAAAATCTGCACATTCCCTTTTCCATGAAGATTTCAAGCCCAAACATTTGGACCAACATACAATATGGGAAAATCCACTTAGCCTTAGTAAGCCAGTCTTACCAGAGGATGTAAACAGTGAGGAAAGTAGAATTGCATTGCACAACCTTTGGTATCAAGAAGCAAGGCAAGCCACATGGAGACCAGAGGAGGGACCAAGAGAGACAGAACTGCCTGAAGGGATCCCTGCCTATGAGGTTCTTCAGCGCCAGACAGCACTGCTGGAGCTGCAGAATTCCTTCTCTAAGACAGCAGCACGAAAACATTTTCATGATTCTATAAATGGAGAGACAAAAGATCTCAGAGATAACATTACTGAGGGAAAGAGACACAAATTCTATGGTTTCAACGCTTTTTATTTCCATAACTGACATATTCCCTGGTCTTTTAAAAACACTAATAAATAAAAAGTACTTCAATACAACCTGTCTATTTTTTTATACTGGTTATGGCTGAGATTATTTTCTTCACAGTAGCTCGTATGGTGCTATGTTTTGGATTTGTGATGAAAACAGTGTTGATAGCACATCAGTGTTTTAGTTGTTGCTGTGCAGTGCTTCCACAGAGAAAAAGACTTTCCTGCTTCTCATGCTGCTGTGCCAGCCAGGAGACTGAGGGTGCACAAGAAGCTGGGAGGGGACAGAGCCAGGACAGCTGATCCCAACTGGCCAAAGGGATATCCCACACCATATGATGTCATGCTCACCAATAACAGTTGGGGGGAAAGAAGGAGGAGGGGCAGACGTTCAGAATTATGCTGTGTGTCTTCCTAAGAAACCACTATGCATGATGAAGCCCTGCTTTCCTGGAAATGGCTGAATATCTGCCTGTCAATGGGAAGTAGTGAATGTATTCCTTATTTTGCTTTGCTTGCATGCACAGCTTTTGCTTTACCTGTTAAACTGTCTTTATCTCAACCCACAAGTTTTCTCACTTTTACCTTTCTGATTCTCTTCCCCATCCCACTGGGGAGACTTGAATGAGCGGCAGTGTGGAGCTTGGCTGCCTACCAGGGTTAAACCACAACAGTCCTTTTTGGTGCCCAACGTGGTGCCCGAAGGGTTCAAGATGATGACAGATTTGATTGGAGTGTGCTAGACCAACTTTATTTTGCTGTACTCCTCATCTTATTTGCTGTGCCTGGGAACATTTTGATAACAGCTATAGCCATGAGCCTATGCTGGTAGATGGCCAGGACACTGGGACTGTTCCTATGCTGCTGGACTGGCCAGGCTGGAACTCTAGTGTGAACTCAAGTCAAAGGGACCATGACCTGTGGATAAGTCCACGTGGCAGCAAATACACCCCGAAGTGTCTGGGGCCATGGTAAGTCCACTCAGGAGCAGGTACACCTCCAAGCATCTGTGGCCGTGGATAATTCTGTGTCACAGCAGGTACATCTTGCAGTGCCTGTGGTCATGGATAAGGCCATGCCAGAATACCTTCAAGTCTCTCTGGATAAGTCCACAAAACAGCAATTACACCTCTGAAGGGACTGGCTGACAGAGAATGCCATGCCAGAGCACATACACCTCAAAGCAACTGTGGCCCATGGACAAGCCCATGCTGGAGCAGAGGATGAGTTCACTGCAACGTTAAACCCTATGGCCTTGTCTAAAGAGACATGGGGTGGAAATTGTAATGGATACACCTTTAGACTCTTGTATCCCATGATTTGAGTTCCGTGTTATAGGAAGTGCTATACAGGAGCCGTCTTTCCTGGAGAACCAAGATACATTCACTGCAGCAGGTAAAGAGAAAAGCAGCCAGGGTAGCCCATGATATGTGCAGCCTATTTGAGAAAAGAAAACTAGAAGAGCTTGTCTTGGTCTAGAGGCTGTGAAAACATGACTTTTCTTGAGAAACGTTAGTGGAATAAATGCTGGTTAGGGAAAGATTTGGTTCATTAAAGGTCAAATGGATTCAAGAATGAGTGCTACAGTCAGACTGGGAATAAACATTGCCTGGGAATCACAAGATGATTTTCAGTGGTCACAGCAGGTAGGTTCACAAATAGCTTTCCAATAAAAGAGGACAGAATCAGAGAACAGATCACTTTAGAACGGACCTTACCAGTTTATGAAAGTAGCTATGACACGGTTTTCAGCAACAGCTGGGGATTATAGTTAATAACCCAATAAGTCCCTTTGCAGGCCCTCACAGGCACTAAGCTTCCAAGTCAAAAGGACCCTCTGGCACTCTGCAGGCAATCAAACACCAATTATGTCAGCACTACCATGCACACTGGGGGACAAACATGGTGTTCGTGAGCTGTGGAGTCTCTGTATTGTGCACAGCACATTCCCAAAGTCTCTAAGGTTGGCATGTGTTCTCCAAGCCTACTCTCCTACGCAAGACCTATTGTGGCTTACATTTCATATTCTTCTCATTTATATTTCAGTCATTGTATAAGACAGGAATATTTAAGAGAACTGGAGAGGCCATAGAGACTGTATTTAAAGTGCAGTGATGCCTGATGAAGGCAGAATGGGACTTAGCATTCGCTGCATGGCTTTGAAGGAGCTTTAGAATGAAGCAGGTAAGCTACAGAAAACATGTAATCTGTTATTAGGAGATAGCCCTGGATGGCTACAAGTGATCAATATAGTAGACGAGAATGAACAATGGGAATTAACTTGGTGGTTACAAAAGAACTTAAGAGCAAGAGACAGGGACGAAACAGCATGGCTGCTGTGTTGTGCTTCCTGAGCTGTTTGGGATTCCTGAATAGCATGAACAAAAACAAACAACAACAAAAAATCACCAAATGCAATATTTTTAAACATCTTGAAGCCTGTTTGTAAAGCCTTTCAAAAATAAGAAAGGTGCACAGGAAACTTATTTGCAAAGCTATCTCATGGATTAGCAACTGTTTTTGCAAAAAGGATGCAAAGAATAAGTTTAAATTGCTATTTTCTGTGTGCTAAGAGATAAGTATCACTGCTACCCAAAATACAGTAACATAACAAATATTGGTTCAATGAATATCTTAAGGAGCTAGGAGCCAGGTGGTGATTAGAGAAGCAGAAACAGCACATGGGAATTTGTTTTTTTTTAACTGGTTAATTAAATGAGGGATTATTCAATTGTATCCCAGAGAGGACCTGAAGAGGGAGCAAAATACCTTTCTACTTTTATCAAGACTTTATTCATTGCAGTTGTCTAAGTTGTCCATTAAGAGTCCAGATATACTCCCCTCTCCCTTCAAGCAAATCTCCAGAGTTCAGGAGACTGCCAGGATCATACACTGAATACACAACACAAACAGAACCATGCTTCCAGCTAGTCGTTGTCCACTGGACTTTCCTTTATAGGAAGAGATACTAGCAAAGAGTCATGGAAGAAACATATATCACTGATTATTCATGTGTGAGATCTTCAGGAGGCCACTTGGGAGACCGTGCCCCAGCAGTACACTCTTCTGCACAAGTGTTCAGAGTACAAAGGAGTCAGTGGCTACCAAGAGGATAAGGAAAATGATGTGCTAGGAGTCAGCTTACTTTCCTTTTGGAGAGAATAGTCACTTTCTATCCCACCTTTCCACATCTCAGAAATGATCATACTTTTGGTTCTTAAAACAGAGATGATTAACACATTTATTATGACACAGGAAGGTTACAAGAGAATATCTAGAGGATTTAGCAGAAAAGTAACTGAGCAGCATAATGGCAGATGAAATTTAAAAGTAAAGTATGAAGAAATGTATCGCAAAGAACAGTTTAAGACAACTCAGACAAATGGGTTTTAAATTAGTTGTTACCTCCTGGAGGAATGATTTCAGAGTAAGTACAGACTCCTGCCTTCTGCTCAGTCTGTAGCACCATTCAGGAGGGATGTTAAGCTGCAGAGAAGACAGAATATTATGTTTTTATAAGCCTTGTGTATCCTGCATTTAGTTTTGCTCAGCACATTTTGTTCATAACAAAAAGCTAAGAAGCCTAGAAAAAAAGCAACAATGATTAAAATCGGGGGATTAGTTACACCCCAATAAAGACATGTGAACTGAGCTTGTTCTTTCTGGAAAACAAACAAACAAACAAAAACCAACATACAAACAAACAAACAAAACAGAAACTACAACTTAGCAACAAGTATATAACACATTTACTACAGAAAAGTCCTGTCAGTCATTCATATCATATGTCTGTAAGCCCCATAATGAAAAAGCTCTGGGACTTTTTGTTTGGTCAAACTCATCAGATCAAAAGAAGGAACCTGGGAAGCACATTTGAATTTACTTGTTTAATTTTCTGCTTGGAATATGGCGAGGACAAAGAGCTTAGTATCATTTAGAAAAGGCTTAGAGGCAAATCCTTGGAACATAAGAAAAACATTTGCAATGCTAGTAGTTTGGATAAGTGTTCTCAGAACTATGAGACTTCATGCTTTAGGATAATAGGCCCATCCTGGGCAGCTTTTAGTGTCCACAAAACATCCACCATTGACCACTGTCAGAAACAGTGCTAAATCAGTAATGTGTTCTGATTCAACACCTGACACATTCATAGAATCATAGAGTCATAGAATATCCCTAGTTGGAAGGGACTCACAAGGATCACAGAGTCCAACTCCTGGCTCTGCACAGGACCACCCAAAAATCAGATCATGTGTCTGAGAGCGTTGTCCAAACACTTCCTGAACTCTGGCAGGCTTGGTGCTGTGACCACTTCCCTGGGGAGCCTGTTCCAGTGCCTGACCACCCTCTCGGTGAAGAACTTTTTCCGAACACCCAGCCTGAACCTCCCCTGTCACAGCTCCATGCCATTCCCTCGGGTCCTGTCGCTATCACCAGAGAGCAGAGATCAGCGCCTGCCCCTCCGCTCCCCTTGTGAGGAAGCTGCAGGCCACCATGAGGCCTCCCNCGCACCAGCGCAGAGCAGAGCGGGACAATCCCTTCCCTCGACCGGCTAGCAATGCCGTGCCTGATGCACCCCAGGGTACGGTTGGCCCTCCTGGCTGCCAGGGCACACTGCTGACTCATGTTCAACTTGCCGTCGACCAGAACCCCAGATCCCTTTCTGTGGGGCTGTTCTCCAGCCTCTTGTCCCTCAGTCTGTACGTATAGCCAGGGTTGCCTCTTCCCAGGTGCAGAATCCGGCACTTGCTCTTGTTGAACTTCATATTTTTGGTGATTGCCAAGCACTCTAATCTGTCAGGATCTCCCCCCATTCCTAGTGTCATGTGGCAAAACAAGCAGACAATGAAGCTAGGATAAAATCTGATTCTGAAACTACCAGCCAGGTGATAACTTGATTAACAAACTGTTGAAAAGTTGGTACAACAGGCAACAAAACTAACATAAGATCTCTTCAGGGAGGAATCCCACCTCTTCACAGACAGAAACATCAGTGTTACTGTATGCAGCAGTGATTCCCTCTGAATGAAGAAGATGGCCTGTAGATCTCTGACTCATGAACATATTGTCTATCACTTGGGCAGGCTTCACACTAAACAGCTCTTTCTGCTGCTATACACAGAGCTCTGCAGAGAACTGGGTATACACTTAAAAACATTAAGCCCCCTAGAGCACGCTAGTTTTATTTCTATGGAAGAGCACAGCTAAAGTTGCTAGTTTATGGCCTTATTTCGATAAATGGCTTCTCCCTAAAAAATCCTAAGGTAAGCAAGGTTTTTATTTTTTATGATTCATCTGAATCACAGGGCCATGCTAGTGCTCTTATTCCAAGAAAGGTCTTGCCTAGCTTAAATACAAAAACTGTATAGGCATTAGTAGATTACATTAGCTTAGTGTATCATCATTACATAAGGAGACCCAACCATTCAGATCTCCTTACAAAACGAATCTTAATTTGGAGCTTTCCTCAGGGCTAAATTGATGGTTTGGAGAATAACTTGACAATACCTCTATTTAAGCTTCTGCAGAAGTACTTCTAACTCTGTAGTTTGCATTATTTAAAAAAGAATGCCCTGACTAATCATGTAAAGGACATCGGTGTTTGGCTCCCACAGATACAAAAAGCACTATATTATCAGTGTAGGAATTGTCATCTCCACCAAACAGGCTACAGCTGAAATTCTTAGAACAATTTGATTCATTAGAAAAAAAGTAATTCAAAAATGAATTGAAAATGTGGTAGAATTGACCAATTACTTGCCACCTATAAATAGAAATCGAGCCAGTGGAAATTAGTGCTCTTGTAGTATGTTTTTGTCAGATGGAATCAGACTCTCAGACAATGCTCAAGGACATTTATTATACCTTTTAGTCTCAGCTTTCCAGTAAACTGCATCAGACTCCACAATAACATGAGATTACATTTAAAGTTAAAACATAATGGACTTAATAAAAGGACAACCTTTCATTTGTCTTTTAATTCATTAGCCATTAATTTTAAAGTTCTTTTTGAAAACCTCAAAAGCAACAAAATTATATTTTTAAGAAAAGCTAAACTTCTGATAAATTGCTAGGTCCTGAATCTCTGAAATTGGAAAGTCTCTGTGAGTTAAATTAAGTAATTTTGGTCTTGAGTCCAAAAATGTTCTTTTTTTTTTTTAAATCACTATCTTGAATCATCTATGTTTTTATGCTATTTTCACCATGGGAACTTGATTCTGGATGAGTTTTCTCATAGTAAAACTGAAACTGATTCAGTCCTATCCTGTGACAATTCTTGCATCTGGAAGTCCTCTCCGGCTGTTCCATTACAAATTACCTGACTTTATGCATTTATGTTTTGTACCCACTACTCCTCTATACTCATCCTGATCGGACGCCACTACTGTGTTTCTTGCCTCAAACCAAAAACTGATTACAGACCAGTTGTATTCCACACTTCTGTCTATGCTATGTTGAGGTCTGACACCTCATTATACTCTTTGGTCAGTCTACATAAATTCGACCTCTATCAGTGTATAAGCAGCTACTAGAAAAAATGCTTGAGCAGGGCAGTCCAGTTGAGTCAACATTCACAGCTGGAGCTCTGTGACCTTTCTAAGTCGATGAAGAGTGACTCTTTATCCTGGATCTTAATCTACCCAGCTCTCCACATGCCAGCCGTTGGGAATGACCCAGAGATTTCTACCTGCACCAGTCCTGGAGATTCTACGAACTGGCTATAAAACACACACCCATGCTTGTAACATAAATCTGCAGCAAGAAAGAGCGGACAAGGTGCTTCAATATTTTCACACCTGTTAAACTAATCAGTAAATTTATCACTCAGTAAGTCATTGCATTCTAATGGTTGTGTGATTGATTCAGCTAGGAAATATGTTGGCAATTTTCCAGCTGCCTGCTCTGCTTTGCGCGCTGCCTGGATTGGCTGGTCTCTCTCTACCTGTGCTACCTGTTTACTGCCCTGGGCTCAGAAGTGTGCTATGTCCCGCTTTAAAGGTTAACCTTCACTTGGCCCATTCATTTTTTTGATAGCTTACCACAGTGGTGTGCATGGTGGCTTCACCCTGCACTTAACTGGAATCAAGAACAATACCCTGGCCTGGCAATTTTCAGCCTCTCTGTACACCTGAAGCCTCTCATAGTGGGATTCTCTCTCCCCTAATACCACATAGTTGCTTCCACAGCCCTACAAAATTCATTCTACAAAACCACAGGAACAGCAGATATAAAAAGAACTCCTTCTGCCTTCATCTGCTAAGATCAAATCCTTCAACTGCCACTCTGCACCCTTGGCTGCAGAAAATATTTCTGTATACCACTCCCAAACTTTTTATCTGCATAACATATGCATATGACAATACAGCAGCAGTTATTTTTATTTTGACAATAGCTTTTATCCTTTCAGTAATGGAAAAATATCACAATGTTGTTTGAAACAACTGCGCAAAGCATAAATACGCTGCCAGAAGAAATGACTATAAACAGAGCTCAAAATACAACCAGGACTCATTTGATAAAAACGTTACACAAAAGTATATATTATGCACATATTAGCTTTGTCTTAAGAAGGAGCCTAATATATAGTGACCCTTAGCAATTGCAGCATCTCAGAGATGCTGCCTTTCCAGCTGTTCCAAACAGTAGTTCATTTGCCCTCTACATCTTAGACTGTGTACAACACAGCAAGCAACAAATATTAGAGGCACACCTTTTATCAGGAGCTTTCATTCACTTTGCAGTCTATAATGTCATCCATCTTTGTCCATACCCACCTGTATGGGGTACAGCTGAACAGGTCCCTGTCTTCCATCTGAATGCCCTGTGAAAGTCATAATAGATACAAGATTATCAGCATATTTCGAATGACAAAACTTGCACCTTAACAGCGTTGTAAAGTAACCCTCAAAGCACATGTTTGCCACTGCAGAATATTTTGGAAGGATTCTAGCATCTAGAATTTTTCAAGCCCAACCCAGCTTTGCTCTTTCATGTTGATAAACCAGGCTTTGGAAAACTACAGGGAGGTACTCCTTTCTGCTGAGCAATTTAAAGGCAAAGAAAAAACAATCCAGGTACTCTGAACAGCCCCAGTAGAATTCATAAATCCTAACAGTACAAAGTAGTCAGTACTGTTTTGTGACTTGGTAAGATTTATGACTGGGGGTACAGATCTTTCTTAAAACCAGCGCATGCCACTGTGACTGCAGCACAAATCGCTGACCCACCAACACTGAATGATGTCAATACAAGGAACTGGTTATAACATGTTTGTCAAAGACCACACAAGAAGTTTATCACTAAACTGAGAATATAAACCATGCTCTCCTGAGTCCCAGCCTAGTCCCGTAAGGCCGTCTTTCTTCTTTTACCTTCAGTGTACCTCTTAAGAGAACTGGTTGCCTGTTTTGTTACATTTTCTTTAATACTGGACTTCAGTGCATATTTGGTTTATCTTTCCTTCTTTCAGGACAAAATTACATAGCAATAATTCTGACTGCAAAAGAACCATTGTTCTAGTTTATAATGGTCTGAGGCGGTAAAAAGACAAAGGTATTTCAGGTGTAACCACAGTGAATAACTGAAAGACTAAAACACAAATGTTCCAGGCAAACCACATCAAGGCAAACATTCCAATTAATTTTAATACACGTGGGAAAGTAACAGTGCATCAAAAATGTGCCCTAAAATAAGTCATTTTAATTTACTCGTGCAATGCAAACCCACAAAGCCACAAAAGCCCTGACTTTGTCTTCTGCATTGCCTCTAGATGTCCCACAACATATTCTGTCCTACAGAGGAAGTCATAAAACATGTGTGGGATTCGTGCGCAACATACACTACAAATCCTGTGTCTAGCAGAGAAGGGTAAAATTTCACTACTAATCTGTCCTATTGCAGAATATTTCAAAAAAGTAAAACATTGGGCACCTTGAACAACCCTCCTTCCTGCACCTTCTCCTTTACTTACACACCAGTTCTACCCACTGCATCCCACCACACTCACATCTAGTAATGCCCAAGTGGGCTTAAATCAAGTTCTCTCTATTTCACATACCCGTCCTTACTGGTGAAAATACACCTTCTAAGCTACTATATTTTTATGTTAGGCAGAACCTCTGCTTCTACTAACAATATAGTATGCAAACCCATGAATACTCCGTTTGTGTTATTTACGCCTTCGTAAAATGGTACTGCATCACAACGGCAGGCAGTCACTCACACGGCAGCATCTGGGTGGTCAGGAGTAAGGCAGAGAAGATAACAGTTCATTTTACAGACTCATCTTTGGTATAGTCACCTTTAGCACTGAAAGCCTCACAGGTTCAGTATCTTCCTTGAGAGCATTTCATAATTTTAGAAGTTTAACAAAAACAGATTCAACTGTCTTTAACCAAGGCACAGTTTTCAAAAAACAGCTTCCCCAAGAAAAATAAAATAAAATAAAATTGCTACAATGTCCTTCCATATGCATCACAAGGGGGTAACTGCAAAGCTCAACATGCAATGTTTAGTATGGAGCATACGTGTTTAAACATCAAAACCTAACAGGAATTAATAGAATTACAGATGCTCGAAGTCTGCATTCTATGAAGAAAAGGAGACCTTCTGAATGGATGTTAGTAATTAGTGCACATCAAGTCCTTAAAGAAGCTTGCATCGGTCCACATCAAGTGCTTTAAAGAAGCTTAAGAATTTACACCACTGTAATTTCTTAAAGCAGCTTAAAAGACACTTTCTGCCCTTTCTTTTTTAAAGGTAAAAGAGGCCAGGGGACCTACCATGAGTCTTGTGATACTAAGTTACATACATCTGATACCTGCAATCATGTAAGACACACAACCCTTATTTAAAAAATTACCGTCTATAATGCTTACGACAACAGTAAAAAGTCTAAAAACATCAGCCAAGTGCACCATGAAGGTTCAAAATCAAATGGCAAATAAATGAAAGACAATGTCTTCAGTTGTTAAGGTAGCATATTTTCAGTCAACCTCATAACTCTGGGAGTCTGATTTGGGTTTTGCAACGAAAGAAGTCAAGATGGTATTTTAAAGTGGTTCCCCTGCGCGTTACACTACCTTGCTCCGCATGAAGCATATTAATTTAACTATATCACGAGCAAATTAATTTTGTTACGGTCAGTTGACAGTCAATAAGATGACAACGTTAATTGTTCAAGCTTTGCAGCAGGTTGATACTTTGTATCTACCAAGCCAGGAAATGCTAGAAAGTGGACAAACGCCTGTCTGATGCTGCGGACACGACAAGCGGTGGGTGCCAGACACGCCTCGGAAGCTCTCACAGTTATGCCGGCAGTTTTAATTAAACTAACCGTTAAGGCACACGGTTCACCTCCCGGGACCGGTGCCCTTTGACCACGGGACATTACCGCCCTCGGCCTCTTTAAGAGCGCTCCCGGAGCCCCGGGCCCCGCCCCTCGCCCCTGGACGCTGCCCCAACGCCTACGGCCACCCCCGCCCCTCGACCGGGGGGCGGGGCCTCCCGGCCACGTCACGGCCCAAGCCCTGCCCACCGGCGCCGCCACGCGGCCGCCCGAACCTCCCGCTGAGGTCACAGCCCGCTCGGGGCGCCGCGCGACCTTTGCTTCGCCGTGCGCTGTGCGCATGCGCCCGAGGCCCGCCCCCCCCCCCGTGTAGCGGAGGTANCCTCCCCTCGTGTAGCGGAGTTACGCCAGGCGCCTTCCGCAGGAAGGGGGAGGGGCACGCAGCCCACCGCCCGCCGGCCTCAACCTACCTCGCTAGCCTCCAGCGCCGTGACGTCCGCCTTGCCGGACAGGCATCCTAACCAATCAGAAGTCGAGCAGTGAAATCCGATTGGCTATTACCGCCGGAAGGGGCGGTCGGAGCGTTGGCGCGGTTTGGCTGCATCGCCAGCGGCTTACATAGGGCCGGGTACGGCGTGTCCTTGGGCGCAGA
>VXAA01003208.1:58166-91648 GCA_013399115.1 Anseranas semipalmata
GCTGTGGATGCCCCATCCCTGGAGGTGTTCAAGGCCAGGTTGGATGGGGCCCTGGGCAACCTGATCTAGTGGGGGGCATCCCTGCCTATGGCAGGGGGGTTGGAACCAGGTGATCTTTAAGGTCCCTTCCAACCCAAGCCATTCTACGATTCTATGATTTCTCCTTCCGCTGCTGATTTGTTCAGAGAACAGAGGGGAATGGAAAGGAGGCTTCTCCATATCATATTCCTTATGGGACTCTGATGTTTTATTTCCAATTATTTTGTCAGCTTACCTGCTATTGATAAAAAGTTTGGAGTTCTTCCCAATGCTATTTTTAAAGGAAAGGTACCACGTTTTCAACTCTACAGATTCTTGCTATAGTCACTAATTTTAATTCTGATTCTCATGTACAAATTTTCAATGGTTAGCTTACCCATTTGGTCTTTCTCTTTTTTTTTTAGCTGTTACTGTTACATTTTATACTTGTATTGACAGAACTGCAGACACTTTACTGTTAAAAATGACTCTTTAATTTACACATTTCTTAACTCTGTGGTCGACTGTTTTTTTTTTAAAGTTTCCAGATAATCACTTTACTTGAAAATGCTCATTTCATTGCCTTTTTCATTGTTTTAAATCTTTTTTTTTAAATTCACTGGAAAGGGTTCGCTTTTTTAACAGTCCACAGGGTAGTATTTTACTTAATTACTTTGTGTATACCACTCTTTTTGACCCAGCTATTCTTAAGTATTGAACAAGGATTCTGTCAATCACGGGGCTACGTGGGAAATAATCTTTTCTTGTGAGCCTCAGAAACATGCTTCCAGAAAGCAATCACGTGAAGTGCTGACACCTGTAACTAGATCAGTTTGTTGTTTACACTACATGAACAGAAGAGGGAGCCAATGTACTAAAAAGCAGAAGAAATTCATAATGTGCACTTGAAGGTAGTTTTGAAATAACCTGAGATAGTTTGAAAGACAACATTCATTTGTACAAAAAGCAGTTTTACTGGAAATGCTCAGCAAAAAGTGCTGGAGGTGACTAGTACAGTGGAATGCATTGATATGTCTGCAATAATTTTAGGGTCTTCTGAATTCTTATACTGATTCATGTTTCATATTTCATCAGGCTAGCTCAAGTTTGAAGTAGCCTATATTAAATTTCAACTTATTCAAATGGTAAAATATTCAGTTAGAAAGGATAATGTTTCTTTCTGTCTATTAAGAGAATCTTAATCAAAAGTGGAGATCTCTAATGGATTCTCTGGCTTTGTTCCTACTGTGGAGCTCACGTTGATATTGTCAGTTGAAGTATTATGCCTGAAGTGAATATACAGGTTGTAATGTAGTTTCTCCACAAGCAGTTAGGTGGGAGCATGTCAACCTTTGTTAGTAAAAATGTGCTTCAATTCTGTTTTAATACTGTTTTATGAGGGGTGTTCGATGATAGACTGAAATTGCTCAGAAAAGTATGATATTTTATAATACAAGTACACAAGTAAATACTAGCATTGTTACGATTTAAGATCCTAGGAAAAGTAACACTTTCAACCTTTGAGTCAGAATTTTAATTAGCTAGGGTACTTAGTTAGCTTTGTTAAGTTAACTATCAGTATGGCTTTTCTGGCACATGCCCAAATATGATGCCTTTGCTACTTCAAGACCATGTTGTTTTTCTTCCTATCAAACTACATCTGACTGCAACTCAAGATAAGTTTTGAATATGAGAGCCAATCAGGAATCCCGTCTTCCATTGTTTTATATAAAAGATGGCATCAGCTTTTGCAATACTCAGCGACTTAAACCTACAAGGCTTTGAGCACTCTTGAGTGCTCAAATCTCATATTAGTTCTATGTGTGTGTTGCAATTTAAGCTTGTTTTTCAGTGCCTAACTCTATCAGAAGCTGTGAGATCAGATATTAAAAAATTTAGTTCATATAAGTGTGTGCTGTCACTCTGAATTCTTAGAAAGGTGACATCTCTCTCTACAGCAGCATGCCGATGACACATCAGAAACAAATCCCCGCAGAACGAAGCAATCCAAAGGGAGGGCTTTGCAGTCGAAAGACACTTCCACATCAGAAAATCTATCAAGAAAATAGAGAACTCTTCAACAAATGAACAGGGTCAGGATAGAAATCAAGATGACACAAATGAAGCAAAGAAAGGGGAAACAGTGGAAGTGAAATGAGGTTAGTACAGGCTGAAATGTTACATATTCTCATTACATGTTCAGCAGTTACAAGGATTAGCACTGTGCCTGTGCTTTAGCCTGTTTAGTAGAGGTATTGCCAGGTATTGCACTCTGAAAGGAGAAGCGGTGGAAACCTAGAAGCAGTAAAAAACAAACTTACCTACCTTCAACTGAAGGTTTGGCAGCTCTGTGTGTGTTCAGTGAATATCCCTTTGGTTGGATGCATTTAGTTTTGCTTCAGCTCTGTGAAATCACCCAGTTGAGGATACCTGGCTCCAGCAGTCTATTGTGCTGTCACTTATTTTAGTGTTATATATTCCACATTAGCAAATCAGCCAGCTGAGACATGGTGTGATATTTACTCAGTGTGTGTATCAAATGATGTTTTGCAGGGCTGTAAGCTCTGATCCTTCTTCTGCAACACTAGAGCCTAATGTCCTCACTTACGCAACATGCTTGAGTTATGCATAGCATGATGGCATAGCTTTAAGTTTCAGATCCTACCTGAAAAGTGCAGGGCAATGATCTACACTAGCTACTGTGAATATAATATAGATAAAAGGGCAACAAAGAAGGGCTCAAGCACAGTAGAGAGTAGTCATACAGTAGCATCAGCATGAAAAACAGCCTCTGTTTCTTAGCCAGAAAATATAAAAAGTGGTGATGGGGAGGGGAGCCTAGCCTAAATTACATTTACATTGCAGTTTATTTTTTTATTATTTAAGGAAGCTAATTCTCTGAGCTGCTGTGCCAATGCAGAAATCACTTGAAACTCCTGCCATCAAAAATGAAGATAAAAAGCCACAAAGCCCAGTGAATCTGCACTGACTACACTGCTGTCTGGCTGGCTCTTTAGCTGACTTGAGCCAGTTGTTTTTCTGTTTCTAGACAATGCACCCTAATGCTTTGATTGATCATGTTGGCTACATTTCTGCTTTTCTCTCAGAAAATGGTTTCCAACAGCTTCTCTTCTTTATTTCAAGTTTTTGAGAAAACTACTCCTTTGGTAAAGTGGTTGGTTTTATTTATAGCAACCATAAATATCTCTTTGTTCATGTCTGTCATGCAGACTTGGTAAACATTCTGGAAAAGAAAAACGAGGGAAAGATCCATACTTCACAGGTGAATAACTAGAAATGGATGCATTTGTGTTCCATCCACTCTAGCTCTCCTGAAACCAAGGAGTAGATGGACATGCATTTGTGAGCTTGCTTGCTTTTCAGAGTCTGAAAAAACAAACACAAACAGATTTATTCCAAGTTTACTTACATAGACACAATACCTGTGACACATTGGTTTCTCCCTTGTCCAGTTTCCCTCTGGATAGAGAAGGGAGAGAAGCATTTTTATTTTCCAAAGCATTTTGATTCTGTCAGTTCAGGGAGACAGAAGAAATGGGGTGTGTGACGGACCACTTGTTGGGAGAGAATTAAAAAGCCCTTCTTAGAAAATGATTTCTTAGTGTAAATCAGTGCTGTGTATTGCACTTTAGTATTTCCTGAAGGAAAAATGGTCATAACTACCTTAGTTTCTGCTGAATGCTCAACACCAGATTGTGAAAATGTCTAGCCCAAACTGGAAACTCTCCCATGCATAAATAACCCCCACATCGCAGTGCACTAACTGGTAATGGCTTCTGTCTCTTCCTCCATCCCTTTTTTAAACCTCAATAGGAGTAGCCATAGACGTGATGTGTTTAGATCAGATGAAGGAGACTGGGAAAGGCTTCATGGGGCCCTGGCCAGATAGCAACGTGTCACCACCACAGGTGAAACACCCTAGCAGCTGGGCACCAGATTGCTGTTGGTGCACGACTTGTGATGATGCTGTGTCTGGGCTGTGGCATGACACCCTTGGAAGGGACCGTCCCAACTCGCTGCAGCCGGTGGGAGAAGCCTTCTCCATGACTTGCCCCTCTCCCAGTTTCCTGGCGGTAGCATCACACAGCACTGTGCTAGGAAATGCATGTTGCCAGTACAGGTGCAGAGAAGGGGAGGGCAGAGGCCTTTCAGGAAAACCATGGAGAAACCTAATACTTCCACGGGTTCCTTTGTAGGGACAAGATCAAGGGAGGTGGAGTTATTTATTAGGTCCCCAACCACTGCTATGGCACGCATGTCATCAAGCAGCTCACTGTAAGCAGTAGTCTCCAAGCTTTCTGTCTTGTTACAATTTTCAAATATCCTTTCTTTCTAACCTTAGAGTTACAGATTTTGGTTCTTACTTTACAGAGCAGCACAGGATGCTCTCTGGAACAATGACTTCTTACCTAGTCTTTGATTTCTCCAGGTCTCTCTTGGGCAATCCAATAACCCTTGTTTGTTTTACTGAAAGAGTTGGGCTCCTCGTATTCTGTAAGGCCATCTAAATTTGGAGGGTGGTTTGGATGATTTTTGGTTGGGTGGGTGGAAGTGTGTGGTTTTTTTTCAAGAACTAATAGTTTTTAATTTGGAAAGTCTCTGAATGGCACCATCAGCCCCTTCCTTGTGGGAGAAGAATATAATAATATAATCACAAGGGCTCTGATTTTTTTTTTCATTTCTCTGACTGCTGGAAGGTGACTCTGAGGGACTTTAACTATTGGGTAATTATTTGGTAAGAAATTCTTATTACTTTACCTGTAAATTCTGTTTGTTGGTGCACATCAAATAGTCACTTTTTCTTCATTTGTGGACCAAATGTAATTCTAGAGCTTGCAAGTTCATGGAAAATAGTAGTAAATATGAAGTATATGTTTTATGACAGCATTCAACATCAAAAGGTTTCAAAGACAGTTTTCTTAGCTTTCAGTAAAGCAGATGCATAAGTCTAAATGAAACCTTTATGCTAGCATGACGAGAATCTATAAGTTGGGAGTTTCATATTATAGCTCCATGTCTCCAGAAAATGAAATATATTGCTGTAGTGATTGCTGGAACATTCAGCTAGCAGATGCTTGTTTTAAGCTACTTTTAAGAAAGTTCCTGCATGAACACAATAGCTTGTTCATTTTTCTTTTATTTTTATTTAGCTGAGGCCCTTGTCTGTCTCTCACACACATCGAGGATAGAAGAGGAGAGAGGGGTTTGTGAACTCTGACCACTACAGAGCTCTTTTCCATGGCTGTGCTGGTACACCGTATGGGTGGGACTTTCTCTGTTTCTTGTGACTTGTTCATGCAAACAGTTTCTTTCCAGCCACAGAGAAGGAAACATTCTTCCTTTTTGTGGAGCCACCTTTTAAAGGAAGACCTGGTGTTTTGTTGCGTAATCCCATCTTCTCCAGTAAATGTATATTCAGTTAGTGGAATGAGTCTGAGTACAGTCTTAGGGCAGTCTGTGAAGCTTTCTTTTCAAGTGGTGCAGGGGTTTCATTTGATTAATAGAAGAGGAGATTTCACTACTCTCAGGATGGCATCCACTTTCAAGTGTAAAATTAAATATTTCTAACTTTCTAACTGGGGGCAAATATTATGCATTTGTTTAACATTTGCAAGCAGGTGGAATTTTCCTGTCTTGACAGGCTTTGTAGCAATTATGTAGTGCTACAAGCAATTTCTAAGTATTGAGCAGAATTTGGTTAGTTCAAAAATGCTGTATTTTTTTCCTTATACTTTAGTGGATATGAGAGACTGTGCACCTGCCAATATGTTTAATCACAGAAAGTGCAAATGCCAGTAAGTCCATGCAGTGTGTACAAAGTATGCGACCTTAACTGTTTATTTCTTGTCGGTCTTAGGAAATCCTCAGTCTTAAAAAATTTCAGGTGCCAGCTAGAAAAAATATATCTCAAACATGGCTGCCTAAAGTTAGGCTGCTACACCCAAACTTCATTGCCGAGGACTTACTCTCCGTTGGCCTTGGAGCTAGTTCCCCGTTACCATGACCAAAATGAGAACCCTCTTCTGGGCATTGTATTGGCTGGGAAAGTTGGGTGCAGACCACTACATTGGAACATCTCAATGTGGCCTTGCAAAGCTGGTGTATGTATGTCAGGCCTGAAGGTATAGGGTTTAGTTTTTCAACTTTGATAGTTTCTTGCTGGTATTTCCTTTTCAAGAATATTTCTTTATTGTTTCAAAGTTTGCCTCAGAAACACTCGGGCACCAATATTTGTATTCCTTGTTTGAATTCCATTTTATGGAGACACAGCAGAGACGGTGCAATACTTATAAAGAAGTGAATGTTTAGCTGCTGTTGCCTTGAGTCTCTGATAGCAAGAAAAGCTAATTTAATAACTGAAGCAACAACTTTGGTTAAAGACATCTTGTACCTGGAATCCCAGCTTTATGTCCTAGAGGGATCAGCTCTTCATCCTTCACATATCCAACATTAAACAGTCCATTCAGAAAGAGCTTGTCTCCAGTGAATGTGGAATCCACCAGTCTGATGGACTTTCCCCTCTAACTCCTTCTGAGGAAGTAATGGTTTCTTTACTGTCTCTGGATGAAATCTCATCTTGGTACTGCTCTGCTGTTTGCTCACTGATTGCTATCTCAAATACAGCTATATTCTATTGCTGCTTCACAGTGTATGTACAGATAGCTAGAGATTAAAAGTCTGCACAATATAAGTAACTACAATAATAATTTCAGACTCTGTGCATTAAGTGATTTTTTTTTAAAGTAATGACCCCTGGTAGTTCAGAACTGATAAATAGGATGTCAGATAAAGATACGTAGCTCAGGACAGTGTTTTCAGCAATCCTGTTTTTGTGGCTCCATTTATACTATTCATATGCATTTTCTGAATATGTGTATGAAGCTCAAGAGGAAAATAATCAGCTTTTGTGGGATTTAGACCTTGCAGTGCTTCTCTATTTCTAAGCACTCAAGTAATAAAGGCTTTGGTAATCATCTCCAGCATACCGTATTACTATCTTTCCAAAGCCATCACTGCTGTGAAGCCTAATGGCTACTCTACAACTTAGGAGCAGCTATGAAAATCAAAAGGGATGACACTGCAACTATAGACTGAAATCCAGAAAGCTGTGGTTCTTGCTCCAAGAAAATTATTGAACACATTAGCAGAACATGACTTCATTAACAGCATTAAAAGTTAGCATTTACGGGAAGGCAAGCTCTGCTTTGGCACATATTTCAACAAATGACAACAACTTTTTGAATATTTCAATTAATATGCATCGACAGCTAGTTTAGGGCAGCAGGTCTAAAAGCATTTAAGATTACAGCAATGTTCTTTAAAACAATATGAAGAATAGTTATTGCACTCTTTTTTTTTTAAATTTAAAAAAGGCATTTTCCAGAATGTTTAGTATTTACTAATGTTCATATATAATTAAAACCACAGGCAAGAGCATAAGTCTTTGAGCTAATTATGTTGCACAGTATCTTTCTAAAGAGATTGCCTTTTATCCTTTTCTCTTTCCTTCGTAGTAGAAGAAGAAACAGATACTAAATTTTGTTCCTTTGTGGCTTTTATAGTTTTGCTTAGGGTTGACTCAGTTTGGGGACTGCACGATTGGATTGCTTCCTTCTGGTTCTCCTCCATCCTCACCTCTATAGCACTGGTTGGCTTGGGTGAAGATCACTTATTTCCGTCTAGCCAGCAGCAAGTCCTCTCCTAGGTAGTTGTCACTGCTACTGCCATGCTGAGATTTAGCTTTTGTGACATTATCCTTTCTAGGGACAGTGGGACAGATCTCATGGATTTCTGCAAGCCATCTGCCTGAATTGGGATACACCACTCTCAGAGACTGTTATTGTTTCCTGAGCCAGCAAAACAACAGTGATAATATTTCTTAGCTGGTTTGAATTTTTTTTTTCTCTTCAGTCTCATGATTGTTACATGAATAGTTGCTATAATTTTGATTTAAAACAACATCATTCAGTGTTTCGGAAAATCGGGGTCAATTTCAATTAGGTTTTTCCAATTATCTTTTACTTACAGGAAAAAAAAATAAAGTGGATAAGAATGCTATTGGGTCTCTGGGGATTTCTTGTTTACAGTTGTAAGGCTTGATTTTCTTCTCTCCTACAGTGGTACAAATCAGGCATAAATGTAAGGCACATAAATGTAAATGTACACTGGTGTAAAAGCAGGGAGGAGAGAGGGGAGTATTTGGGCCTAACATGGGTGAAATAGGGAGTATTTAGATGCATGGAGAGTGCATGATCTTTGAAGCAGAGGGAGCAAAGTCAGGAGGTCCATGAAGCTGAAGTGCTGCAGGAATCTGAACTCACATTCTAGCGAAAAGCGTTAGAGGTAGCTGGTTTGGTGTCCCTGCCCAGTCTCCCCACAATTACACATTTTCAGGTACAGCTTTTCAGAGAGGAAGACGTACGGTTGAGACACTTGGCAGACAGGAAGGAAAGATAACCATCTGATACAAACCTTCCCCGCACCTCCAGGGACTGGGAAAGGAGAGGAAAGGCAGACTGGCTGCCACCGTGTCCTGGCTCTGGGTGGCTGCGGAGACCAAGCACACCTCACCACAACAAGGAGACCCAGGGGGGTTCTGGAGACCAGGAGAGCCTCTCAGCAGCTGCGATGTCTGAGGCGCTGCAGATCCACCAGGACCTGTCTTTGCCGTGCCCAGGCCTGGGAGCAGCTGGCATAAAGCAGACTCCTCTCCCAGGCGGTTAGAGAAGTCGTGCAGGTCTCATTTGCTGTCACCACATCCTGACAGAGGCAATATTCCCTTCTGTAATGGAGCTGAGCACTGTTGCTGCCATACTAAAAGAGATGAAAAATGGTGTTTAAAGGAATGTGAGAAGAAGCAGGAAAATAAATAGCATCAAGAGTCAAGCTAAGAGCAAGCCTGCCTTTCAGCTCATTACAGTGAAGAGGAAAGAGTGGGGACAAGAAATCAGCAAGTCCTAGAGAGGAGGAGGAGGGCACTGCATCAGTTAACAGCAGGAACTGAAAACACACAACATTTGCACCTCAGCTATTCACCTTGTTGCTCACATCTGATTTTCTGCCAACATTTTCAACAATAATGGCCATTAAACGCCACCACGTGTATACACAAAAGCTTGTATTCTGGAAATGGCATTCTATTCTTCAGTAATTACAGACCACTCTGTGGCACTAATGAAATACCCAAGCAATGCAAGGAAGTGTTCCCTCTGCCGCCCACCAGCACAGAATAAATATATCATATATACATATACATAGTTACTGAACATGGGTTTTGGCATCTGTAACCAAGCTGCAGTCACCAAAAAAGCAAAATTTCCTCCAGTCACTGAAAAATCAGCTACATAATTCACATTTGGCAAGCTGTGGGGAGGAAAGTAAGTACAAATTGTGGGGGCACAAGGAATGCTATGGGTGAGCTCCACATCAAGTGCCTCAATGGAGAAATGCACAGACAGTGGGATAAAAGGGTGAAAACTCAAGTGAGGAAAGGGATAAGGGAAACATGGAAAGGTGGAAGAGGTGAGGGGAAAGTTAAGAGACTTCTTAGGGAAAGAAGGTCCCCAGGACTCCCATTCCTCAGGAAGAAGAGGCCAAAAGCACTGGAGATATCAGGGGGAAGGGAAGACAGTGAAGTGATCACTAAATTAGAGGCAGACTTGATCATGTTTACTGGGAGGCAGCACCGAAGGGAGACAAAGCAGAAGGGCTTAGGAAGGAGGGGGGTGGGAGGGCAAATACAATTTGAAAGGACTTTTCCATGAAAAGTGTGAGAAATGAAAAAGACTACAGAAAATTCACCCAGACATGAAAGGATGATACTGAAGGAACAAAGCAGGACTGAGTCACAGCAGGACTAGGATGTTATTGGCTCTGCTTTATTGACTGTTTGGCCCATCCAGCATGTTACCCCATGAGAGAATGATTAATGGCTTGCTTCCTTCCCTAGTCTCTGCTCCTTTGAATACAGTCTGTATCAGTCTCATTTTTTTTTCATTCTGAAAAGCATACTGATCTTGCACTCATGTAGCTGAAAGTCCATAAAAATTCAAACAAGTAACTTTACAGCAAAAAGCTATATTACAACAAAGCACTGTGCCTCCGCAGGCAGCAGCTGCAGGAATGGGGTCTCATTTTCACTCTGATCAGCTCTTTACCCAAGCATTTTCATATGTCTGTGGTCTTATTCTGTGCATTAACAGAGAGATAACAAGTGAGTGAAGCTTCATATTATGAATTATGTAGTTACTTCATTAGTAATAACAGAAGGACATATACACATAATGCAACAATTTTAAATTATTCATTTGAAACCCCACTTACCAAAATACCCAAGAAAATTACATTGCTTGTTACGGTTTTGAGCTTTGAGTCTTGTTTGTTCATAAGGAGGTGAATCCTTTAATTTGTTTAATTTGTTCTCATGCAGTACAAAGAGAACACCCAGGATTCCATTTTCTGTGGATGAATTTCAGAGCAAAGAGTATCTCTGATAGCACCAAATAACTCGTTGAGCTAAGCCTTGTTTGCAAACTCGTAAAATAACAACAATCCTTGGAAGCATCTTTCATTGCTGAAATTGGTAGTCTTATATTGTCTTCTTCCGATTAAAGTTGCTTTGGAAATATGGAGTGGGGAAAAATACCACCAAAGCTGTATTTGTACTCCTTTTATTAAGTTGACCTATAGTTCAATAACAACCAAAATGTTGTTTACAAGTAAATATATAGAAAGTCGCTATCTGATAATAAGCAAATGTCTAGGAATGTCTGAGAAACAGGTTTAATATCAACTGGAAATGACGTTTTAAAGAAGCTCTCATGCCTCACAGGCAGGTGCATTACTGTTTTTTGAGGATAGTATTTTCATTTCTGCTCAGCTTTCTCTATTTCTTCTATCTGTGCTTAGGAGAAGGTCTGTTTAAAAAGGAGTTTCAGCTATCAAGTAAAAACTCCTTTAGGAAGAAATGGGAGCTTCTACTGTTTTCTTCTGCTCTAGGTTTGCCCTGGCTTTTCACTCCAAGGGTCAGGTATGCCTGTGCTGCTTGGTGTGAAGATTTCCAAGCCAGTTCTTACTGAGTTAGCATTGCTATCAAAGTGATAACAGCTGCATTAGCAGAATGCTGCATGACAGCCAAGTTCCACTGCTGAGAAACTAGCTTGGATGCCTGCACTCATTTAGCACCAGGTCAGGCGTCGCAGTCAGGTACCAGCTTCTGGCATGGAGACATGAGCAGTGCTTCTGAGGGAAAGAGCACTGACCACTTCCCCAGCCTGGCTGTTCCCAGATGACTCATCAGGCGAGTCTGCCTATCAGCAATTCATGCATGGTGGCTCCAGTGGCTACGAAGGAGCGATCATTCGTGAGTGACACAGCGAGGTCAAGAGACCTTTGCATCTTTGACTCCTGACCAAACTCCTCCGCGAGAGGCAAGGCAGGTGGGTGGCAGCGGCAGACCTGGAGCATCGATCTGGGTATTGATTCATTTCTTCCTCCAGCCTGAGCAGAGCAGAATCCTGCTCCTCCTTTCAAAGGGAACTGGCTGTGCAGGGGCCTGAAGCGGAGCAGCATGTGTCAAGCAGCAGTGGAGACACCCGGGGAGGCTCTGCAGGCATTGCAGCCGATGCTTCATGCAGCACAGGGAGCCATACTATTGATTTTGCTCCACTCTCTTGTCATCAAGCTGAGTCAAGGCTCAGTTCTCCTAAACGCTGCAATAGAAGGACGTCAGAGGAGGATCCACAGCACCTCCACGTATTGTTCAGAAAGCTCACAGGATTAGCTGGGCCTAATGCAGTAGGACAGGGTATAATCTTTCTCTGCGATGGCTGGAAATCTTTTTTGTTATGCCAGGCTCTGCCTGTCCTGAGAGAGAAAGAGTATTGTGCCAAATCTCATGCTAAGTGAGTTCTATAAATCAATGTTAATGCTAAGCTTATTAGAACTAGGGGCAAATGAGAGAAGCCCAAATGAGCAATACTGTGTATTTAACTATGTATGAGGTACGATTCAAACAGCACAAGGGCTGTGTGTTGGACGTACTGTCCGTAAATTCAGTAATGAAGCTGTTTACTGGGGAACACTCACTTTCCTCTAGCCAAATGATAAGAAATCTTTTTTGGCATCATATAACTGTGATACTGCAAGTTTTGAAGTGCAGAAATAAACTTGAAAATCTAATTTAACACTGAACAGTAGCTTGCTGATCACAGACCATATAATTTGTCTTGAGGTAAATCACTTTCCTCTAGACAACAACAATTAAAGCTTAGACACAGAGGTATAACAGACGGTTTGAAAAGAGAGTAATGTCTTCATCCCTGTGTCTCATAAACTCATTGTCCGGAATGTACGTAGTTCTCCTTTAACCTTCAATAATGTCCTCTGCAGAATGTACTGCAAATGTTCTGGGCATTTGCTTCTTGAAGGACAATCAAAATATAATGAGATGAAAATGGTTGTGATTTATTCTTGAAGTTGTTTGTTGCAAGATCTTGACCCAGATTTAGCCCTCCTTAGGGCAGTTTTGCACTGCACTCTGGGCAGGATGCCCTTGGGAAGGGCATAGCTGGTGTTGTGTTTGTGGACTACACTCCAAGGTGTCTTAAGCAACAAAAGTCAAACTCTGTTTTGCTCTGTGAAATTTTGTTTAAAAGTCAGAAAAAGCTAAGGGCAGAAGAAAGAAGAAAAGGAAAAGAAAAGAAAAGGAAAAGAAAAGAAAAGAAAAGAAAAGAAAAGAAAAGAAAAGAAAAGAAAAGAAAAAGAAAAGAAAAGAAAAGAAAAGAAAAGAAAAGTATTTAGTCTGTAAAGAATATGTTGCCTAAAGCCTGTGTTAAGATCATGCTTGGCAAACAGAGCATAACAAAAAATCAAACTGACTCCTGCTAATAAATCTCTAATCAGGCCTTATTGTTGAAGAAAATAAGTGAGGGGATTAGCCAATCTAGTTAGCACCCTTTGGGTTTGCTGTTTGGTACTGATGCTGGAAGTGCCAAGTTGGCACTCAGCATCCAGCCTTACAAGCATGACCCTACTTCTACCTTTTCCTGAAATGTTCTGTAACAAAATGGGGCTCTCATCTCCTTTTTTCCTGAGTGTTAGGCTTTTGTCATCCTACTTCTGCTAAGAAAAAGAAAGGAAACACCATAATCTCCACTGGATTTACCTTATACCTGAAATTTACTGTTCTTTTTCCAGCCTGTCCTTTCTGCATTGTCCTTCCTTGCATCCCATTTTCATTTCTCTTATTCATCTTTCTCCCTCTCCCTCTCCTTGAGGAGGTAAGACTCACACCTCCGTGACACCTGGATTAGAAAGCCATGCCTTAAAGAGGCTGAATGCTAATGCCAGCTCACCCGATTTCACAGGCTGTGGATTTAACCTCGCTGCAAGGGTGCAAGGAGTGCTGCAGCAGCACAAGCCTCATCTGTACCTCCTGCACTTTCTCTCTGCTGTGTGCACTTTGTTTTGTCTTTGCAGAAACAGCTAATTTCTCAACTACAGTGAAAGACCATGCTGTCTGCTCTTCTTTTCTACAGACTCTTCTCTGCTTCAGCCGCTGGGATGATCAGCTAAGTGCACAAATAAGTGTTCCCGTCTCACTGCTGCCAGGCCAGACAGATTCATCTTGATGCAGGAAAAATGAGGTTTGTCTCCCTTCCCTCTGTGTATCTTACACTCATGCATGCACACACACACACAAGTTTCCTACCTGTCCTTTCTTGTGCCTCTGGGCCTGATTGTCACACCAGCAGGCTATAGCATGGAGGAAGTTCCCCTTCCTGTATGCTTAGATTTGTCCAGTGACATCCCACAACATGAAAGACAGCCAAGACCCAAAGCAGCCCCACAACTTGCTGTTTGTTGCTAGCAAGCTGCGCTGTGCTTTGAGAGTATCAGCAGGTGCTGTATTCCCCTACCTGTAACTGCCCGAGGACAGAGCAGACAATGCTGGTTGGACTCATCACTCCAAACTGCCTTTAACTATTTAAGGTCATTCAGAGAGATGATCGTGCTAGCTCCACTCATTCGCCTGGCCTGTTTCACCTCTGAAATTAGCCCAGCACTAGTCAGAGGAATATCATTCATTTAGAGGCCATTATGTAGGCGTTTAAGAGCACCGCTAGGACTCTTCTGCCTGTGTCTGTTGGTGGAGGCCAGCGCAGCTGATCTGCACAGCCCGGGGCCTAATTCTTCAATGCTGAGTGAATCTGGGATGGAAATATCTCCCACATGCTTCAGGTCATGCAGAAGTCAGAATGGAGAGAACATTTGCTGTAACTGATAGCAGAAGTAGACTGTAGACAATCGCAAACTGCGGGTAAGTGCATGTTATAAGATGAGGCGAGTATGTCAAAAGATTCAAAGACTGATACAACCTGTATGGTTTCTATCAGAGTCACAGTTTTGGCTTTCCTCATTAGAAAATAAATGTTTCTGTATCTTCATCAATGGAAGATTTTAAAACAAGAGTGAACCAGGTGTCAGGAATAATCCCCATACTCTCCTTGCGGCCAGTGTCCTTGGAAGCTGAGATGGGATTGACATTTTCCTCCTTTAATTATGTCAATTTTCATTTTCTGGCTGTTCATAAGGAAGCTGTTAGCTTGGAACAGATGCTGAGGCTGTGTAAAATTAAACCCAGCCGTGTCCAGGCTCTAGCAGACGGGTGCTGCTCTGTACAAGCTGATGCATTTGATGCTGACATCCCATCCTGAAGCTGAGCGCAGAAGGCTGAAAGCTGGATATGCCCTGCAGATCACTTTGTCCTGCCTTCCTCGGGGTTTATCTTCTTAGGCCTTGCAGAGATGGATTTACAGGGGGAAATCAGGAGGAGCGTAATGCTCCTCATCTATAAGTACCATATTGTGTTTTGTATCATGAGACAGGGAAGTGACAATAGCTTCGCTTTCTCTCCCAAAACGCCATCATAAGTGTTTTATAACTAACCCTGAGCTATGGACAGGTAGACAAGATACCTTTTGAAAATCTTACCTCCTATTCCTCATTTTTCACCCCAAAGAACATGGCACAGTTTCTTGAACTAAGGCAAATCTGCCCTGGCTGGAAAATTTTACCCCAGTTAAAACACAGGGTGAACCCTATGTTGGCAGAGGTGGCTTACCCTGAGAACATTAGTTTGTGTGCTGTTGGTCTAGGGCGGCTACCTCCAGGCTTTTGCCTTGAAATTTTTATCTCAGGGCATGTTTGGTCAGTGCTTTTGCCCTGGTTTTACCTGTTCTCTGAATGATATTATGCAGTCTCCAGTGCTCCCAATGCAGCATGTGGCTGTAATTTGCCCAAGACTCCTTCTGTCCTGTCACTCTGAATGCTCTTTATTTAAATTAAGGCTGTGTTTCATGGGGAAAATCAGCAGCGTTATGGTGAGTCAGGCAGAAGTATGAAGTCAGTTGGCATAACTTAACAAGTCAGAAACCTGTGCGTTGAAGATTTCATCCTGCAAAATGCCTTTGGTTCAATTTAGGGCACTCTTTCACTAAGGACTAAGTCCCTCGGGATTAAGGACCACTTTAGTCACATTAGGACCACTTTAATCCTAAATGAGGACATCCATTTGGGGCTTTAATACATATTGGCTTCCCATGGTCAGGTGAATTGGCTTAACTTACCGAGCGTCCCCTTGCAGACAAACCCTAAGTCTCCTTTGTTTTGCATTTTTGCAGTGTCCTGCAGCAAAGGACTGCTGCGTCACACCTGCTATGCCACGTGTCTAAAATCCTCTTTCCCTCCCTAAGTCACTGACTCATCCCTCTCATCAACTCTCGAGTCTGTTTGCAAAGTTTTGTAGGCTGCAAGCTATATAAAGAAATGAATTGTGCTCAACTATATTAGCAAGCAGCCTGAAGGGTTTTGTTTTGTTTTATTTTTATTCTATTTTATTTTTTTCTATGCAGCATCGGAAAACAATTTGCACCAATCTTCAAACTTTCTGAAACACTTGACTCACATTCCTGAGTTACCAGAACTACTTTATGCCTCAAAATTACTGCATATGCCAGTACTTTACTCCTTCATTCACTGCCTTTTTTTATTCAGTTGATCACTTTTCCAGAAATGATATAGATGATGTTACAATTAGCTTATTTCACATAGAACTGGCACATTCATTTACTCTTTCACTGTAATTAGAGAGAAAAGTAACACATCTGAAAATAAATAGCCCAAGCATGAGGTGTTTTTGTGGAACAATACAGAACAAGTGGGTGGACAGGAATGTGGAAATAAAGCCAGGATTCTGAGTGGCAAAAATTGGCTACTCTCCATTAGCTTGCTAGAGCTACAATAGCTTGAACTCTCACATTTGGTCATAAGCTATAAAATGATTAAAAATGCATAGTGTAAGAAGAAATGTATCCTTCTAAGCTGTTTTTTCAGAGGAGTTCTGCTGGCAACAGCACAGCTTCAGAAACAAATGATCTAAATTTAGGTTTATGTAGTTGCACTTCTGGCTGTAACTCATGGGGTCTTACAGCAGGGGAACCAAAAATATGGAGGGTCTCTGTGACAGCTGGAGTGACTGGAGGTATACAGGAGGTAAATGAAGAGAATTCTCCCTGTTGGAATGATCTGAGTGACCTGGAAATATGATGATTCAGACTGACGTTTTATGACTTGTAATTTATGCCAGTGAGTAGTGGAGAGAGAAGAATATTGAAAAATTCCTTGGATTTTCTCCTCTTCTTGCTAGCACAGCTGCTTCTTTTCCCAAATTAGATTCTGGAGTGCTTTTTTTCAAAAATGCCAACATTTCTTCAGAAAATTTGGGATGCAGGTTCCAAATTCAAGGTGTTGTTGGAAGTTGTATTCCCATCCTGCCAGTCATCACTAACTTGATATCACAATTCTCCCACGCCACAGCTTCTGTTTATAGTTTCTCCCAGTCAGATTTCTAGTTTGTGTAAATTGGTTGGCCTTCCTTGGCATCTTCCACATCATGGACAGTGTTCAATAAACAACCAAGCACCAAAAAATCTGCTTTAGACATCATTTTGTTAGCACTAATAGGAGAAAAGCAGATCTTTGTGATCCAGCTTCCTAGTGTAGTATCTATGCCTAGAAATGTGTCTTGAAGCAAGAGCTTATCTACTTGTTTGGTGCTGTTTAAGGAAGTCAGGTCATTAAATCCAGTTATTCGTATCGATCTTTACTTGAGAATTTTGTTTGTCTTTTCTATTTTCCTACAAGTCAAAAGATTTTATGACAGCTACCATATCCTTAGAAATGCTGTGCTATATTTATTAGTCAGAAGTCTGCTAAGGCCTTTTCTCCTTATGACTCTCCAGACGTACTCTTTCACTCTTTCATTTAGTTGCTGCTTGTGGCTGACAGCAGCTTTTCAACCTCCTTAATATAGCATGTAAATATCATGAATTTGCAGAATATGGAGCATCAAAGAGAATTACGTCTTACTATGCCCTCCTTCATTTCTCAGGCTAATTAAAATGCTGCCTGCTTCCGTTATTGAATTGGAAACAAGATTTTTTTTTTTTTTTAATTTAGGTTATTTTAAAAGGCTAAGAGTACTCCCACATACTTACATAGGAAATATAAGTATGAATCATCTTCATTGCATTTTTTTCCTCTCTGATGCTAGCAGTTGGGCTAGCGATCTCTCCCAGCAAGGACGTTGTGTGTGCTGTTCCATTCCCTGACGTGTGTCTGATGGCTGGGACTGGGACCAGTACTTGGTTTTCAGAGCTGATGGCTGAGTTTCACACTTAGATTACTCCTATCCTGGAATCTGGAGGAGAAAAGTATTCATGCAGAGCTCTATGGAACTATTAGTGTAAGGAATATTATTAGGACATTGTTGGGAAGCAAGACATATCTATCCTTTTTGGTTTGATTTTAGCTAGGCAAGTGACCCAAGTGTTCATATAAACAGCTACTTTTTTATTTATTAATGAATGAAGTATGTTAACAAGATTATTTTGTGTAGCTAGTTCAGGTTCCCTACAATGAACAATCCAACAGTCACCTGTATTGCCACTGATCACATAGAGGGAGACCACAAGAGCATTGGTAAGGACCAGAAATTGCTCAAAATTGTTAACGGTGATAAAGTTGAGGTGTCTGTGACCTTTCAGACAATATGTGCATCTTGGGAGAGGTTGGGATGGGAAAAGTCAGAATTAAGAGTCCCAGAATTTGCACAGTGTCTCCCCCCTCCGATGCGATGGGCCTTCTGGGCTCAGCGCCCAGGCAGAGCCATCAGGGACTGCCATCATCACTTATCTGCAGACAGGACATGAGTAATGCTTTGGATGTCACCCCGCACCTCTCCTGCTGAGCAATGGTGCTGCTGCTGCAGCAGAGCCACCAACACCTTCTGGAATCCAGGGTGGCTGTCGCACTCCTGCCTTGCAGACAAACCCCTGGGCATAAGAGACACTGTGGCCTTGGTTAAGAAGAAATGCAGAGCTCAGCCTGAGGACTTTTTCCCTAGATTTTTGGTGATTCTTCTGTTATTTGGAGCACCTCGCACCTCCAATCCTTCCACAGGTTCTCACTTCTATAGGTTTTCACTGTCTAGTGTATAAGGATGCTGAGTCTGTACATGCTTCTCAATGATCTATTCCTCTTAGAAAGAGAAAGAAAAAGTAGGGGGGTTGTTGTGGTTTATTTATTTATTTATTTATTTATTGGTGCGGGGGTTAGTCTGGTTTGGCTTTTTTTTACTTCCATGTCTTAAGGAAACAAGTCTTTGTCAAACAGTTTTGAATCTGTTGGTCAATTTCAGCCAAAAGGGATGGTTGGGCAGATATATCAGAGGTATGCAAGTCCAACAGGTGACTGGATGGGGGCAGGAAGAGGGGAGCAGGAGGGGGAACTCATCAGAGATTTGTCTCTCTGACAGTAACTGGATAATCATTGACTGTGCCTGTAGCCTTTCATGCCCTGTGCTTGCTCTTGCTCGGCAGGAAGCCTGAAGGCTGTAAACAGGGAACATAAGGAGTGCTTTGGGTGTTGTGTGAGCAGGTCAAGGGACTGTAAGAGGAGCTTGAGGGTGAGGAGGGTTTAGGGCACACAAAGACTGGGGGCATAATAATGGCAGTGTTACAAGAAACATAGCTGAGAGTTGGATTACATGTACAGATTAGTGCTCAGGACAATGAAAATACATTTGTGAGGCATCAAGCTTAATTTCCTTTACTGCTAATGGAATAAGTTGTTTCTCCCTTTAGTCCCAATTGTCATTGCTTTGTTTTTGTATCGGCTCCCTCATCAGCAATGACTCGAGAGGCAAACACAAACTTCTACGGCCACTTGAAATTTTAGCATGGCAAAAAATAGTGTTTCCTAGCAAGGGAACAGCTCCCTGACAACTGCAGTAAGCAAACGGAAGAGTCACAGCTCTAAAGCGTGTGCGTGTACATGTACATGTGTGCATGTCAGTAGCAGATCTCTCAGTGCAGTGATCTGTGCCAATTAGAGGCAGAAGTCACTAACAGGCCAGCCCATTTTAGCAGAATACTTACCAGAAGTGTGGTGTTTAGCACCTTCTCTGGCTCTTGGCTTTCAATGTGTCTAGTGTGGGTGTTCTGCAAACATGAATAGGCCTTATCAAGCTGTGGCCTTGAAAGAGCTGCTATTATGCAAGAAACCAGGCTGTGCTTGTACAGCACTTGTGTAGAAGGCACTAACAGTCCACCACAAAGTTATTTGCCATTTGCTTAGTGAATGGAGTTTTTTTTACTTGTCAGTGTGCCTAGTTCAGTTAGTACCAACCAGAGACTAAGTCTAGATCTGTTACCTACTTCCAGGAATAGCATTTGCAATACCGTTCCCTTTGTCAAGGTAACTGTGTCACTGTTTTGCAGTTCAGTGTTCTTGTAAGACTTGAGCTTTACTGAAGTTGTAAAGCAAATGGCAACAGCAACAATATTTCTGTGAGCCTCAAAGAAAGTGGTAGGCTACTACAAAGTGAAAAGACTTGGGATAATAAATCCCAGGCTTCCAGAATCCATGTTACTCCTCATGTGTGTGATCTGATGTAAGTACTGTGAAACTTTACAAGGACCTGAATAAGGAATTACTGTGCTTTGTCAGGGAGCAAATGGCAGCTGGAAACCCTGGTTTCACAGAACAAACTCAATGCTTTGCACGATAGTCATTTCACCAAGCTGAAAGACATTGCAACAATATTCTTTGTAGACAGGCAGTGCAGAAAATGGTCCAAAGCCAAAAAAGAGCACAAGTTTACTCTGCAGAAAGTAGGAAGACCATACTTTATTATTATCCTACTCTAGGATTATAAAGAACTAGCTGTAAAAAGTGAAATGGAAATTACCTGTCTAACCAGTAACACCCTCCTTTCCTTCCAAGAATTACACTAGAGCCAGAGCCCTTGCTGCTTTGTCTTGTTCCCTCACCAGGAAGTTTTAGGAACTCTCTCAGAAGATAATTGGCTGCAGCTTTTATGATTATACTGCTGGAATGTTGTCAGAAGAAAATATATGTCCAGAGCTGCTGCAAGGTACTGTGCTGCCTAAGAAAGTGGCTGTTTGTAAGTGAGGAACTAGAGATCTGTCTCATCTCAGCTCTGCTTACAAGACTTTGTTGAAAATGGTGACAAAAGGCTACATCCACATAGACAGCTTAACATGCTCATGAAGTATACATTTGATTATCAGAAAGAGTTGTCAAGAATTTATTGTGGAGACAGAGGAGAAAGGAGAAGCGGATAGCTAATACAAGACTGGTGCTTACTACCTGGGTAAGCTTAATGATGTAAGATGTGATTGCAAATCTCCAGTGCTTGACTTCACACCATGAAAGGATGTGGGCTCAGTCATTCAAAGGTATGTCACTGTTAGAAGTGGGCAATTTGTTTGAGAAATAAGTATTACTATAACTTAACCACACACTAGTCAATTTTATTGCATTGTAAATCAATCATATTCCTGATAAATTGTTTTTAATTGCACACATTTTAACAGGTTGGAGATGACTTAATATTGATGAGTTTCCATATTAGCTCTTTTTATTAGGTCTGGAAAAGGTCTTTCATGGGCCCAACTATTTAGAATACCAGCAGTTTTCGGAACCTGACCAGAGTTTACCTTTTATACTGCATTACTGTGCTTCAGGTGCCTACTTTCAAGGTTAAAATTGTCGATGTTCCTCTCCAAGTAAAAGGTGTGATGCATGGTGTGTTGTACTCAAGCACTGGAGTGCTTTGTGTCGGCTGAGAAATCTTTGGGGAAGACACTACTTTTGACAATGTTCTTTTTAACCTTTTTGTATCACAACAGCAAAGACACATAAAATGTCACAAAAGCTGACACCATCTCTACCAGGCTACTTTAACAAGGGCATTACACTACATTTAATGAGGGCATGGGAACTGGAGATTAACAGCCACTGAGATTAGAACTTTTTCCTTCCTTGATTATTTCTCACACTCACTCACTCCCACCACCACCCCAGTGTTGTGTTCACTAGGTCTCAGCTTCCCTTCCCAGCAAGGACATCACTGTGCATCCAAGAAGGTCAGGCAGAAAGTTACATTGGTTCACATTGTGCCGCTGCTCGCAGTTGCCTGTGGCCAAGGTGCCTGGGCATCCCTCAGCATTCGCCTCTAGCCCTCTGATCTCCAGGATCTTCTCCCACTTCCAGGACCTTTCCTCCAGCCAAGATCTTCACCTTCTTTTTGCCAGGCCACCTTCTTTCTTTTGAGACCATTTCTTTTCAGGAACCCTTCATTTCATCACCAGCACTTCTTTAAAGAACAGCAGGCCCCCACTTTCGCCAGTCTAAACAGTCAATGTGCAGAAGCACAATGCATATGATCAGCCTCATAATTGGTGGTTCTGTCTCATGTCTCTTTATTAATTGCAGGATTCAGGATATGCTGCTTCTGTTTAGTCCAGGTGTTACCAAAATTTGCAATCAGCCTGTACCAGCTGCAGATAGTAAGTAGCAGGTTTCTCCTTGACAATTCAGAAGTTCAGCTTCATACACATACACATTCACCCACATACACATACACCCAGCTAGCTGCTGCCTGTTACTTTAACAGTCTAAGCCACTTTTTCACCTTGGACAGACAGGACAGAAGCTTTTCACATTCTTTACTGACTGCATTGGCTGGGACTAGGATTAAGGGACTTGGGGTGAATGCCTGGGGACAACTAGATTTTAATGTAAATTTGGACATTTGCAAATCTCTGTCTGGAGAAACATTGCTGAATCCTACCTGGGCTCTACTGGAAGAAACAATCTCATTGGTAATAGCTTACACTCTTCTATCTTCCCCAGCAGAGTCCACGAAGCCCATCCTCGAGTTGCTGAGAAAGACTCGGGAGCACAGTCCTGCCAAGTTAGTCAGAGGGAGAGGTGTTAGGATAAGCTAGACAAGTCAATAACAAAGTTAATACAACGCATGGGTAAAACTTGGCATCCACTCATATGAACAGATTTAACAGCAGGCAACTCTGCAGTACAAGGCTCCACAAACTAGCGTGACCTTAACCCAGTAAGACCTAGAATGCATCCCCATGAGATCACAGGTACATTGCTTCCAGATTCAAGCTGGCTCACATACAGCCCGTGTAGCTGTCTCTGCACAGAGAGCATGGCTGCCGTGCCACACAGTTTATTCTCCCCCAGATAACCAGGAGGGTATTGCCATTGCTTTGGTTTGGGATGGGTTAATAGCAACTAAAACCCACTTGCCTGTATTTCATACAAGCTAAAAAAGACAAGAATGACTTGATCTGATGGCTAGGATGACAGCATTTTACCAGAAGTCTGCTCTGTACTTGTAATGCTTCAACCCAGCTTTTATTAGAGACTCTTTTGCTTTTTTCTTCCTTTGTATTTCTAGGAGGTAATTTCCATTTACAAAGTTATTTCAGCTGGATCAGATAGCTAGGCTTTACTTCCTTTAAAATGGCTGAAAATTATTTACATCTATTCATTGTGAAAAGAGCCCCCAGAGTGTTGGGCATTCACAGCAGAAAACTATATTTAGTCCGTTTTCTTAAGGAAACAATGCCTACTCAGCCAAGTTGTTTGTTCACCCATCTATCAATTTAGTTCTAATAACTATGAACCTGCAGACTGATTTCAGCCAGATCTGGCAAATTTGCAATGTTCCTGCAAATCACGTAAAAATGTGTGGTTAGATAGAAAGAGCCTATTATTTCCTTCATGATGCAGGAAAAGCAGGAAGAATTCAGCCATTGTTTGCTCTTTTGGGCGAGAGCAGGCCGGCCCGTTAATCTGTGCTACTAATTGACCAGGTGCAGAGCTGTAATACAGCTACAGCACATCTGGCCCCTTCCTTGCCTGGTAATTAGAGCACCCAGAGGTAAGACTACCGTAGGAGAGCTGAGGGATATGTGGAATGATGAGGGGAAAACTAGCATTATTGAGTGGGGCTTTGTAGGAAATACATAGAGAAACAAATCTGTAGGAGATCAGGCTTCGTTAGTTCTGCTACCCATGAAATACTGTCTTCTCTTTCCCTCTGGAGTATCTTACTCTGAACTTTTTTTGCCATTTATATTCCGAAATCTCACCTGAATGACTCAGATCGTTTCAGCTGGCAGTTTGAAGATGTCATTGCCATTCAGCCTACATTTGCAGGATAAAAATGACAGCCACCTTTCCGGGCACCTCCTCCCTCAGCTACTTTGGGAGCACAGAATCCCAAGCGGCACACTCCATTCTTCCCACACGCACATTGTCTGTGTCACTTTCCGTCCTTTTCTTCTTTGAGGGAATAAATACTGAATACACATCTCACACTGGAACTGGGGAACTTTTATGACAGTCATGATTTGTGAAAGTGCCAGCTGGCTGTGCCTGGATCATTTCTCTTGTAAGATATTAAGAATTGAAAGCACACATTTTAGCATGCACCTTCTAAACAAGGTGCTTCTTAAATTCAAGTTCTTCTCTATCTCAAATACATACAGAAGTGACAGGATGAGTCACCACAGTCCCCACCTGAGGAGGGGAGAGGGGAAGGAAGGAAAAAATAGAGGAAAAATAGTAGAAGGAATGTTTGGGGCTGCACTTATGGTACATATGAGTCAGGTGAAGGAACAAAGAAGAAAAGGGGTAGATGAAATAAGGGAGAGGGAGTGCAAAAAACTGCACAGGAAAGCAATGTGGGATTTCTTTGCAAAACACCTTTCAAGTTTCAAACCTTCTCTGTAGCATCCCATTGTTACCTGACAAAGGAAAGCCCAGAGGAACACTGCGTGGTATCATATTGTTTTGTTTAGTACCTTTCATTCTCTGGTTACAAATCTTAACACTTTACTCACTTTTTGACATCTGCTGAGCACCTGGCAGATGTCTTGGATGGGCTGTCAGCAAATGCACTTGCATGTCGGGCACCACAAATTGATTTGACAGCTAAACTGGGCAATTTAAACAAAAATAGGTTACAATCAAGACTGAAGTCTCGATCGCTTCTGCTTGCCAAATTAAAACTCTGAAAAACATAGGTTCGTTTGACACAAATATTCCATTCAGCCTCAACGAAAGTCTTTGCTTAGAAGAAACGTAGAGGAAAATATAATCTAACTGTCCAACATTACTGTTCCTGCTTCTTCAGTGAAAAAGCACATACCAATGATGTAGGAACCCTAGCCACCTGTCTAAAATGTTTTCTGGGATAGCTGAATCGAACTTTTCTCGGCAAACACACTATATCAGGTAGAGGCATCTTCTTGGCAATATTTTAATCATCGCCAGAGTCAGGGATGCATTCTCATTTTTTTTGCCCTGAGAAGTGAAACTCCTCACCCCACCCCCTTTGGCACAGCTTGTGCAGTAGTAGCCCTGACATTGCCCCATGAGATATGCACCTCCCTCACCAGGGAGGAAGGTGATCTGGTTCTCCTGCATCTTTCCCAAGTGCTCCAGTTACAGCTTCACTTTTTTGAATCTGGCCCTCAAATATTTGAGGGCCAAATATTTATTTGTGACAGGAAAATTTGTCTTCTCCAGATGAAAAGCACAGTCAGTTCATATTTGCAAACAGTCTCGAGATGACAGCAATCGCACTGGCAACTTTACAGGTGGTTTTTGAATAGCCTTATTGCCCGTTCTTCTTAGAGATTTCCTCGGAGGTTACCGTTCATTCAGAGCTCACTGCATACGTGTGCCACAGCCTACGTTCCTTCTAATAAGCCACATCTTAAACTTTCTCTGTTGGCATTTCCTTTACAATTATATTGCTTCCAAACATTTACAGTAGCTTTATTAGATCCATCTGGTATTCATCATAATCCTCCCAAACTGTTCCAAACCCAAATAATGTGTATCACAAGCAAATTTTACTACCAGACCATTCATCCTCCCAGACTCTGAATAATATACTGAATGCTGGCTCCAGCTTGGGTCCTTGGGGCATCCTGCTATTAACCTTTTTCCATTCTAAGAGGTAGTAATTTATTCTAGCTCTTTGTAGTCTCTCTCAGCTAGTTTTTAATTCATGACAGAACTTTACCTTTCACCTCTGATTCTCAAGTTCCTTTGCAGTCTCTTTGAAAAAGACTTTTCTGACAGCGTTTTAAGGCTCTAAATTAATGGTGCCCCCTCATCCTTCCTTAGCCATTATTTTAATACTGCAATAATGTTTATGTCTTAGAAAATAAATGCTTTTCCCACCATTAGCAAGTGACTTTATTTTGGCTTACCAAAGGCAGTGCACAGGAGGCCTGTGTGCTTGCTTTCCTCCCCCTATTATTATGATTGTTTGCTTCCAGCCTATAACAGTCCCCAAACTGCCTAAGAAATGCACCTTTAATTCTTTACCTCAACAATGAACTATAACTCCATAACCTGTATGATTCCTAAAATCAACGTGAGATCCACTTTAAAGAGTGAATATTATGTTTTTCATTTTCTCCTTGCACAGCAAATGTTTACCCTAACACAGTACCTTAGCTCTTTGAGGTCAGATAAACAGCCCGTTTAATTCACTGTGTGCTTTTCATTCTGTGGGATGGGTTCTCCTGAGTTCAGCTACTTCTTATTTTAGCTCTCACTAGACGTTCTTATATCACCTGCTCCTACTTATGCAATGTGATTCAATTTCATCTTTTCAAACACATCTCCAGGAGGCTTTTGCCTGTATAACTCCTAAAAACCAAGATAAAACCCTGAGTTCCCATTCCATTATTCTAACTAGTGTGATAATGAATGTACATAAAAAATTCCCTCTCTGCCAAATATTTTTCTTCTTTGGTTATGCGTGGAGGAGTTTCCAATTTTAAAGACTTTAAAATACATTTGGTCACTCTTGGTTCCTACAAATGTCTACAGAATAATGGCCTCAAATTTTTTGCAATGGTATTTGCTTAACTTTTCATTTTTTTTTTCTTTTTAATTCCATGGGAAAATACCAACTTATTAAAATAAAAATCTTAACAGCTGGTAAATCCATGTCTATTTGTATTCAAAAGGGAGATTTTAAAAATGGATGACTTTGAAACCTTGCAGCAATATCCCCTTTCCAGATCTCTTCTGGAGGCAGGAAAATGGAAAGGCAGCTGCGTATCTCTTTCATAGTTGAGGGCACTGTTAATTGAATTTGTGCAAAGTGGCTACTTGCATGATCAGCAACCGACTGGATTGAGGTGACAGTGATGAACTGGCTATACCTGGGCTGCTGGTGAGTAAACTTCCTTTCATGCCTTTTCCTAGTGACCCCTGTATTTGTGTTTGCCCATGACAGACTGTGTGGGAGGTTTGTTTTTCCTCTATTTTACTTTGTCAGTCAGTCGTGTCAGACTGTGGCAGTAACACCATAAATAATTTTGTTCCCCTTTGCAGCAATTGCCTCTGAGTTCAATTGAAAGCTTTCATTGCTTTATTGTTTTCAAAACTTTGTTAACCACAGAAACCCATTCCTCAGCAGCTAACCCCTAGAAAAACAGCACAAATGAAAGGATGCATTAAGCAATGTAGCCTGTGGAGCCTGTCTTGCCTCAATTATCAGTGGGGCATTAGTGGGGGCAGGTTGTTGTCCTCCCGGTAGCTGCCTGGATTCTCATCAATGCCTTGAGATCCAAGGGAAAATTCCAGCCACTTAACATTTTGATCTATTAGGTGAGGCATCTGACTCAGTTTGTTAAAGGATGTTTTTTCCATTGACTTCAACAATGGTGCAGCTGCCTGGAACTGTAAAGCTACTTCAAATAAAGGTGCAGACTTTGCTTCCTGGACATCCCTTCTGCCTGGAACTGTTGCTAGCCTCTGGCACAAAACAAAATGCCACAAAACAAAATAAAAAACAAAACAAAGCAAGCAAACAACAACAACAACAAAAAACCACCTGTGTGGACTTACTGACTTGTTTTGTGTTGAGTCTGGCTTACAATGTCTGTGAAGATGTATTTTTCTGTCAAATAAGGCCTGCTGCCAGCAGGGAAAATGGGAAATAATCCACACTAGCACACTTCTGAATTGTTTTAAGACTCAGACCCTGACACTAATGGCTGTGGTACAGAAAAAGGAGATGCTACTACTGTGTACATCAGCAGAGCTGAACCCACCTAGCTCAGCTTTTCCCCCCTGAGACCTTGCAGCCTGAGTGAACAGCTTTCCTGTTTGGAAATCTCCTGATGCAAAACGTACGGTCAGTTCACACCAGCAACAGCCATGCTTCCTGCTCTCCTCCAGTGAAATTCTTACCTAAGTATGTATATCTAAGAGCTCTGACATTGGATAGGTACATCAACCATTTACTGAGGCGCAGGCCAGGGCACGCAAAGTATCAATAGGCACAAACTGGCTGTGTCGACACCTCGTCTGAGAACTGGGAGACTGATCACTGGAGCAGGAAGGCTCTGGAACAGCTCTCTGGCTGGAGGCCAGAAGTCTGCCTTTCAAGAGCCTGTGAGGAGAGTTGCTTCTCTGCTGTTTCATCCTGACATCAGTCAGGAATAGCCGTTTGCTAACAAACTTAATGTCTGTAGCTGGACTTGCACACGTTTTCAGAATTGTGCTCGTTACTGCCATAATTGAACCTTGCCAAATATCAGGTGCACTCAAATGAAGCATTCGCAACTTCAAGGAGTTCACACAGTGGAAAACTTCACCCATGCTGGCAGGAAATGTACCCGGTAGGTACAACTTACAAGGTTTGAACAATATCATTTATTTTCCCTTCCAAGTAAAATGCAAAGGCATCTGACCCATAGCCTTCCAGAAAATGCCTTCCAGATATAAATTCAGTGCCTTATCTTACTTTTGCTTTCATGGTCCTGAAAGAATGAAAGTACTTGATGTCAGCAATTTTGGTGCCTTAATGTTTTGACAATTTTTCCTGTTACATGTATTCAAAAGAAAAGAATAGTAAAGCTAGCCCTCGTAAGAGAAACGTGAATCCTATTCTCAGTGCAGCACACGACAGTCTTTAAAAATTAAAGAATCTGTAAGCAGTTTCCCTGAGAAAAGGAGAGCAGGCTCTATGCAGGGACCCAGACTCTGGATCTGACGTGCTCTACGCTGTATGCAATAGTTATGGAGAAAGAATAACACAAGAGGTGTGCCCGGGCCTCACCCAGAGCCCAGTGAAGTAAGCAGAAACTGTGGCTGCAATGGACAATATATTACATCTTCTGTCTGCAACAACCTGACTTCAGAAAGGGAAACGGCCCGTGGGTGTGGAACATCTCTGCTGATCCCTTGTGCCCCACAGGAGGTTTCTTTCTCTCCTACTCCAGAGAGAACCCCTCACTAGCAACCTGAGTAAATAAGCTTGCATGAGGAGGGAAGGATACAGCCCACAGTGCACAGAATTACACTGTTTCTTAAAAGCTGTATTACCCTCTTTGCCAATTGAGCTGCATCTGGATGCCAAATTCTGCAGAGATATTTATCATGTATCTGTAAACATACTTGCTGAATATGGTAAACTTTCGTGTACTCTGCTATTTTCTCCCTTAAATAATATGGAAAAATAGGGCTACTTTTTTCCCATCTGACTGCATTTTAGATAAATACTAAAATCCAAGAATACTTGGAAGAATGAGTAATAGTCACCAATGAGGGGGAGGAGGATAAATGTTATAAAACAGCTTCTGGTGTGTATGAAACCAGTACAAGACTGACAAATCCAGAATCTTAAATTGCAAGTTTGTTTAGCTTTTATTCTTAAAGGAAAACACTCCTACTTTAAAAATTGCAGAATCATTTTGTCATGAAAACCTTGGAGTTCCTACCATTTCCAAGTCAGTACTCAAGTTACTGCTTGAAGCACGTCCTCGTCTGTGTGAAGCAGAAGCTTAGTGCTACATTGACTCCCCGTTTCTCCAGTGGTTTGGATGTTACACTTGCTCATTCACCACACAGTAACCAGTTGACATTCGCAAGCTGGCCCTGAACCGCACTCAGCCTGGGAGCTAGACCCAGTAAATCTGGGTCCTCCCATTTTCCCTGAAGCTAAATGGAACAAATACAACAGCAAGAAAATTACTTTTAGTATTAGTGATGAATGTTACTATTTGGAATTCAGCTGTTTCCAAGTTCATGGATCCTGTTGTGGCAGCTGTTGCACAAACACACACACACAAAAAGACAGGGTTGTCCAGAGTCTGCATTTTTGGCTTCTTGTGTGTGTGTGTTTTTGTTTGTTTGTTTGTTTGTTTGTTAGTGTTCGTTTTTGTTTTTGTTTTTGTTTTAAAAAACTTATGTTGCATGCCTTCTCTATTTCTTTGGTGTGTACTGGCACCTTCCAGGGGCGGATCAGCAGTGCTGCGGACAGAGGCTGTAAAACTACAGTGTGTCACATTACCCAGCAGGCACACACCATGCGTGGTCACGGCAGCCAGAGCGAATCTGAGCATCATAACAATGTTTGCTGCCTGGTTCATGCTACTCCAGCTTCGTAAGTCTTGGGTCACAGCAAACTTCTTTTGACCCTTTGGCACAGGAACTCTCCTGAAGTACAGTTCTGGCATGGGGAAAGGAACGGCTGCTTATTTGCTTCACTGTGGTACAGTCCACGGGGATAATTCCTCGCTGAATGTCAGGCTGGTGGACATTCATTCTTTTTCAGTTTTTCTCCTTTCTGTTTTGACTAACTTCTGGCCACACATCTGCTTTGCCAACATAGAAAGACTGTAATCTTCCTGCTCTCTTCCCTTATCTAAATGAGTTGACTAGAGCCAGTTAAGCCTCTTGTAAGGAAAGGAAGAGTTGGTGCAACAGCAGGTCTGCTTTCCCCCACAGCTGTAGAGCTCTGACTGCCAGAAAAATGAAAGGCAGAATCAAGACTCCTAAAAGTATTTGCAACAGCTCATGAATTTTGCAACGCAGGTGAGACGCTTTCACAAGGGCATTGCAGCATCAGGCACTTGAGAGGTAAACTTTGCACCTCAGAGGTATTCAGAAGGGCTCCAAAGGGAGTTTAACAAGGCTAAGTCTAGCTGAGAAGCAAGAAGAGCCAGGAAAGAAGGCCCCAGTGACTACAGTCACGTGAAAAGAGGGCTGGGCAGATTAGGGAGATGATGGGTAAGCGTTTAGAAATACCAGCAAGACACACAAAAGCTAATGCCAGTAGCTTGCACAAGACTAGCCTGTATATGCAACAGGACAACAGTGGTATTTGCCAAAGAATTGTCAATGGGATAGAAAGCTTCTGAGTGGTCACTGAGAATAAAATAAAAGGTGCTGGCACAAGGACAGAAATGACATGGTGGGGAGGGCTGGTGGCAAAGCAAAGCTACCAAGGACAGATTTCTTTTGGTGGACAAGGAAAAATGTTGCTGATTTTCAAGACAGGTAACTCCTGCCCAGGACTGAAGACGTATGTGCTAAGTCGTAAGAAGAGAAAGACGGGTTAATCCAATAACTATGCACACAATTCTATGCTGCTCACACCATCTCAGCCACAGGATACTGATAAGCATATTCCTCTGCTGAAAATGTAGAAGCTCTTCAAAAGACTTGTCTTAGTTATTCATCTCAAAGCACAGGACGTAACTCGTATCTCACAACAAGCCTTTCTCTGTCTCATCCATATATATGCTATGGGAGCTTGTTCACCAGCATAAGACTAAGATTGCTTGAACACGAAAAATCATTGCATATTATTGAGTTCAATAGAATCCTTTTCATTGCACTCCCTGGAAATATTATTGTGTACTGTCTTTACAAAACCACAGGAAAGAACAAGCTAAAAGGACTCACATAGTGGAAGAGTTTTAATTCAGACCATGCAATTTAATTATGCATTATATTAGATCAAAGGGAAGCTGAATTAAAAAGAAAATACCTGTTGTATTATGGAGAATGGAGTTCCCCTTAATAGCTCTGGAAAGATTACAGTGTCATGGGGCTCCATCAATCAGAACAGAAAAACTGAAGAGCAAGGATAAATCGAAGGTTAAGTGCACAGGGCTGGGGAACACCCTAACCACCTCCTTTTTACTAATATAAACCGGATGGCTTTGCATTGATGGATCTATGAAAAAGGAAAAACACCAATCTATATTCAGACAAAGGCTTTCTGCCTATACATTTCCCCTGATGTATGCAACCATCTTGTATTTTGCCATCTCAGTTAAGACTGACACTATTTCTCTGTGCTTTGATTTTCTAGTAGGAAGAATGGCCTTATTCCCAAAGAGCTGCCTATTAATTCATTTTTAAACTTTTCTTTAGCCCAGGAAAAGACACCATTCCAATATTGTTTCATTGTTTCTGTTCAACAGGAGGGCGGAACAAAAGGAAAGGAAACAAATCCATAGAAAAGATCAAACTGATGTAACAGCAGTTAATACATCCCAAAGATATGCTTAGTCCATGTTTTTTGCTGTGATGAACACTGGAACAGTAAATGTCCTTAATGTCTCAGGAACCTCAAGTGGCACACTCTCTATACGGCAGGACTCAAGATGGAGATTTTAGACTGGAAGAAGATTTGAATTCTGCTTTGTTCTCTTCCATTTCCTTGCAGGGCCTGGAGACTGTTCATCCTCAAGGAGCCACCCAGTTCTTTTCTAAAGCAAGAGGTGGTCTGCGTTTGGTTTCAGTGGGAGCTAGAAGAGACCACAGATGCATAGTGCTACCTAACAGTACGTTATTACATCATGTGATCACTGGAAAGGTGCATCATCAACATATTCCAATGGCCTATTTTTTTCTTAAATGATTTGCTGCTGCAGGCTACTTAGTGCCATTAGTTCAAAAATCACGTTCTTTAAATGTACAGTGCTAGTTTTGTCCTAAAACTTGTATTTATAAAACCAATTTTTTATAAAACCTGAAATGTAAGAAAATGGTGTATGCTATTTTTAAATTCTAGTTGCCTGCAAACTGATAAACACCCTCCAGCAACACCTCAATTCCCCCACTGCAGCAACTTGAAGCTACATTAAACAATATAACCAAAAGTAAAACTGCTTTTGTTGCTTTTTATTGACTTTGCTCATTGACACTCACTAAAAATTGCTCCTCACATAAAAATGGGCATAAGTAATGCTGAAAAAGCAGTATTCCAAAGGTTCCATCGATATTATTTTCAAGTACATTTTATGATCTATGTTAACTAAGGCAATAATAAGATCATTATGTATAAACAACAGCATTTAAAGTTATTACATGATATGCATATTTCAGACAGAACAGCACAGCACCGTTTGCATTTTCATTACGTAGATAGTATCTCCTTAAGCTACCATCAGGCTGATGAGTACCGCCTGTAACAGAGACAACAGAAGCCTCTTCTCCTATTCTGGCCCATGGGCCAGCTGTGAAAGTGGCACTCAAGGCGTTTGGGCTTCTTTAGTGCCTATGGTTTGGGAATCCTCTGCCGAACACTATTCTTATAAAGGTGATACTCTCTGATGTCTGACATGCCCTTACAGCAAATGCGGTTTCATTCAAAGCGCAGGGTACCACCCCACTCCTGGGTTATGCTACCACAAGCTCCCATCCGTGAATGCCCTCCCTACTTTTTGGGATGTCGCTTGAGCTTGCTTTTCCAAGCACTTCTGCCCTGTTCTAAGGCAGTATAAACGAAGAGACGTTTTTCTGCTTCCTAAGCACTGCAGTTATGGGAAGCACCGAGTCCAGACTGGAATCGAGAAGCATTTGGTGAGTTTGGGGCCCACGGGGCTGAGCTGGGAAAGCAGGGGGGTCCTTCCCCCCCCTTCTTCTCCCGAGTAAGGGTTAAACCACACTTTGTCAGTAAAAACCGCGTGAATTGTGTGCCAGGCCACGTCCCGTCCGCATCCTCGCGAGCAGCAGTAATTTTGGAAAGACTTGGCACACACACTGAAGGATTTATGGAAACAGCCCAGCGCGCTCCTAAGGGCTTGGAGCTAATTAGTCACTCCAGTTGTTTCTTTTCAAACCGGACTCAGAGGAACAGGCGAACGTTAGGATGTCAGCGCTGTGTGTGGAGCTGTGTGTGTGTGGGGGGGGGGGGGGGGCGCGTTTCCCCCCTCGCC